>WAAD01020566.1:124042-135008 GCA_013389945.1 Fregata magnificens
TTGTGAATCTTTTAATGAACCTTGATTGCACTTTAAGTGTGACATATTTCAGTTGTCAATTCTAATTCTGAAATATCACCTGTAAGTCGGAGAAAATTCACTGTTAACTGTTTGAGGCAATAAAACCAGAATAAATTCTAATGAATAGACTTTGTCTAAAACTGCAGTAGAAAAGATATAGTCAGCTATGTGGTGAGTGACAAAGAGTCAGGTGTGGATGATAAATAGTTCTTTATTTCATGAGCAGTCCTACTAAAATGGCATAAAACATCAGTTAGTAAGAATAATGGTATGCGTATTCAAATTTGGCTCTGGAGTTGATACAGAGTTCATTATATAACTGGTGCAACAAGTTCCATCTCCTGCTGCACATGAAATTCCTATCCCATACCCTTCTTACTGGTGCATACTAGGTTACAGAAGACACTGGTAAATGACAATACAACATAGGGTTTCTCCTTCATTTTCCCATTATATTCTTATTTCTGTTGTTACCTGGTGATTAATACAGTAATTCTGCTCAGAAGCTAAGAAACTGGTGTACCAACTCATACAAATGCTGATGTGCAAATTATCTGTGTATCAGCAGAGCCTGCTGTGTAAGGGGTACAGACCTTATGCTTTGTGCCTCTGTTTCTGTCCTGTTTAATTATGTTTCTTTATTTTTATTACATTTTCCTGGGTTTTTTTCTGAGATTCCAAGAGCTGAAACAGAAGTTGTGCAGCCAAATTCCTCCCTGGGGAAAGGAGCTGTAGCTCCACTAAACTGTAATGGAATTGCTTGTACTAGAAAAAATCTTTGTATTCAGAAGAAGTTGTACTTTTTGTTAAAGTAATAAATGTAGGATTTTTGAGATGTTAAAATGTTTGACTTTTTTTCCTTTTTTTTTCTTAATCCATAGGCGGTATGCTTAACAGATTCTCAAAAGATACGGCAGTACTGGATGACTTACTTCCACTTACAGTATTTGACTTCATTCAGGTTTGTAGAATAAAAGTTCTAAATTTTGTTGTCTTATAGCACTGTAAAGTTTCAGTCATACATCATGCAAAAGAAATCATATTAATAAGAAGAAATAACAACTGGAATTAAATCCCTCTTCCTTTTTTTCAGTCTGTATATCTGTTTACATAGCTGCTTATCTTCTGGGTCAACTTCATTGCTTCTTTTTTGAGTACTTGCCTATATGTGTACCTCCACTGTTTGTGCAAACCGTTTTTAGTACTCAGGCTCAGAAACATTTTTGCCCTGCAAACCTCTGCAGTACAAGTATCCCTGCTGCTGCCCATATTCAACTTCAATGGTGTAAAGGGCATTCCTTAGTTTCTTTCAGTTATCTTGGCTGAAGAGTAATATTTTTTTTCATGCTATCCTTTGATTGCATTCAGTCATTTTCATGACTTTACCTGCTTAGCCTCTTGTGTTCCTGGTTTGCTAGCATCACCCTTAATTTCCTTCTTCTCTTTTGTTGACTATATTCTTGTTTTTTCTGTTCTTTTATCTTATGTGGAAACTCTTCTAGGCCTGCCTTATTGGGAAGTTTGACCCATGATGATGTGCTTTCAACTCTCAGTTGGGCAGTTCTGCTTTTTTATTTTTCTTTTTTTTTTCCCCTTCACAATTTTAACTGCCTAATTTTGTCTTTTATCCTTTGCATCTTCGTGACTTCCCCTGAGTCTCTGGGATTTAAGCTGAGTCTGTCAGGCACTGGGTAACTGTTTGTGATGGAGGAGTGCTTTAGATGACTCTAATCCTTGGAGGAATTTTACATCCCTAATAGTTGTAGAATTGCAAACTTTTTATTTTTTGGATGGAAAGGCTTGTTTCCAGCATACCTCCTGGGAAACTCTATGCATTGCAAAATCTTGAGTTTTGAATGACCTTCCAATTAATCCACACTGAAAAGAACATTGAAGAAATACAGAGATAGAGGCAATTCCAGTGTTTCTCAAGGAGGATGCCTTTATTTGCTCCCCATCCTGCCTATTCTAAGACTTTGTGGTTCTGTGTGGATCCCAGCACCCCTCATTAGTGTCCCACCACTAATGCTGCAACGCCAGCTTTTCCTCAGATAGAGCTGGTTCCCAGAACATTTAAAAAATAAAAGCAAAAGCTTCCCCGGCCCTCCTGTTCCTCTTTACCTTTATTTAGGAGATAAGCAGGCCCAACTTAATCAACCCAAACACTCTGCTGCACAGATTGCCTGTCTCCATCTGTGAGTTTGCTCTGCTTTACAATCCCTACCAACATGATGGTCTGATCAAAACTGAGTCCCTTTCCCTCTGTCTGTGTTAGTATTTGATACCTTTGGCTCATGACTTTAGAGAGGCCAGTGCAGCTCCACATGAAGAGGTTCAAGGACATTACAGCTCTGCTTCATGTCCTGCTGACATCATGAAGATTTGCTGAATGAGTAAACATGGATATTGAGACCTTCTCTGAATCATTAATGTCATCTTTAGTGTGATCAGGATTCACTACTGTCTTTTCTGGTGTGGCCATTTTGTTTCTGATATTTTGGATCTGCCATGGGGACTCTCTACAAGAAACTGACTAGTTTTTAATGTTTTCAAGGATAAGGAAATCCTCCAGATTTGGCTTTTCTGTTCTGATGCCTTTCAGAGGCTAACCTGTGCTCTAATGTCCCACCTCTGTCTCCTCAGTCTCAACTGCAGAGGCTCCTGGACATGCATGATAAGTTGCTCTGTCTTTCCAGGTTCTTCTGGTGAAGATCATTGAACCTACCCGCTGTCTTGAATGCTTTTTACCAGTCATCCCTTCATAAGACATTTCTTCTGATCCTTCATAGATTCAGGCTTGTTTGGCAGCTTCAGACTTCCATAGTCTCTGCTAATGAACAAAGTCAGATTCCTCTGAAAGATACAGAGAACTTATACATATGACTTTCTCCTTCTGTGCTGATTATCGCAGAGTCACAGAATGGTTCAAGTTGGAAGGAACCTCTGGACTTAGGGCCTGGGACCTCTCCAACCCCTCTGCTCAAAGCAGGGTCAGGTAGAGCAGGTTGCTCAGGGCCGTGTTGGATTGTAGGTATCTCCAAGGGTGGAGACTCCACAACTTCTCTAAGCAATCTGTTCCAGTGTTTGACCATCCCCACAATAAAAATGCTTTTTCTTATGTTTAAATGGAATTTTGTGCATTTCAACTTGTCCCCTTTGCCTCTTATCTTCCCACTGGGTGCCACTGAGAAGAATCTGGCTCACGCTTATTTGCTCTGCACCAAATACCTATTGGGATTTAGATAAATAGAATATAACTTTTAAACATACGTATAATTTATAAAAATTATTTGCATATATACACAATTTGATAGTTTATATAAATATAATAAATACGATCAGATACTTATACAAAGTGATAAGATCCCCCTAAGCCTTCTTTCAAGGCTAAACAATCCCAGCTCTCTCAGCCTGTCCTTGTATGTGAGATGTTGTAGTCCCTTTGTCACCTTCAAGACCTTTCACTGGACTAACTCCAGTATGCCTGTATCTCTCTTGTACTGGAGACCCCGCTCCAGATACAGTCTCACTGGTGCTGAAGAGAGGGGAAGGATCACCTTCCTTGATCTTCTGACAATGCTGCCCTTGTTGTCCTCCCTTGCTGCAGGGGCGTATTGCTGCCTCATGGTCCACCAGGACTCCCAAGGCCTTCTCTTCAAAGCTGCTTCCCAGTCAGCCAACCTCCAGCCTGTACTGGTGAATGTGGTTATTCCTTTCCAGGTGCAAAGATCTACAAAAAAGGTTAGCTTCTAAATGTACTGGGACGCCTAAATCCAAGTCTTGTGGAGATGGAGACTTGGTCTCTGCTAGCCTTCAGTTTATGTTTGCATAAGTTCATCCTTCTGACTTCTGAGCTTTTCACAAGAATTTGACACAAAATTTTATAGCTGGTTCTTATTCCCTCTTCTATGAGAAAGAGCTGGTAGATGACTCTGGCTAACTCCTTGTTTAGGGATACTGCCTTCTTCTCCTTGTTTAGGGATACTGCCTCCTTCTCTGTTGCAGCTGTGGATGTCATGATATAGTTTTTCTTAGGACTTTTATAGGTATTAGACATATCAGGGGACCTTCCCTTTTAGGGAGCAGGGCTTTTCATCCAGGATGAATGAGGCTTCAGGATGAAAGAGGCCAGGGTTACTCTCCAGTCACTGGGATATACCCAGCTGCCCATAAAAGAAGAAGTGGTATTAACCTTTACGTCAACAACAAGAGATAGCAACTGTGATGTTTTCTCTGACAGCCATCTGACCTGCTTGCCTACATCCTGGGTATGAATTGTAGCCAGCTAATGATGGCAGCAGCATTGCCACTAGTTTTAACATCCATCTCAGTCTTCTACCAATGCTTACAGTGGGGTCATCATTTTTTGGACATCCCTCATGTGACATGCTCATCTTTAGGGTTTAATATAGTCCCACTCAAAAGGTCATAGTGAACTCATTGACATTTATACCTATGGTCATGACTGTTTTTCCTTAAATGATAAACCCCCATTGGTAAAACAGATTGGCTGCTGCAGTCATCACCACCCTGAACCCTTGCTGAATTGCTGTCTCCACCACCAGCTGCATTTTCCAAACTGGCAACACAGAGGAAGCACTGGAACATGTCCCCCATCTGGCCTCTGTCCCAGGCCTGAAAGCTCAGCAGCTGGGGCCACCGCAGCTCAGCACTGTGGCTCTTAACTGGGCTGCATGAGCCCTCTGCTGCCATTCCCCGAGCATATGCCAATGTAGCTGGCTTCTATGTTGATTTTCACTACTGCCTTTTTAGAAAAGGGGTCATCTTCTGTTTGACTTTACACTTATTTTGTGTTTGGAGTTAATGAGGTAACACAAATTTTCATATTCAACTTTTTAGTGAAATAACTGTTGGACGAGCAGTGAGAACAATATGGCATCATGGTGGCTTTTGCAAAATTTGAGTAAATGATGGAAATAGGAATTAAAATAGTATCTGTGTGACCATGTAATCTCAAGTAATGTGAGAGCTGTATAACTTGGCTCAGTATCAGTTGAACAGCTCGTTTGCTTCTTAACAATTAGAGATACAAGAGGTACTAAATTCTGCAGTTTGAAATAATGAGTAAACACAAATCTATTCTTGCATTGCTACAGACCAGTGTTATACAGCCTGCAGAAGCATAACCCATGTGTGTCACCATTCTTTTAAGAGAAAGGAGGAAAACAGTGAAAGAAATCTTTAGCTAGTTCAGCTGTTACAGTAATCTTTTTTCATAAACTTTGATGCTGCTATTGCATTGCTCAGATTTCTGATGAAAACAAAGGGTAGGAAACCTGGAACATGCTTACCTGTTTGTGAAAGACCTCTGACTCGGAGTACTGGGAATTTAAATCCTTCCTTGAATTTATGTGGATGTAGTAGCAAAAGCACCAACTGCAGGTTTCTTCCTAATGTGAAATTAGTTTTGCTTTCCATCTAGTTCTTTGCTGACTGGTCATTTGCAGTGATGTTTCAATGCAATGTTCATCATTTTTTCCAAATTGTCCATTTGCAGTTGCTTTAGGCTAAGTTTGCAGTTTGAAGTAGTTGTTTAGTGTGAAAGGTAACACCCTGATACAAAGCAGAGCTTTGCTATTCTGTGTACACTGATATACTTGATTTTCATTAGATTTATGTATGAGACAAAATAGTCTAAGTACTTAAGGTGTTTCTAGAGTAAAGACCAAGGCCTGATTTAACTAAATCTGTCTGGAGCTACTGTGGATGAGGTCTTATGAGAAAGGTAGTAGTCTCTGGTGGGTTAAATAGATTAACTCTGGAATTATTTTGTTCCTTTTGAGTCACGTGTCACCTTAAGCCATCTTTTTTCCTCCTAAAACTGCTAATTTTTCATACCACAAGTCTTCTTACGACTTATTTCCGTCTTCTGATCAGGACGAGTAGTAGTGCTAGTTTCCTATGTGGGTTGCAGTCCCCTGAGAAAATGATGATGTGCGACTTCCCACTTTTTCTGACCCTCAGAAAAACTGCTTGGCCCAGAACCTGCAGGAGACTGTCACTCAGGTCCTGACAGTCTGGCACACCTAGTCCAGATGAGACGGGGACTACACTGTTAGGTTTGGGAGGTGGCTGCAGATATTGCAAGTGTCGTTCTTACAGTCTTAACTGGAGAGTGAGTGCCTAGCTGCCATTGGTTTTGTGTGGCTTCATAATTTAGAAGCCTGCAATACTGGTTGTACTACAGGAAACACTTCTTCCGGCTATTAGAAAAGATGGCAGCTTATTCCAACAGGTTATGGATCTGGTCTCAGTTATTCACGATCTTTTCATGGAGGTTTGTTCTCAGCTGCAAATCCTACTTAGGTGAGCACTTTACGTTTGTTGAAACAATATGTAGTTGCCATGGGAAGGAGATTCATCACCAATCTCTAGTCTATAAAATGACAAGTTTACTATATCAATAGTATTTTTCTTTCATTCTGCAGTTAATACTGATTGTGATTGGCGCTATAACAGTAGTCTCAGTATTACAACCCTACATCTTCCTGGCATCAGTGCCTGTGATAGCAGCCTTTATTGTGTTAAGGGCATACTTCCTCCACACTTCTCAGCAGCTGAAACAACTGGAATCTGAAGGTAGGAGCAGCAAAATTGGTAGACTTCTAAATCCACAACAAATCAATTGAGAAGTGATTCACCCTTTCACCTCTTCTTTGCCTTTTCTCTTGCAAGATGCCATTGTCTCTGGGAGCAGAACACACATCTACTTAAAGCCAGTGCTGTTACTGACCCAGCCAATACTGAGTGCTCTGCTGCCAAAGAGCAATGGAGAAGATCTTTTTAAAGCTGGGCTTTATCACCACTGCAGCTGAAAACAAATAGAGTCCTGACAGGGTTTTCTTGAGACTAAACATAACTTGAAAAATTGTGGTCAGACTTGGTATGTGCCCTATGAGTTTGTTTCTTTATAAGAAAAATTTAGAATGGATATATTTTGATTGCAAAGAATTCTTATTTCTGAATAAGTTATTTGACTAAATTTCGTTCCTCTCCCTCCATTAAGAGACTAACATGCTCCCAATAAAGTGGAAAACCTCATTCTGAAGTGTGGGTTTGCAGATCAGGCACTGTGGCCTGGCTTTACAACAAACTGGCAGATCCTCAGCAAATCAGTCCTGAATCTTAAACACTGATGATCACCTTCCCTTTTACTTACGTGTAATTCTGAAGTTCCTCAGATCTAAATCTAAATTTCTTTGATGTTCACAGGGATCCAGCATGGGCTCAGCACTTTTTGTAATGCAAGATCTGCTTAAAATTAGCATGTCAGTACAGTGGAATCCAGACCATTAAAGTACTCTGTCTGTGCTAAAAAAACTTCACTTGATGGAGTTATCAGAATTGCAGGAATTCATTTTGGCTGGGGAGGAGCTGCCTTTCTCTTGTAGCATCTTACAGTAGGCCAGGAGCTTCCCCAAGTAGTATGCTAACTATGAAGAATTAATGTGATCCCTTCCTGGCAATACACTGAATGGAATTTCAATCCATTAGCGCAAAGACTGTTGTTGTATATCCTGTGCTAGGATTACTTCAGTCATGTACTCCAACAACATATGTAAATTAAACACTGACAATAGTTATACTGCTGTGAGTTAGAGCATAGGGCTGTGTATTTGCATTATATCAAAGGTATTTGCTTAGGAGTGTTTATGATGTTCCTAATTTAAACACTTTACAGCTCGGAGTCCAATATTCACCCATCTTGTTACAAGCTTAAAAGGGCTGTGGACACTGAGAGCTTTTGGGCGGCAACCATATTTTGAGACCTTATTTCACAAAGCCCTGAACCTACACACAGCAAACTGGTTCCTGTACCTGTCAACACTGCGCTGGTTCCATATGAGGATAGAAATGATTTTTGTTGTCTTTTTTATTGCTGTGGCGTTCATCTCTATCATAACTACAGGTACGGTAACTTTACTGGAGTATTGAAATGGAAGTCTTCTGCTTCTGTTTAACAGCTCAGCTTTAGAAACTTCTGAGGGGAATAAACTGTTGCAAAATTTAGCATACATTGGAGTCACTGGTTTAAGTATGTCATAATAGTAAACACAATTTAATTCAAATAGAAATTATACCATTATTATCTGTAACCTGACGTAGAGGACTCATTAAAGGGATTAATCTGAAAAGAATGTCTGAAGGGACAGAACTTTTCTTTTCTTGACTGTAATTGCTGTAAAAGTAATCTCATGTGTTTTAAACCACATTAATGTAACTACGTTACTATACTAAAAAGCTTAGATGTTGATTATCATCTGTATAGCTCAAAATTTTTTGGTAAATAGAGGTTAATATTCAATAATATAGCAGAAATAGTCATCCAGTTCTCTAATTCCCAACCCACTGACCCATTTTCCAATATGAAGTTTTGCAAATTCCATTCCAATCTCCTTAAAAATGGCTTGCTGCTCCTAGTAAACCCAGTACACAAATGAGAATCATTCTATACCTTACTATCTTATTTGTATTTGAAATGCTGCCCATGGCTGGCCAGGCATAGCCAGTCTCCAACAAGCAGAGAATAGGAGGTGATTGGAATGTTGGAATAATTCAATTCTGTGGAAAAACTCAGCAGGTTTAGCTACAGATTGCTTCAAATACAGTTTTAATTCACTACGCTTGTGTTATGTATCGTTTTTGATTTTGATTCTCAGGCATTATTCTCCCTCTCCCAAGTTTTACACTGACCTTTGTGTGCAGGATCTGGATGCAGTTTCAATACTATGGTCACTGATGAACAAGAATTTGCTGATTTTGTGAAGAAGGTTTTTTGTTCTAATATCCAAATTTCATTTGAACATACTTCAGTGTTGAAAAGGCATTATATAAAAGTGTACACTTTATTGACTATTGTATTGTGTATGAAATGCTATCCTCTATTTCTTGTATAAGGAACTCTCCTGATTCTTAGAAAAAAAAAAATCCAACCACACAAATACTTCTGTGTGAAAATATGCATCTACAGTACTTTTGTTACAAAGGAGACTTTTAATTCCCCTAAAATCCATAGGGAAACAATATCCCCTGCTGCCCTTCTCATTTTTTGCTTTGTGCCCTTAGTAGTTTGGTGGTTCTTAGGGAAACTAACTGTTTCTTGTGTTACTGTTTTTCTGGATATTTTATTTGAGAAAAGGGGTTAGAAGCACTTTTTAAGAATGTGAAAATTTGTCATCTTGCCACCATTGTAAACTTTACTGTTACAGGTAATAATAGGTCCTTGGAGCAACACTAAATTTCTTTTCTTAATCTGTCGCTTTCAGGAGGAATATTTTGCTTTTATTGTTTACTTCTATAATTACTCTGATAATGAGATGTCTATAAGCAAAAACAGGAGGAAGTTTGTTGAAGAAAGCCATAGAAGAAACGGAGAAATCATAGAAAAGCATTTGGCTTAAATTCTCAATTCCATTTAACATATAGTGAGATTAAAAATCAATAGTGGTGTACTTTAAATGCTTATATTGTATTGTATAAACTGAAAAAGGAAAATATTTGTAAAATCCCATGCTTGTTACAGCAGACAATTAAAGCAAAAGAATTTATATCTGCACCTTTGTGGAACAGTAAGAAGAATATGTCCTCTGTTTTTCCAAGAAATGAAAATGTAAACCCGTGCAACTATTTTGAATTTTAAAGTGGTTAGCTGTGGTGTTTTAGCCAGATAAGAGTCATTTCACAGGTTCATACCTGTTGGAAAAAGGAAATTGAAATCAAGATTGCAGAGGCCTGATTCTGTTCACAGCTTAAGTACCAAGATTTAATTTTTTCTTCTGCCATCAGCGTTTCTAGTGAATTCAGTGCCAAAGCCAGGTGTTTAACTGATGATTAAGCTCTCAGTCCTTTGTGTAACCAACAAATCCATGTTTTCTCCATGAAATAAAGAAGAGAGAATGTGAATATGTATTTTAAGATACACATGCTAACTTTCTGATTTCTATTGGTTTTTATTTGCATGTAAGTTGAATGTGTTTTTCTCTCCACAGGTGATGGACCAGGTAGAGTTGGCATTATTCTTACTTTAGCTATGAACATCATGGGAACCTTGCAGTGGGCAGTAAACTCAAGCATAGATGTGGATAGTTTGGTAAGCATAAAACGCTCTGTGCTGTGCTTTCTTTTGCGGAGTTGCCTTTTTTTGTTGATTATGGGTGTTCAGTGAGTTCTTTTCAGAGTTCAATATCAGGCAGATGTGTCAGAAAAGTTCCCCTCATACCTTTCATAGCAACCTACTGGCTTCGGCAGAGCACAAACTGAGGTTTAAGATCAAAAATTTTCCTGGACTAGAATAGGCAACAGCAAATAATTGCATTTGAGGATTCAGGTTGCAGACGTAGCAGATGGGAAAACTTCAAAAAGGCTTGGAGTTGTTTTGTTATGATTATATACCTTACCAAGGTATAAAATATACCTTACTCAGTCTACTTAAGGGCTTTGCACAGCAGATCATGATGGATGTTTTTGAGCTCCTTCCATGCAAAATCAATACTGATTTAAAAACCTGTCCTAGACTTCCCTGGGGGTCTTTTTGTGGTTTTGTGTAAAATAACCTCTGAGATAAGGCTTTGGAATTGTACCTGTTTAACCCTTTAATTTGCGTAGTTAGTCCGTTAGTTAGGATTGGCTTTAGAACAGAGTATTTCACAAGGTTAACTCATCATCACCTATTTGTTGAGATATGAGAAGCAGACAGGAAACTCATAAAAGAATATGTTTGTTCTTGCAGTTTTCATCATACCTTAGCTTAAATGTATGAAAGTTTTAGATGTTATTTTAAAATGTTATAGTTACTTCTCTGTTTATACTTCAGCCATTCTAGGATTAACTTTAGACAGAATTAGTGTAAAAAAATACAGTAGTCTTATAAACCAAAAAAAAATTTCTGAGAAAAAAAAATCTCCCACATCCAGTCATACCCTCT
>WAAD01020566.1:135373-160555 GCA_013389945.1 Fregata magnificens
AAGCTGACTGCCATTCAGAGACACATTTTTTCCCTATCCACCAGTTGTTTTATGCTGACTTTTTTTCACTTGTTGGAACAGCCTGTCTTGAAGGGCAGGCACTTTGTGAAAGGGCTTCTTTGCCATAACTGCAAGACACGCTGAACAGCAGTTGTGTGACTGATAATGAAGTAAAACATGCCGCTGGTAAGGCATGACAGCGACAAGAACGTTCAGTCAGCTCTCATTTGTAAACTGCATCTTAGCCCTGTAAGGTGTAATGTGATCATTTTAAGTATAACGATCTGTATAAGAATCATGTGCATGTATTATACGGCTTAATACAAACTGAAGGTGTTTCACAAAAGCAACCGAAAATCTTACTGTAGGATTAGAGGGTGCTGGACACACTGGTGTTTTAATAAAGAAGAACTTCCCCTTTTTAAAAATACATTGATGCTAAAATGTCATCTATTAGTAGCAATAAGGAAGTAACTCCATTTCCCCTGAAAAGAAAGTCTTAAGTTGCTTTAGACATTTGTGAGTACTTTTTCTCTATATTAAGACAAACTACTGTACTGGAGCGTGGGTTATATTATATTAATTATAGCCTTTCTAAGGTACATCAGTTTATATGTGGATCCTCTGGACTTCTTTTGGCAGTGGATAGCTCCCCACCCCCATCCCATGGATTTTTAGGTATCCGAGGTGACTAAAAGATATTGCTGGCAGGATGGTTTTCCTGACATTCAAAAGCTGCTTCTGTGCACAAGCAAATAAGAATAGCTTCATGGTTTCAAGATAATGAAACTGCTTCACTGGGAGATGCAGATGTATTATTTCCCACTCTTGGTATTCTCTACATTTAGCACTTCCCTCTTTAAAGACTTTTACAATTATTTGGTTACAGATGCCCTGCAAAGGCTTGCATGTGTGCCTGACTTAGTACTCTATTCGGTTATACTCTATTTTTCTCTCAAGGGGTATTTTGAAGCTCCCCACCGGACCAGATTGGCTAGAATTGACACATCTCCATGTGTCTCCAGTTACAGATATGCACGCACCACTCTAGATGATATCACTCTTGCCCTTCCTTGAGCAGCTGTGACATCCGTGCTTACAAGCCTGCACACAAGCATGCCTGAGTGTATAGCACATTTGTAGGTGGCAGTCTTTGGTTGTCAGATATGCAGAAGTTTTCTGCAAGTGGTTGAAGCCCATGTCCGAAGCCATAGCTGCTGCAATTCGTACATAATATTAAGCTTGTGCTGATTTGTTTTACAAGATATGTAAGGTATGGGACATCAGTGAAATAAATGCAAGCAAAAGGACAGGAAGGCAGGAGAATAGGGAAGCAGGATCACATGAAGAAGGAAAAATTGTACTGGAAGAAATACTGGCCAAAGAGATGGGTGGGTGTCAAATTTGACTTTATTCCACACAATCTCCTTCTTGAGCTTTCTGTGACACTGGCGTACATATTGAAGAAATCTGAGTTTCTAGGTTGGATTTTGTTTTTACGTGCACAGATATTCTCCTTGAAGCAATTTCTGTTGAACTGGTTTGGCTTTAACTGAAAAATTCCCATTGTCTTTTAATACCCCATAATGGTTTTGGCTTTTTGTTCTGTATGGCCCTGATACTTTATCTGCTCTGTTTTGTTGGGGTTTTTTTAAAACATGTGTGGTCACTCTGACAGCTATCCATTGTTTCATTTAAAGCTACCAGTTAGGCTAGATTTATCTTTTCACTTTGATCATTTCTGCTAATATCCCTTTAGCTGGTTTTCAGACTTTTTGTTATCTCTCCAGGCAGTCTCGTAGTATTTTTAAATTTTTTCCTTCATGAGGAAATAGAAAATAAGTTTTCCAGTAAGTGTTGCTTTCACAGATAAGCATTGGCTAGTCCCAGTGGACTGTTTTAATGCTTTATAACCTCCTCCTTCACTGTTGTGTATCCTGCAGTAGCAGCACTATAACTAGGAAGGACAATTCCTTTTATCAGGGAAAGAGAAAATGCCATGCTTTTACTGTTGCCAAGATTACTTATGTAAGGAGATATAAAAAGAATCCCACAAAGAGATATTAAAACCACAATTGCTAAACCTCACAGTGCCCCACCCTGTACATCAGGGATGCTGAAGAATTAAAGTAGAGAAGAGAACCAAAGAAAAGATTAGGACTGTGAAAAATAATGGTGGTTTTATGGCTGGTTTTCATGCTTTTATTTTCCCATGCTATTATTTCACCTGTTCAGCTGTTTGGTTTTTTTTTTTTTTAACTAACTAGGACATGATCTTAATATGCTTTTTACTACTGTCAGCAGAAAAACCTGAGAACACTGTTAATTTCCAAAGTTTAAATAGACTAAATACTCGACTGTAAAATCTGCATCAGAACGACAATTCTCAGTGAGGTGTTGGTCATCTGGAAGGGAACAGAATCAAGAAAAATCTGTTAGAACATTTCCTTTTCTGCCTGCAAAGCAGTGTGAGAAAGAGCAAAAAAATCAGTACCAGTTTGACATGAACGAAATATTTCATTTTTGCAGTTTGGAAGAGGAGTATATGTCCTATAAGTGCACCCAAAATGTGACAAGATGTGAAACCTCAGTAAAACCATATGGTCTGCCTGCATTGACCCAGTTTTTGCAGTGAGTTAATGCACAGGGCTTTTTTACAACATAAGCCATTGGACCAACCTCTCATAGGATCTCTCAGTTGCACACTGTGCTTTCTAGACAGCATGTTTTTGAGGAGGTGGTGTCTTGCAACATGGTCGTTGAATACTATGTGTGTCTGGTCTGGAGAGGGTAACTGCTCTCTTTCTGGCAGAAGAGAACATAGGGCCTGATGAAATTAATTGTATGAGATTACTTGTAAAAGAATTACTTCTTCCACTTTCTGGAAATATACATTACATAATTATAGTATGAATTCTTCAAGATTAAGAAGAGTTTAAGTGATATTAATGAGAAAGTAAATTAAAGAATTTGCAATGTTATTAAAACCTCAGTAAAATACAATTAGGCAAGGCTAAAAATAGTGTATTATGCTCTAGACATTTTTAGATGAAAGTAGTAAATATACTCCTTTATTCTAAAGCATTAGTTAGAGAATGTGAATACAGCACGCACACTGAACATGGGAATAATGGATAAGAAACTTGCTGTCACCTACACTATACCTGTCATTATGAATGACAGAAGATTTCTACCTGTGAAAGGAAGAATGGATATCTTTGTAAAATGTTACCGACATTTATGCTACGTTCTGCCCAGATATAAATCGTAATGCAAATTACAGAACCAGGAAAGCATCCTTCTGAATTGATTTAAAGTATTAAGCTGTCTAAAATATCTGCATATGTGATGTGACTGATAAACCTGTCAGGGGAGCTGGGACAGAGATGAAATTTTCTGTTGTAAGGGAAGGCTCTTTGTCCAGCTGCCTTCATAGCAGATTTTAGCTAGCATATAATGGTAGGATCTCTTGGGCAATTATAGGGAATCCCTGCCTGTACAAAAGTTCACAGCTCTTGATGAAGCCGAGAAAGACCTTCATTTCTGAAGTGGCGATATTTCTAAAAATATAAAATTTCTGAAAACAAATGTACCATCAAACACCAATTAAAATAAATGCGTGGTGCTCATTGTGGGGATTTACCAAAGGCAGTCAGACAGGAAGAAAATTGTCAGTCTGATCCAAGATCTTCCTGTTTGTATCACCAAAATGAGATGACATTCATATGATGATGACCATGCCTTTCCATCTTGCAGAGGCGTTGAGATGGAAATTGTAATTGATAGGCTTGGGTGTTAGCATGCTTTTCAAAACTTCTGTCACAGTTGTGTTTCAAGACGCTGAGGTGTAAGCAATTACTCCAGTATTTCCTTGCATTATATATGAAAATCCACCTAACTATTTCAATCTGGTTCGAAAAGGAGGAAGGAATGGTAATATATCAAGTAGAATCACTTCGCAGAAGGAATTACAGAAGCAGTTTAACAAGGTCAAAGATGTAGAAAGGGTTTTCCATAATGCCACTAAGAGAGATATATTACTGGGAATACAGATTGGAGAACAAATACTAATAATAAGGCCCAGATATTCCTGGATGCAGCAGCTATGAAGGTATCTATCTGTTTATTTATTTATTTTGCTAAATAATTTGTGACCAATAAGAATTGACACTATCTTATAGTTTACTCTTGTTGTTTACAAAGATCAAATTTTGGTAAAATGAGGAATCTAGTTAATTAAGTTAGTTGGACTAAGGCACTTAGGGACCTGAATGTAGACTAAGGTCACGTCTTCTTCAAATGAGGGACTGAAATTTGTTTCCTGCATAACAGGAGAAAAACAGTAGGAAATTTTGGAGACTCTACGACTACCAGGCTGAACAACATTCTCCAAAAGTATATTAGAAATGACAGCCTCCACAGAATGGATTAGTTAACCAAAACAAGCTATGCATTGGAGATCAAGAAGCAGACAGAGACGACTGACTTGACAAAATCAGAGTTAGACTTGCTAATGGCCCAAATTCTGGATGAATACTTGATCTCAGTTTTCAGTAAAAGGACAGTGTTTAATCTGGAGAATTGGAAGTGAAGCAGAAGGTAGAAACGGGATTTACAATATCTGAGGTGGAAATTATATGTAAAAACCAGCCTAGCTGTAGGCACGTCACTGAAGCTCCTAAATTAGAATCCTGGTCTCTCTAAACTTCCTGTACAGTCCATAGAGGGACACACACACCACCCGTGTCTCTGTCTAAAATCAGAATCTTCAACTAAATGTGATTGGGTTGTGCAATTGGGCATTTCAGTTAAACATGTGAAACCGGGCTGGAACAATGCCACCCCACGCATGCAGACCAGGTGGGACCACACATCCCATCCTAGGGTTCAGGAAGAACTGGCTGAGAAGCTGGAGATCTGGTAATGGCCACTTCAAATGAATCCACCAAGCTGGCAGTGGTGGTGGCAGGTGATAGAATAACAACTGTCACTTTTGGTTAAGAAGGAGAAATGGGAAGTCATTGATGCCACCATCAGCCTGTTAGTCTGATGGCAGCAGTCTTTAGAAACTAATTTGAAGAAGTAATCAAAGATGCAGTCGGGTTTGCTGACATTAGGGTTGCATCAGACTAACCTGATAACTGCGTTCAATGATTTATTTTCCAGACAAAAGTAATGTAGTAGATCTCATTTGTCTTCAGGAAAGCACCGGCTGTGGCTCTGTTTCAGAAATTATATAAATGAAGGAGATCAGGATTATTACAAGAACTGTAAACTAGTTAATGAGTTGGACAGAAAGGAAATGGCATTAAGCTGTAAGTATTAAGCTGTAGGGAGGCTCAACAAAGATTAGATTTGTGACCGAGCTCATTTTAATCTTTTTTTAATACTCTCAACAAAGTAAAAAAAAATTGTGTTGAAGAAATCTCCCAAAGGGACAAAGCTGAAAGGCAATGTTAGCATGAAGGATGCTGGGAGCTGAAAGGTATTAGGTGACCTCAAATTGCTGATATAAAATAGATTTCAGTAGCCAAAGTGTAGGCTTGAACTTAGGGACTGCTAAGAATAACCTCTGCTGTAAGTGAGGATCTCCTCAGTTAGCAATGGCTAAGATGGAGGAAAGCTTGGCTGACCACTGCTTGATCAGAGGGTGACTATAAGATGTGACTGTGAAGAAAGAGCATATGATCCTAGGATGTGTTAATCAAGATATTCCTAATATAGATAGGAAAGTATCAATGCCTTTGTACAATGTCCTTGTGAAACATCATCCAAAATGCTGTGTACATTCTGGTCAGACAGGAATGATTAATTTGAACTGGTATGTTTGGAGAAGGAGAACATATGTTAAGAAAGAGGCTTAAACCTGGATTTTCTTTAGTCTTGGAGAACAAAGGGTGAGTGGATCTAAGGTAGCCCTCCATAAATTAATGGGGAAAGCAGCTAGGAAAAAGAACTATTTAGAATTTAAAATTAATTAATTTACAAAAACAAACTGGTCCATAGACTTAAAAATATGTTTTCTGACCACCTGAGCAATGAAATTGTAGTGAAGGAGATTAATTAACTATTTATCAATTGACCCTTGACCCATTTAAAAAAAAAAAAAAGGATCAAGAGGATCCCTTCTAGTCCCATGCTCCTTTGAAAATTCACCAAGACTGCTACTAGTAACTTCTGTCTGAAGTTCATGAACTACAGCACTTGATTATTTCACCTAATATATATATAATTAAAGATATAAAATTAATTATCATGGAACTTCCTACTAATTTTTTGGTAAAAACTATAGATAATTTCTCATAAATACTCAGATGTTAATGTCTGATGATTGTTCCTCTTTACTTGTCGCTACTGCTTTACATCTTTCAAATTCCACACAGTCTGCTGATCTTTGGAGATCAATCATTATTCAAGCAACTTCAGGTTTTGAGTTGGGCAACCCCCTACAGGATGAAGGAGTTGAAGACTCCAAGATTGTTTTCATGATCATACTTTGTTTTCATAAATACAGGTCATCTACAGTTTTCAAAATACATTTCTTAAGGTAGAAAAAGCTATTGTGTCTATTTAAAAAGGAAGCAAATGGAATCACATGTTGGACCAATGTCAGCAGTAGAAGAGCAATAGAATCTAGAGCTCTATATGAGAAGTATCCTACCTTTGAAAATTATATCATGGTATAACTTACACAGAAAAGAGGCTCACTGTTCTGGCTAGGAATTAGGAATAATTTGATTTCATTTGTTTTGATAGCTAAGTATTACTTACAATTAGAGTACTGTTTGTTTTGATTCCTAGATGCGGTCCGTCGGACGAATATTTAAATTCATTGACATGCCAACAGAAGAGATGAAAAACATTAAGCCACAGAAGAATCATCAGCTTTCAGATGCCCTTGTAATTGAAAACAGGCATGTGAAGGAAGAGAAGAACTGGCCATCCGGGGGCCAAATGACTGTGAAGGACCTTACGGCCAAATATGGTGAAGGAGGAGCTGCTGTGTTAGAAAACATTTCCTTTTCAATAAGTTCAGGGCAGAGGGTGAGACACTGTTTTGTTGTGTTTGGTCTGACTTCTATTAAGCTTAACTACAGAAGTGTCGTTATAAACCTATTCATTGACTAAAGAGTAGGTTGAGTTCAGTGAGGTTTTGTAAATTAAATTGTTGCAAAACAAAGTAATAATCTAAAGCACCTGAAGAACAGAAAGGTCTTGTGTCTCTTCTTAAAAAGAGCTCATCTGTAGGATTATTGGCTACAAACAAAAAAAAAATGCAAGGAAAATCTGCCTCAGTTATCCTAGAAATCTTGAGGCTATTTACACCTCGGTGAAGCACAGTGGGGATGTTTGCTGGCAATGAGGAGCAGAATGTACTGATAAAACATGTATGCAGCAGTTCCCCAAGCTGTATTCCTGTGCGTGAAGTCGTCCACCTTCTCCTCCTGGGGAGAGGGAAGCTTGCTGGTGAGTGCAGGTGCTGGGGGCAGCCTGACCCAGATGGAGCAGGGCACGAAAGAATACTGGCTGCTGTGCCAAGGGTAACGCACCGCTGGCTCTGTGGGCCAGAGAGTGGAGGTGCCGCCTCGCCCGTTTGATGAGGGCTCAACGCCACCCTGAATTATTACATAACAAACCATAAACAGCTCTATTCTTTAGAACATTGACAAACCTCTAATTAACTTCATGCGCGTTTGGGGTTGCGTTCAAGAAAGAGCTTTAGTTTCAGGACAGTAATTAGGCGGAGGTTTAACACTTTGCTTTAAGTTCATGCTGAAGGACTGTCCTCAGTGGGGTGGGAAGAAAGGCTCACATGATTTCCTAAGCTGGAGCCATACAGATGAAGAGGAGATTTTAACTCTCCCACGTAGATGAGAAAACAGGTTCAGTGACAGCTCCCTGGCCTTGGCATGAGGCAGCTCTTCACTCCTAGTTTGGATAACACCAGTCTCTGCCAGGTTTGGTAGATCTGTCTTGGTTTACATGAACTGAATGTTTCATCTACTAAGTTTGAGGGCACCAAAAGTTTGAAACCAGGGGTCTGACTTCCTGTAGCACCATTCTGAAACCACTCTACCTTTGGAAGAGAGGCACCTGTGATTCCTGGATCGTGGAGGTGTGGGTTCTGCTGCAGTCTGGTGGATTTACTTCCTGGAAAATCCCTTGAAGCAATGGAGTAGGGAAAATGAAAGATACTTTTGTACTGTACAGAGAGGGGGGCAGAGCAATTAAAACAAAGATCATTTTCTCCAGGGCTATGATTTAGGAACTCGATCCAATTTCGGTGATGAACTGTGGACTCAGAAGTAGCATTTCCAGAATTAGAGCGTGCTCCTTAAACTAGAGAGGATTTGTCTCTGCCCCATAAGGAAGCATGTGTAAAACAAGCAGGAAAGGGGAGAGCTCTCCTTTGCTGAGGAGACTAGCATAGAGTGGAATAGACTAGACTATGTCATTTGGAAGGGACATGTAACAGTCATCTAGTCCAACTGCCTGACCAATTCAGGGCTGGCCAAGTTAAAGCATGTTATTAAGGGCATTGTCCAAATGCCTCTTAAACACTGACAGGCTTGGGGCATTGACCACCTCTCTAGGAAGCCTGTTCCACTCTTTGACCACCCTCTTGGTAAAGAAATGCTTCCTAATGTCCAGCCTAAACCTCCCCTGGCGCAGGTTTGAACCATTCCCACGTGTTCTATCACTGGATCCCAGGGAGAAGAGCTCAGCACCTCTCTCTCCCCTTTCCCTTCTCAGGAAGCTGTAGAGAGCAGTGAGGTCACCCCTCAGCCTCCTTTTCTCTAAACTAGACAAGTCTAAAGACCTTAGTCGCTCCTCAGGACATGCCTTCCAGCCCTTTCACCGGCTTTGTTGCCCTCCTCTGGATGCATTCAAGGACCTTCACATCGTTCTTAAATTGTGGGGCCCAGAACTGTACTCAGTACTCAAGGTGAGGCTGCACCAATGCTGAATACAGTGGGATAATCACCTGTTTTGACCGGCTGGTTATACTGTGTTTGATGCACCCCAGGATGCGGTTTGCCCTCTTGGCTACCAGAGCACACTGCTGACTCCTGTTGAGCCTGCTGTCAACCTGCACCCCCAGATCCCTTTCTGCAGGGTTGCTGCCCAGCCACTCCTCTCCCGGTTTATACTTGTGCTCGGCATTACTCCATCCTAGGTGCAGGAGTAATCCAGCATTTTGACTTGTTAAATTTCATCCCATTAATCATTGCCCAATGCTCCAATCTATCTAGATGCCTCTGCAAGGCCTCTTGCCTGTCAAGAAAGTCAACACCATCTCCCAGTTTGGTATCATCAGCAAACTTGCTTGTGGTGCATTCAACTCCTGCATCCAGATTGTGATGAATATACTGAACAGAACTGGCCCTAGAATTGAAGCCTGACGAACACTGCTGGTGACCGGCCACCAGCCAGATGTAGCCCCATTCACTACAACTCTTTGAGCTCTGCCCTTCAGCCAGTTCTTCACCCAGCCTACCGTGAACCTGCTCATCCCACAGCTGGACAACTTGTCCAGAAGGATGCTGTGAGGAACAGTATCAAAAGCCTTTCTAAAATCCAGAAAAACTACATTCACTGCCTTCCCTTCATCCACTAGATGGGTGACCTTATCGTAGAAGGATATCAAATTAGTTAAACAGCACTTTCCCTTTGTGAACCTATGTTGACTGTGCCTGATGATTGCATTAGTCTTTAAATGCCTTTTAATAGTACTCACTACAATCTTCTCCATAATTTTTCCAGGAACTGAAGTTAGACTAACAGGTCTGTAGTTCCTTGGGTCTTCCCTCACACCCTTTTTATACATCGGAATACAAATCTACCCAATCAATAGATTGGGTTGGTGCACCACAGCACAGACTGCTCATCTGGTTTGGAGGCCTGAGGCACTGTTATGGAAAGGATGCCAGGCAACAGGAAGAATCCCCTTGTTCACCTTCACATGTATACTGTCACCCTACAAAAGCAGCCCACGCTCAGACAGGACATCATTAGCCTTGTAAAACCCAGCTGTTGGTAGAGGCAGTATCTCAGCATTTGCTGCTGGTTACTGCAGATATTACTCATTCCAGCAATAGGGTGGTGCAATCCCACAAGGGAAGCACAACATTTCAAAAAAAACCCCCGTGTATTATGTTTCGTCCCACCTAAGAGGTAAAGAAAGGCAGCACCGGCTGGGCAGGTTGAGGACTTGCGTTGCTGCTTGAGGGTGGGCAATGGCATGGTATGTGCTGTGACCACTGCCTCAGGCTCAAGCTACCCCACTACAAATTCATGGTCTGATCACATTTAGGCCCTCTATTTTCAATTACATGGAAATGGAGTAGCTTAGTAGTGTGATTCAAGTGCACTCCCTACTTGGTTTTTGTGTGCTGGATGGGGTTTTGCTGAAGAGTGCTTCATAGCAAAAGAAAGGGGAAAAGCACAAAGAGCTGGACTAATCAGTACAAGATAATATATAAGCAAATTTCTGTTCTTCAGCTAAGGGTAAACTACCAGATTTTCCATCTTAGTTAATTCTAACAAAACAAAGAAGAGTTTGGCCCAGTGTTTCGTTTGGTGCTTGCTGTAGGCTTTTATCATTCCCAAATGAACGACATTTACTATTCCATTGAGATCCATCTGGATTATTCTCCACTGCTGAGATCTGTAAGTGTTTCTGCCTCAGTCTGTGGTTAATATGTGAGCAGTATTAAGTATTTGCTTTTATGATTTGAATTGCAGGTGGGCCTTTTAGGAAGAACTGGTTCAGGAAAAAGCACTTTACTTTTTGCATTTTTAAGACTGCTGAATACAGAAGGGGATATCCAGATTGATGGAGTCTCCTGGAACACAGTCAGTGTTCAGCAATGGAGAAAGGCATTTGGAGTCATTCCTCAGGTAATGAGATTATTGTATATTTGTGTGCCTTTATTTTAATTGGTTCTATATCCATATGTGCATAGTTACCTTCAAGCTGGAAGTTAGTTGTTTTATGCTGAGAAACAGAAACAAAACGCAAAGATTTTGTGAAAAGGGGAGTAGGATGGATGGATGGATGGATGCAATGATTCACAGCAAACTCTGCTTTTTGAGGGTTTCTATGCCATTCACACAAGAACTCTTCTAGAAATGGGAAGGTACAGCACACTCAAATAGAAGAGTTCATAGCCTGCTTATCTCTGCACCTCTGGAACAGTTTGTATGTTGATTCAAAAGAAGATAGTGCCACCTGAAGAAAAAAATACAATCAGTGGTGTTCTCAGCTACTGTTTTCTAAAGCCCTATATCACATATTATGGTTAACATGTGGATACTATTCATTGCCTGTTTTCCCTGGCAGGCTGGTAGCAGAATTACTGCTTTTCTCATATTGTACTAGACCACTAGCTGATCCCCAACTTGGACTCATCACCTTTTTAGCTGCCACATCTCATTACCATGTCATGGTGCCTGTATAAGGGAGCACTTCATGTTATCTATGCTTGCAGCAGTCCCAGCATATGGGAAGTAATACCATTTCAGAGATGAAAAAGAAAGCAGCTCCTCACATGGGTTTAGGCACCCTAATACTCTCAAATAACTGGAACAAGAAAAATGGTCTAAGGAGGAGCAAACAATTAAACCTAGGGCTTCTGAGTCCCTTGCCAATGTCCCCGCCACTGGACCAGTGTCCTACATTAGTTACAGCTCTGGATTATCTGTCTCAAAAATGAACATTATTGGCTGCATGCAGTAACACTAAAAAGTGATCGCTCACTGTAAAGGTAGGAATGAAAACTGATGGAATTAACTGCATAATTTTAATGCCGTGTTTTGTATTTTTGTTGTTGAAAGCTGTCAGTCCTTTCCAACAACACTGATACAGGAGTAACACGTACTGGCCTTCTCTTCTTTGAAAGCTATACACTGGATAGTTCTTCAGCTACAAAACATACACAGTCTTTTGCATAACAATGTTCATTCCTTTGGAAATCTTGTGAGCGTGGCAGAATAATTCAAGTAACAGTTGACTGCAATCTTACCAATGAGTCACTTGTGGTATCGGGAGGCAGAGGGACACCAGTTGCAGATCTGCCTGCCACGCTGCGAGGGGACATGCAGTCTGTCCCACCTTTATCCATCCTTGAGGGGTGGCTACTAGCCCCAGAGACTGGTAAGTATGGTTTGATCCTTGGTCACCCTGGTTGGCCCACTCCAGTTGGTTGGAGTGGGCCAACCAAGGTGACCAAGGATCTCCTTTTGACTGTCAGTTGTCAAACCCATATTGTGCTATTCCCCCCATCCTATCCCCACCGTAAAGGAGTTGCCAGCTGCTTTCTGTGCATATTGGTTTGTTCCCAGATATTCTACTGTCTTAGGAAGGTGGTTACTGTCTTAGAAAGCTGGTGAGCTGCAGTGAACATACATGTGGTATAATGCTGTTGTGCACTGACTACATGAGGTCCTTTAACATACTTGGAGAGACTCTGGAACAGCCAGCTGGTTTAACTGAAAAATATGCTGTCGGGTTTACATTTTCGAAATAGTGGTTTTCTTTTCCATAACCATGATAGCAGAGCAGAGGTCTGTCTTCACTTTCACCCTCTGCTGGGTATTTTGGCTAAATTCTGCTTTTTACCGCAATACAAGAAACCAAACTAATTGTAGTGAAGTCACTAATACGACTGTCACTCAGTCACTATAGTCACTCCTGATCTATTTCAGTGTCATGGAGGTGGGATTTAACTCTAACCGAGCTATTCCTGATGACACTGTGTTGGCTTTGGTAGCTGTTAAAAGATGCTGAAATGCTCACGCTGGAAACACAATGGCTTTGATTTTGCAAACACAGGAGGGACTCAAAAATTAACTTTTTTACTTAATGATCAGTTTTGAGTTGTGATAGCTTCCCTTTCAAAAATGTTATCCCACAGTAGCCTGAGTAGCGTTTATTTAAAGTAGACATGCAAAGAAGAAACAACTCTCTCCTCTCTGTGCATTTCCACAATCATGCTCTGAAATTTCCTCAAAGGCAGCAATTTTTTAGCACTTTGACCTTGCCAGAACAGACCCTTTCTTCACTGTGAAGTTACACTGCCAACAAAACAGAACCAAGAGAGCTGTGGTGAGTCCACTGGTTGGATTTGTTTCTTGCCTGAGCTCTACCAACAGCCTGGTTGGTCACACGTTGCCTGCTGAGCTGAGGCTAGCTTGGCAAGCTGCCCTTTGATAGCTGACCTGTCATCACCCTTTCTGTCCTCGTTTCAACATTTTCAAGTCTATCTATTCCTGTAAACTTTTATTTCTTTATTATTGCTGGTTCAGTTCTGCAGCATGATTGTTGGTTGCAAGCATGAAAAAAGTCACCCCTTCAGATTGAGGCAGGTGTGCAGTGAACTGCAAATGCAGCTGCATCTATTTAGTTTGGAAGACAGGTACGTTATACAGCTGTCCTCCAAAGGATGGCTGTATAGGATGAAGGATGCTTTTACCAGTATAAGCTATGTCTCCATTGGGAAATTTTCCTGATATAGCTATACAGCCAAGTATAACTTTCTGTGTTGGAAGGGGCTTCCCTGTCTCTCCCATAGTCATCCTTTTGCTCTCAGCCCTTTCTTCCTTTGGGATGTGATTGGCCAGCACAGTTTCTGCTTTCCATCTCCAGCTGTCCTTGGGAATGCACGGACTGAGGAGAAAAATGAATGCTTAGTAACAAGTAGTCTCCTTGTCCCAGTGAAAAATATGATTAATAATTCTTATAGCTGAGTACTCACTATAGAGTCACTAATAGTATAGAAAAAAATTCTGCAGCCATCAGCCAGATGCGAGAGACATTTATTACACGAGCAGTGTAACTTGCCCTTCTGCTAGTGAGGTGCATTGTTAGTTCATTGCTAAAGTTACACATCTGTTTCAGTTTGGAAGTCCCTGATACATGGATCAATGCCAAAAAATCCCAGCCCTCCATTCTCTGGAAGGTCACAGGAGTTGCCAGCCTGTTTGCGTGCTTCAGCTGCAGCTCCTGTCCCAAAGCCTTGCCAAAGAACTGGACATTATGCCTCAAAAGTTCCCACATTCAGAACAAAATGAAGTTTTCACCAGCACTTTCCCAGCAGGGACGAGAAATTGCATATACCACCCAGCAGAACAAAAGGAGCCTTTTTTTCTTTGCCGTTCACCTACGGCTTCAGAATGGGGAAAAAAAAAAAATTGTCTTTTCATTCCTGGGAGGCTGGCCTACAGCAACACATGGATATTCGCCATCTCCAGAGAAGGCTTCACTAACAAAAGGAGAACGGAGCTCTATCTGAGGCATGCTTCCTCGAGAAAACTCCCCAAACCTCTCCTTCTCTTCCTTAACCCTAAATTTCCCAATTTAGAAGAAAAGAAGTGCTTTTTGTCTGTGGGAACCTCATTGATGCGTGCCTGCGTGGCACACACAGTGCGCTAACACACTGCCATCTGCTCCATGCAGGCGATGCTGGAACGGCCTGCGGGGTGGTTGGGGATCACACTGAGCCAGAGCAAAGGCAAAAACCTGTTTCTTTCAGTATCTCAAAACCAGCTGTCAGCGGATTGCAGTGGCGTGAAGGGGTAAATCATATAAAACACATTTCCTGGAGCACCCACAAGGAAGTTCCTTCCTGTAGCTCCTCACAAGCCCCGCTGAAGCACAGCCTGACCACAGGGCTGCTCCTACAGGATGTTTGTCATTCTCATGCAAAGCAATTACTCCAACGATAACGGCCTGTTTGAAGTATAATCGCAGCCCATTATCCCTTCCTTCTGGGCAGTCCTTTCTGATGCTTCTTCTGCAAGAGTTTCCCCACCACATTTCCAGGGTGAGGACATCCAGCTGCACCTGCTTTCAACACACTGAAGCTCTTTTGAGTACAGGTCCTCGTGCAGATTGCATCCTGAAGTATTTAATGGAGTCAAATTGAGAAAATGCCTTCAGAAATTTGGCTTTGAATGGAGAACAGGAGACCTGCAACCAATTTTCCATTAAAATAAATGAAGAGAAACCTGAGACCCACAAGGTGCTGCTAGCTCAAAGGAAGGGGATGACTTCTGGTCTCTTCTTGAGTGTTATTCCACTGCATCCTGGCGGATCTCACACAGTTTTCTACGTGTAAATACTCCATATAGAGTTAAAATCAAGCTTAGCATGGAGAACAAGATTATTAAAGTTTGTGGGACTGACAGCTGTCAAAAAAAAATTCAAATCACTTTTGCTCCTTTATTTTACTTAAGTGAAATCTTTGTAGTTCCAATTTTTCAGTTGCTATCTCACTTTGTTCATTATATCTGTCTGTCTCTCTGCCTGTCTGTCTCCAGCACTGTTTCATCACTTCTCGTACCCTTCAGGGCTGTTCACTTTCGGAGGTCGTGGGAGTGGCTGTTTTGCAGTGTGCCAGGGCACTCCTGCACAGTGCAGCCTGCTGAGCAGTGCTGCTCCCCAGAGGTGGTCCCGCAAAGGGTCCTGCAGAGGCTGGGTTCCTGCAGGGCATCAAGATGAGTCAGCATCACCATACCAGGTAGCATCTGCTGCACCAGACCCATGCACAGAGCACCTGGGGACCTTAATCAACAACCCCACATGCTCATTTCGGGCAGTATATAGGTTGTTTTCTCCATCATGCGTTCAGTGTTGCCAGGAGCACAGCACTTGTGTTTACCAGTAAGCTCTGTGGGAGACAGAAGTTTTAGCATCTTCAGGGGAGAACGTTACAGAACTGGTCCTAAAAGACTTGTAGGTGGTCTTCAGTGCTCCTGTGCTCTTATTCTTGTCTGTAAATATTTTGATGTCAATGTAAAGTCCCTAAAGGACACTTAACGAAAACAAAACCTCTAACTCTGCACCTAATACTAAAGCATTCACATAGCAATTTGATTTTCTTTCATGTTGATATTGTTGCCATAATATATACAAAGTGGAGGAGGCTACATGGAGGTCATATTGTGGGTGGATGTCAGGTCTGAGAAACTATTTGTTGTATGATCACACCCATTATCATCCTGGGTGAATTTGAACAAGTGACCGAGAAGGAGACGGTTCCAGATTTGCTGCCAGTCTCCCCAGCTATCCATTCCACCTTCCAACGCTCTCCTTATTTCTACTTCTTCCATATTTATAAACAACATGTAAGTCCATGGGATTCACTATGGGTTTTTTTCACTTTAGACTTCTAGCTTTTAAGAATTTTTTTGGGTTTTTTTTTCTGCTTCTTTTTAAGTGGACTCTAAACTGCCCATGTGACTCACATGATATTTACTCAAGTGAACCCTATGTGGTTTCTAATGAGCTGGGAGGAAGGAGGTGTTGAAATGGAGAGAGAAGTACCAGAATTCAAGACAATGAAATATTTACCTTGTGAAAAAAAAATGTACTTTGGGGAATAGCTTGCTTTTAGTGCCCTGCTTCTTGAAAGCACAGTTATTAGGAATAACAGCAGTTTCTGAAGAAAGTAGTTCTCTTTATTTCTCTGCCTGCTGCACTTCAGCAGGAATGTTATTCAGCCGTATCTTCTTTAAAACTGGTTTGTTCGGTTAACTATTCTTTACCACTGAGAAATGAAAATACCTATTCCATTAGTTAAATGTGTGGCGCTCAAAGTGTGAACAAACCCACGTCTGACACTGTTTCCACAGCATTATTATTTCCACCGCACCCACTACTTGGAAGAATCTAATCCTGCTGCAAATATGTCACCCCGCTCACACCACCTAACCAGTACAGGGCATGGGAAAAGGGCTGCGCTGTACTTCACTGAAACGTTCATTGTTATTAACAATCATGATTATAAAGGAAAGAGTCTACTCTTTCCCCTAGTCTCTACCAAAAGTGCTTCAATGACTTTTAGCTGTGTGCGCTGCTGCCTCTGCTGTAGCTCGGTCGGTGTGTTGCTGGCAGTGCGGCAAAGGTATCATCACACTTAAATCGACCCCACTGAGTGCAGGGCACCACGGTGCAGCTGCTTTTCTCCTCTGGTCTCTTGAATCAGGTACTTCCGTCTCTCTTACACCAAATACATTATTGGCAATGGCTTACATATCTTAATTAAGCAAATTAATTAATGTAATTTATTTTCCTCTGCCACGTTTAAACTTTTAATTAATCATAATTAAATGATTAATGTAAATGTGTGTGTAAATCACTTTGAAATCTGATGAAAGAATGCCAAGTTCCCAGGTTAGGTCAGATGGAAATTGTGGTAGAGTGGCCAAACTCTGGGAAAGTACTTGCTAAGTATATTCTCTCAGCCATTTTCTGCTGGTACAGCTAGTCCTTCACTGCTTTCGGTAGCGCTTGAGTACTAAGACTCCAAGATATTATGTGGTTGTGAATCACTGGCATTTCAACACGTTTTTCTCTAAATAAATATTTTATTTAGGAAGACAAAAGAGAAGAAAATAATTGCCTCAAATCTTTCCTCTCGGTATTTGTTCCCTATGTACAAAGAAAGAGCAAGAAAAAGGTAATATTTCTCAACAAGGCACTTACATTCTTTGAGAGCAAGTTCTCCCTGCTACAAGCAGCAGGTGTACCTCGCAGCATAGAAAGCAACAACTTGGTTTTATCTCATAGGAAATGTTGTGCAACCTCAGCGTCCCTTGAAGAACCTCATATCCACCAGAACCTACACACCCACCCCATGTAAAAAGAGATTAAACAAATATTTAATTTTGTCTGAGTCATTGTTTTTTGAGCTACAAAACGTGTATCTAAGGGATGTTCGCTTAAATCTGCTTGCCTAAACTGATGAGAAAAACAGAACTGAGTAGTAAACCTCCGTGCAAGAAGGGTGCGCTGTCAATGCCAGGAAATGCGCATCCTCTTCTTGTGTGATGGAAGGGAGGTGTGGGACAGAGCAGGGAGAGAGCATGGGCTGCAGCATCAATCAGGGGAGCCTCGTGCGAGAGCAGGTTGATGCTGCTAGAGTCGTGAATCAGGTCGTGCTGCGTCACATCTCAGTGACATGACAGTGAGAGAGAGGGGAAAAAACCCTCTTCTGAGATAGGACTGGGACATGGTGAAACGTCAGGTAACAGAATGATGCTAATATATATTTGGCTACAATTGATTAGAAAAATAAACATTCAGTGATGAAAACCAACTTAGGACACTGTCCCTGAATACCGACAAATATCCAGGAGGGTTTTTTGTCTCAAAACAAAACTGTGGGAACACATGCTTTGGGTCAGTGATCTTTTTTTTTGTTTGAATATGTTTCACACAATAAAGAATCAGAAATAGGTTTTAAAAGCCTCATTTCAAAATAGAAATACACGGGATCATTTATCCCGAAAACTGCTGAAATGTGATTTTTACTGTTTTTCAGACAAGTCTGGGTAAGTTTTTATTAAGACCGTTGCCAAAAACTGAACGTAAGGATTTTTAAAATCACTTTTTTTGGAACAATGTTTTCCAAAATTTTTAATAACCTGCAATAAGCTCTATCTGGTAATGGCAGCAGGTTATTCTTTCTCTTGTATGCTTTACAATTTGCAATGCCTTACACAATGTTTCAGGGTATCTATCTACCTGTCTCTGTATATCTTTTTTCTCGTAGAAAGTGTTCATATTTTCTGGAACTTTTCGGATGAATTTGGATCCTTATGGGCAGTGGAATGATGAAGAAATATGGAAAGTTGCAGAAGAGGTAAAACTGTTCAGAGTTATTTGTATCCCTCTGGTGAACTGGTTACAGCAGAGTGCAGTGTAGGTCAAATGATTGTCATATGTTACATTTATATAGAGTCTTAGAAAAAAGAGTGCTGTGGAAAGATAACGCTATGCTATAAACCATGTTTCCTTATTGCTTAATAAAAAGGTGCCTTTGTCAAAGATTAAAAAAAAAAAGATAAACTTCCATACAGCACAGTCTGGGTTCCTCATGAAGTGATTTAGCATAGGTGAGGTTTTGTTTTGCTCTGCTGGGTGACCCTGAGAGAAAGAAAAGTGGAGGAAGCTGATACAGCAAAACATCCTGTAATCTTTTTTCATTTTAATGCTTTGGCAAATATATGAAATCTCTGCAAGGCATTTTTCTACCAAAATGTGTAAAAATGACTAGTAAACATTCTGGAGGCCAGAAAAAAAAAAAGAAAAATGTCTGTGGCCTGTCCTAGAAATAAGACTGGTGTTATTGCAATACGAAATATTTATGTTCAGCTTAGAAAAATCTTTCCTCAAAGTATTTTCCAGTTATTGCAATTCTCAGACCAACACAAAGCCAGCTGAGAAGGAGCACTCTCTGACGCCGCATTCAGGCTTACGTACCGCTTGTGTCACGGGCAGCTGCCTCTTCCAGGGAAAATAAGAATCATGGATTATTAGATTTTGTGAACCTGAAGGTTTTCTTCTAATTTTATGCTGAGGTCTTAGCAACATTTTTTTTTAAGATTAGGGGCCAGATTTTTACAGTTCTGTTTCCATGTTGAGCTGAACCCCATGCATTACGGTTGTCAGATGCCACCTATTGGCTCTGATAGTGCTGAATAGGTTGCACACATGTACGTAATGCCTGGAGAAAAGGCAGATGAGAGTTATGGGAGGGAAAGAGCTGCAGCTTAGAAAGCAGATTCTCTTTCCAAGGTAGGGATGACCTAACTAATACAGACTCAGTAATGAATTGGTGCCATTTTCCTTGTTCATACCAAGTCTCAAGTATCAGAAAATGCTTACAAGTGTGGGACTTAATCCGAAAGCTTCCTTCTTTCCCATCCAGGAGGTTAACTCTGTCTCTGCTCTCTCTCTCTTTTGGGTTTATCTAATTTCTTTCCCTACGTTTGGAAAAGAGGAAAGTAGACACTTTCTATGAGTATTTTACTGCCAAATAAAAACATTGTGACATTTTTGGTTAAATGATGTGACAGGAGGTGTTCAGCTGATCCTAGCAGAGGCAACAGGGTGCCCAGTGCTCTGCTTCTCCGCTTCTCTGAGGCTGGGGAAAAAATGGACTGTGGATTAATATCCATCCCCTTTCTTGAAAAAAAGAAGCTCTACTTGAGGGTTGTTTTCACTGTGCATGTGAATCAAGCCTGGGATTTTAAAGAGCTAAGCCTCATTTACAATGGCATGGAAAAAAAATTATTTTGAAGGGTTTATCATTAAGGAGTTTGGCAAATCCATATGTGATACAGAGTTTTTCATTGCACAGGCTAGAGAGCAAAGCAAATAGAAAAGAAAAAGAGCTGTAATACTTTTTAGTAGGAGTGATTGGATTGTTTACAAAGTTCACGCTCTTGAAATCTGGCTTGTTAGCGGCAGTGAGTCAGTGTAACTTTGGGAGCACGTCACAGAAAGAAAGTTAACTGTCAGGTTATCCCTGACCCATGTTGGCTGCTGAGGATTTACAGGATCCTGCTGAGATTTTTTATACTCTTCGCAATCAGCTGCAGAGAGCAAGGCATTGTCTGAACAGATGTCAGATGTTTCACTTTTTGTTGCCCCCGTATTTCAGCACCTGAATCTGTCAGACTTGTGTCAACTTTTGAGGCTAAGTTTTACTCTTGCAGTCAGCAGTCTGGACCCTGCAGGTACATGGAGACACCTTGTGCAGTTTTAAGAAGAAAGCGCATTTTCCAGCCATTAGTTGCAAAATTTCATTAAAGGACACAATGTGTGTTCAAAAGAGGAGTGAGGAACAAAACAGTGGCCTTAATTTGCTTATAAATAAAATCATTAACTCTTCAGAAACTCAACAGACGTACCCACACACCCCAGTTTAATATGGTTTCCATGTAAAATGGAAACACAAAGGAGGAATTCTTTTTTTTTTTTGCCCTGGAATGAAAATGAATTGCAGATCAGTAATATGTCAAAAATCCAAGGGGGGCTCTTCATAAACCACTTGAGTTGCATTGCATCTTTATAACATCTTTTGGAGAAATGCAACTCACGTATGTTTTGTAGTTCTCGTATTCTACAAAAATTTCTCTGTAAACACTGCTGATTAGGCCAAGGACCACAGTCGGTTTGGAGCTGTGGAAGATGCAAAACTTTGCTTTGAGGTATACAAAATGCATCTCCCAATGAGAGCAAAAAGGAGCACTGGAAGAAACAGTCAGAAGACATCTCCTGGGCTGGATTCTGGTTTCTGGTCCAAGTGAAGCAGCTTCACTTGGCATGGGCACCCCTCTAAACATTTTGTCAGCAGTGCTAGAGGGAAGCCTGTGATACCATTAGTATGAACAAAGTGCACAAGACCTTTGGGGCAGCAAAAAGAGCACACAGAAACGCTCTCAGAGCCATAGAGACAACGGCCATGGTCACCTGGTTATTTTCTCTGTTGCTGTAATGTAGCATGTGAATTTTGGTTGTTTCTTTTTACCCTCCTAGTAACCAAAGACGCCTGGTTTCCTTCCAAAAGTCACTTTCCTTAACATTTCCAAGGACGTACATCGCTGCTGGATAAAAGGTTTCAAATATATTGCTTTCTCTAGCCTGCTAACTCAGAAAGAATGTTTTGGTCAGAATGCCAAAACTCATTGTATGTGACAAACAAATGAAGCATTAACTCTCAGCTTCCCAACATAAATCCTAGCATGTTATAAGAGTCAAATATTTCAGTGCTTTTCACATTATCCACATCAAAGCTACTAGCTTGTATTCTTTATAGGACAGATTCTCCTTTTCATCAATTTATATTTTCTCTTCACTGTCGGACATGAAAGGCAAGGAAATTAAAGGCATTGGTTGCCGTACCCACAGTCAGCAGTAACTGTATCTCACCAATTTTTCCTGTCCTTTTTCTTTCTGGCAGGTTGGGCTGAAGTCTGTAATTGAGCAATTTCCAGGCCAGCTTGATTTCGTTCTTGTGGATGGAGGCTGTGTCCTCAGTCACGGCCACAAACAGCTGATGTGCCTTGCCCGCTCAGTTCTTAGCAAAGCTAAAATCTTGCTGCTCGATGAACCAAGTGCTCACCTGGACCCTGTGTACGTTTTGATCATTTGTTCTATCTTCTAATATGAAATAAGAAAATCAGTGAGGCAGCACCACCGAAGAGAGCTTCTGTAACTTGTGTCGTCCATTACTAAACCTGATTTCAGTAACGTATGTTAGTAATTCTGCATGGGGGATCAGGGAAGCCTAGTTACAACCTTAGCTTTATGGCTGATACACACTTTCACAGCAGAAATGCAGCACACTGAGACACTGCAGACTGTTGGTGTCCATGCACGTGAGCTTTACAACACACAGCTAGACTATTAAATACCATCAATAAAGTTATGAGCTGCACTGGCATGTACATTGCAGTCTAAACACTGATGCTTGTTTGCCTTCCAGAACTTCCCAAGTGATCAGGAAGACTCTGAAGCATGCCTTTGCCAACTGCACGGTGATACTCTCCGAACACAGGCTGGAGGCGATGCTGGAGTGCCAGCGATTTTTGGTGAGTGTTTCTCATAGTCTCACATACTATTGTTTCATTATATTTGATGAATGTGCAAAACACACCAAGCAGAATTGATGAAGTAGGCTGGATTGATGGGAGTCATTCAGGGCACTTGGGCAACCTAGTTGCCTGCAGAAGAGCAGCAGGCTCCTGTTTGCTCTTTCGCATGAGCTGTCATAGACACCTGTGTTCAGATGAGCTGGGTCACATTATGGAAGAGCTGGATTCCTTCTTTCAACCAGAAGGACAGTTGTGTAGGTTACCCGGCTGCCGATCTAGGTGCCTTATATTGCTGATTGGCTCAGGAGCTCCAGAAAAATCCCATCATCTCGCAGACTTTTTCCACTGCTAACACAGAAACAGCCGCACTTGCTCTTGAGCAGTGGGAGGCTCCATGGGGCAGAAGGGTTTCCTGAGAAAACGTTGGATGGTCAGAATCACTGATTTCTTTCATCAAGCCACTTGAATGTTCCTTTCTCATTTAATCAAGGTGACAAAGTATTGAAGTCCTTTGTTACATAAAAATGGTTATTAAAGGAAATAAAAGGCAAGTTATGTAATTGTTCTTAAAAATGAGGTTCTTTCCTCTGTATTTTCTTGACTCTTCTGTAAGAGAGGACCTTCATTTTATTAGCAGACTGAAACGCTGTTTTCCATGTGTATTTGTTTGGGCGTATTAGCACAGCAGGAGGAATAGAGTCTGAAGTTGAAGCAGGCTAGTCAATAGGCAGGTTTTACATCCTTTACGACATGCTGCTCCTGTACGTGTGCTGGACTTCAGCCTTGCCGCCAGCCTGCGGCCTCTGCTGCGCTCAGCTGTGTCGGCAGAGCCCTGGCAGGCACGGAGCCTCTGCCCGGAGCAGGTTTCCCACCGTCCGAACAATGTTTTAGCAACAGAGCTGCTAAAAGCTCTTTCCCATCAGACCTGTGCCCTCACCTGAGACACGCTGGCATTGCAGTGCCGGTGGAGGAGCCTGATTTTTCCCGTCTGCTGCCTGACAGGGGAGGCTGGCACAGCCGTACAGGGCAAACCTGTTGTCTCCTTCAAACACAGGCCAGCAGCGCTTCCTCGTTTGGCGAGAAGAAAGCAAAGGTGGCCTGGCACCTTGCTGGCAGCCTTCTCCCCCTGCTTGCAATATAACTGTTTTCTACAGTTAACGCTTTCTTAACCTGGCAATTTAGCAGTGCTGGGGAAATGCCACGGTACCTGGAGACTTCAACAAACAATCTCAGAGGTAAAAGTCAAGTTGCAAGGAGAAACCAGCAAGCCCAACGGCATTTTGTAACTTGAGCAATAGGCACCTTTTCCACATGTTAAAATTTTAACATCTGGTTTTTTTGGTTGTAATTAGAAATTGCAAACTGTAAACCGGGCTTTTCCTGTTAGAAGAAGATCTCTGCTATGTCGTTGTGTCTCTTCCCTGCTCCGTTAGTTGTGTTAGCTGAATTCTGTCAACACCACATCGCCCATCTAACAGAGTGATATGTTTCTTCAGGTAATCGAGGACAGTAAATTGCGGCAGTATGAATCCATTCAGAAGCTGCTGAATGAAAAGAGCTCCTTCAGGCAAGCCATCAGCCATGCCGATCGCCTCAAGCTACTCCCGGTACACCACAGAAACTCCAGCAAACGCAAACCTAGACCCAAAATCACTGCCTTGCAAGAGGAGACGGAGGAAGAAGTGCAGGAGACGAGGCTGTGAGACGTGGTGTAGGCACCCTCTTTGTGGAGTGAATTGTCAGCAGTGCCCCAATGCTGACGGGACCAGCACTTCCGACCTTCTGGGAGCCATGCACAAATTGAACCTTGCAGGAGGTGTTCACTGCAGCGACTACACATGCATTTGGGAATTACTTTCCTTCCATGGTTAATTGTGTGCAAGGTAGTAAATTCTTTGAAGTTTTGCCACTTGTAATGGTAAAATGAGACTTCCTTTGAAAAGCTGCTCTAATTCGGTACAAACAAGATGGCAAGCAGGAGTAATCCGCTTTGCCCAACATAATTTTTTCAGAAAACTTTTAAAAATGTTCTTGCTGGGGTGAGAGGTTCAGATGGCGGGACAAATGTGAGAAAAATAATCAAACCTGGGTGGAAACTAGAAAAATCAGAATGTAAAAAGCTTCTTTGGATTCACTTCCTGCGAATGAATTAAGGGACAATATCAGCAAGGCGCACGGAAAACTTCCTCCTCTTTGTTTTTCATGCTGCAACTGTAATTTCAACTTAGCAGAAAAGGCCAAATGCCCTTTCATAACAGTGTGCCGCTGCGAGTGTGTAGGTGAGAATGAAAGAAGAGAGGCTGTTGACTTGCAAGCCGGTCAACATCTGTCACGTCTCCACGGTTAAGGGAGAATTGGTATTTCCTCTTAAAACCTACGAGACTGTCAACCCGACCCTGCACACACCCACAGTGGGATGAGTGCAGGCTGACATTAGTCTCTAGAGAAAGGTAGGACTCCTGGCAGTGGAACTCTAATAGTCTGCATAGGTCTGGCACCTTTACATGTTTTTTAGTCTGGCCTAAAAAAAAAAAAAAAAAAAAAAACAAAAAACCTCTCTGAAGTAGACTTTAATAATGAAATTAATTTTTATACTCTTCTGGTTTGCAGTTTTATGATGAAACAACTTTCTCTAGGATATTTTATTTATTTTAATATTGTTGCAAACATTTACTAAGGAAATGATGTATTTTAAGAGTGATTATGTACTATAAAGAAAAATATATTTGTACAAAAAGTTTTATATTTGGATTGTTGCGGGGGGGGGGGGTTGCTACTAGTCTTTGATGTCACATT
>WAAD01020567.1:0-25744 GCA_013389945.1 Fregata magnificens
GTCTCCCCTCAGCCTCCTATTCTCCAGACTAAACACATCTAGACTAGACATCTTGTTTTAGATGGATTGGCATGTTCTTTAAAGTTCTAGCTAGTCTGTAAATTATTGTTTTTTAAACTTAACTGGAATTTTAAGTTATACTTAAATTATACTTGAGATTTGAAATGAACGGTAAAGTCTTAAAGTTGATTCAAAATGACAACAAAACTTACTGAAGTATGTGTTGAAAATTGGCTTGTCTGAAAGTAGTTGGCACTCATAATTTAAGGTAACAAAAAGTGAAACACAGACCTAAGCTTTGTATCTGGGACCTTGGAGCTGCTGCACCCCAGTTATTTAATGATGTGACCCTGTTTTTCTAAGACAGGCCACCTAGTTAGTCAAACACAGGGTCTGATTTTCCAAGTGTTGAAGGTGTGGCTGTGTATGTTGAGATATTAATAGAGCTGCCAGTTGGTCAGGCTTTCTTAAACTAGTTGACTAGTTGAGTACGAACTTCATGTTTTTGTTAATGAAAATTTTGCCTCCAAAGCAGCAAATCTTAATGCTTTTCTCTTGTTTAAAAAACAAAACAAAACCAAAAAGCCAAGTACAGAAATCAATTTACTTCATCTCATTTTAAAGTATTATTAAACTATTCAGATAGGGGGAGGAAAATGTGTATTAAGAACGTGTTGCATGTACTGTAGAAGTTGTAACACTGGCTAACAGTAGAGTATAAGGAATCAATGGGGTAAGTAAATCCCACGGTGGTGTTGCATAAGCTACCTCATTAAGTTCCTTTTTTTTGTTGTCATCTTCAGTGACTGCATTCTCCTTTCTTAAATTTTCTGGTCGTCATTCTGTGTAAAGTTTACGTTGATTTTATTTCTTGCGTGTGTTGGTTATACTTAATTTGCTCAGGCTTTACTTTCTCTTCTCAATTTCCTCTGTTTAACATTGAAAGATGTTCGGTTTTGCTAGCATGATCATATCAATAAACCTCTGTGGAGTAATGAACAAACACTGCAGAGTCATGCCATAAAAAAAGTACACGCTTTGCATGTACACGTGTTTACCTGATGTGTGTCATTCAGTAGCATCCTTTGTCTTCTGTGTTGTTTCCGCAGAATGGATCCTAGTAATAATTTTATTGGCGCTTTTGTAAAACTAACAAGCTTATGGCCTCTGGTTTCTTCTCTAACCTTTCTGTCCTACCCCTGTCTGTTTTGTCTGTAGTCGTGCAGAACAGATCCCTCCTTGCCTGACAAATGAGACTTCTCTCCCCTCTCCCTGGGGTACGCCAGCTTTGTCCAGGAAAAGGTACCGACACTTTAAAGAGAAGTTGATCTCACTTCTGATTTCTCTCTCACTGTTGTGTTTCTTAGTTCTTGTTTTTTTTTTCTCTCAAGTTGCTATCTTTTTTCTGAGGTGTGCATTTTCATTTGTGTATTTACTGGATAAAATAAATGTAAAAGTATGTTTCATAGTGAATCCTAGGTAGTGATGCTAATGTATGAGATTAGAGCTATCTCCAGACTCCTGAAGCACTTAAAGTTAACTTCATGATTCAAAACCAAATAAGGTCTAGTATAAGAAGTGATCTAAGGGAGGTATAAATGACACTCTCAGGAGCAGTTCAAGGATTTTTTTTTTTTCTTGACTGATTTTTCAAGAAAAGGTACTTTCAGTAGGAAGATGGATGGCTTGTTAAGGTGCTCATTTGTTAGTAACTGCACAGAATAAAAAAAAAAGAATGAACCTGTCAATACTTGACTACCAAATGATGTAGAGGCATGCTAAATTAAAAGGTTTGGAAAGAAAGCACAAATGGCACAATTCAGAAATCCTAGCACCCACTTCCCCCCCACACCCAAGCTACTATCTTTTCTTATGCATTTTAGTGTCTAGTAGATTTTTTTTTTTTTAAAAGTTTACTGATTCAACAAGAGTGTTACTTACTGGCCTGTGCAAATGATGAAAAGGAGATTTCTCCCAGAGTCCCCAGGGAAGGGGGCAGCCATTCGTTATCTCAAGATGTAGGTTTGGCAGAGATTTGCTTTTGACGGGTAAAAAGACATTTGAAAGACCGTGGGTTATCTGAGGTGCAGGTGCTATGTGTGGAAAATATGGTCATTCTTGCTTGGTGTTCAGCTCAAAATATGCATTCAATTTTCATGTTTGGAATGTAAAATATTTTGCAAAGGGAAACAACCAAAGCTGCTTTTGGAAACTGCTTTGAAAGGAGATGTTTGTACTCGAGCAGGTTAGTAAAGAGAAGCCGCCTTCTGTCTTGCTGAGTGACGTTACCCAAGTCATACCTGGGTATTCTGCAGGGTCTGGCTTGGACAAGGCCACTTTCCCGATAATCCAGAACCTCTTAGATAGTAGTTTCCTTTCTTTTTTAACACTGAGGCATTTAGGAATAAATGTAGCAGTTGCAGTTCACAGAGAAAAACCTTAGCTGCCAAACGCCTTTCCCTCTCATTTACTCGGGAGAAACTTGAAAGAAAACAGCATTTCCTGTGGAGGCTTTACAGCTTTGGCCCCGATATGAACCTCTGGCATTGTGGCTTGCCCTTTCCTGTACTACATCTTGCTGTTCTCCCAGGTGTAACTGGCATGGCTGCTCAAGTTCACTGAATTACTCAAGCGCACAGGTATGCAAAGGCTTGCAGCAGAACACATGCAATGCCTGCCAAACACGAGCTGATTCCAGCGGGTAATGAATAAGAGAGTGCCAGATGGGTAGTTGATGCAGCCTGGTAATTAAAATATAAATATATGTATTTATGAATAGGTGTGTTAGGCTTCCTTTGGTTTTTTGTAGTAGTGAAAATGCAAGCAGTTATTTGAAAACAGTGTGGTATAAGGTGAGGTAAAGATTGGATAGATATCCCTGTGGGGTGCTTTGGGCAATTCAGGTAAGCACCAATATGGTAACATGGGTACTTGCTGAGGTAAAGGAGTGTGTTTGACATGGATCTTCACAAACAAAAAAAGCCTTTGGGTGATAATAAGTTGTGTAAGACTCAAAGCAAAAGTGGACAGAAAGGGTGATCATCCTGGCCTGGGTGACTTTTCAGATCCTTTCTGTAAAAGCATGTTTTTAAGTAAAAAAATAGACAAGGCTAGGCTTTTCAAAAAGTCTGTTTGAGCAGCTGTCTGCTTTCTCACGGTTGTTCAGCATCGTGTTTGTCATTCCTAGTGAATTCAGTGCCAGTAGCTGGGATCTTCCTGCTTTCAAAAATAAGCAACTTGGGTTTTGTAGTCCAATATTGTTTGATTTTCTTTTTTTCTCTTTTTAAATGTCAGATATGGTCAGATTCTGTGGAAGTTGACTCTTCTGAGAGAAGTGTTTGCTCTTCTCTTATTGTTTTCTGTCTCCTTTACTTTGCTTCCCCAGGATCTCCCTTGTTGCTGTGGCCTGGTTTTCTGCCTTTTGACTCCTAAGACGAGTGCCTGAGGGAGAGCCCTGTGTTGTTTGGCTAAAAGAGCAAGCAGACACTGTGCACACAAGTAATTCTTATAAACAAAAATAGTACAGTTCTGGTTTTGATGCACGCAGTCTAGATGATTCTGGATACATAGATATGCTAATATTCTCTCTGACATGTCTGCCACTTATCAAAGCTATGTTTCCCTGAGGAGTGGTGCCCTCCAAGTGTGTTATCCTTTATGTAAACAGAGTAGGTAGGTAGGACTCCTCCAGCGCATGCGTTGGGATGGAGGTACATAACTGTCCTCCCTGTTACCTGGAATGCATTGTTCTTCCATCCCTCCTGTATAATTTGCATCAAGAACTACAGCTTTGCCAGTTGTTTGATTGCTGTAAATTTTAGCAGAAAAAACTTATCCTGACAGGGTGTTCTTTTTTTTTTTTTTTTTTTTTTTTTTTTTGAGAGGATACGTTGGGCCTGACAGGGTGAAGTAGAAAGTAGAATGTAACTTTGACTTTAAAATACTTTTAGCCATTGTTTTTACAAAGTTTGGATGGTGACCACTTGTGGGGAATGATATGCAGGGGGTTTATCTACAATAAATCTTCCTTATTTCCTTCCGGATGAAAATGGTGTTATAATTCTCATCAAGAGTTGTACTTAATTATATAATTTAAGTTTGAATTTTTCTTCCGTTTTTGTTAAATGAGACAGATCTATGTGTCTACCTTTTTCCATTGTCCACTTCTTCCTTTCTTCTCCCTTAAAGGGATCATATAAAGAATGTATAAGCGTGGCTAAAGTAATTTATTGCAGGTTCTGCACTGACCCATAGACCTGTAACATTCGATGAATACTTTGGCAGGATTTTCTAGGACCTGTTTTCTTTTCCCTGCTTAGCAAAATCTTTTTGAACTGGGTTTTATTTCGTTGTTTCGATACAAGTACTCCTTATACGGAAAAGCTAAATATAGAAAGTATTTTAAAATGATGTGAAAAACTTTCAGTAATATTGTTGTCCCAAAGAATGGGATCTGTACCCGGTGTGCAAGCCAATCAGCACAGGGTCAAGGTATTTCTTTATTACAAGTCTGCACAGAATTGGGAGCTAGGTGGTATTCCACAAATCTAGCTCAAACTCTCGGTGAACAGATACAATATTTATACGACCTAAATATACATATGCATTTTCTAAACTTTGCCTAAAAGTTACCATTGGTAATTAACCACACAATAGTTCTCTGTTGGTCCATGTATCTCTTGCTTCGATTTAAAGTTACAGAGTACTTTTTAGCTTACTGCGCATGTTCAAGGGAGGTGGGGGGGTGAGTCTTTTGGTCCTGAATTGAGTCAGTGGTCACGATCTCCCCCTGCCGCCTTTACCTTTCCCCCAGTTACCGCGGACTTTTGCTGACTTCATGCTTCTTTGGCAACCGCCCAGCTTCTTGACACCTTCTGAGGCAGGATGTGCCCTCTTACAGTCTTTTAGCTCCTCTTCGAGGGTATAGTCGTTAGTAAGGAACGCATGGCTTATGCAAAGTAAGCAGGCCTACACATTAAAGCTATTGATCCATGGCCCTCCTTAGAGGATCCTAAATTAAGCAGTGTTATTATGACCTAGGTATTAACTTAAACATGTTGGTTTGCTTGAACTTCAGATGCTTTCAGATGCTTTAAGGATATAACTTTTACTTAGATCACTAACAGAAAAGCAAATTGCCTAGTCTTGACTGTATCCCCTTTTCAGTTTGTTGTATGTAGTTTGGAAGTCTAGGCCGTCTGAGAACAGGATCCCGTGCTTGTTCATGAATCATACTGAGCGATGGCTCGGATTTTTATTAGGCTCTCCATGTACTACCATGTTATAACCTCACAGTTTACCTGATGAGGTGAATGTGATAGTGCAGATCAGGATGCTTAGAGGTAAAATTTGTGGACGGAAGCTTGATCTTGAAGAATGTCTTGGGGAGTGGAATTTCACTAGACTGAAGAGCATTCGTAAATGCAAATGGATATTTAGTTTTTAAACTGCATCCTGTAAAACTTGCATTGAGACACTCAAGGTAACATTGGAAAGAGGTAGTGGTTTTCCTCTTCAGATGAAGAGCAGTGCTGTTAGGATGCATGAGAAACAATTGCCTGTGTTTCAATCTCTGCAGTAAGACAGAGAAAAGGGTTGAGGTAACATCTCTCTATGATAGTATTACCAGCTGTTCTGCTGTTCTTAATTGCATTTAATTTTAAAAGAGCAAACCAAGCCTTCCTCTACTTGCCAGATGTTTCAGTCGGTGAGTCTGCCAGAGAAGTTTAGGAAATTGATGGTTAGAGAGTTTGTAAAAACACTAGAAAAATTTATTTGGGCAGATTTTTTTTCTTAGTGGTTGGTTACAATAGAATTGCCATACTATTTCATGTTTACTGTACTAGCTGAATGATTGAAGCATCAGTAATTTCATCTTTTTTCAAAAACTCTCTTTTAAAAAGTGCTCTTGGATTGTTCCGATGCCAAGTTGTTGTTGATTTGGCATGAGCCTTTTCAATAGGAACGCTTTTGTTGAATTATTGTTTATCCAGCCCGTTTTCCAGCCAGCAAAAGAAGATTGTGCTGTACTTCCTAGTGTCCTGTCTTAGGCTAAATAATCCATTGCCTCAGCCTTCCCCCACAAATGACGTTTCTTGCTGGGGTGGGTGGGTGCGTGTTCGAGATGCAAACTTGAAAGTGTTTAGGACAGAATTGTGCTTGCAGCCTTCGTCATCTCCCATCTATGTCCTGTTTTTCCCAGGAGAAAAGGTTTCCGAGTTGGAGGTGCCTAACGGCTGAGGCGCAGCAAGTCTCCAAGTGTTATTTCTGTTAGGGTTAGGGGTTAGATAAATCTCCGTCACTGAGAACGGGAGAGAGGAAATGCCTCTTTCAACTGATTTGATAGGAAGAGACCCATTTTTATCTAGATTCATTTCTTGTAAAACGGTAGGCAGTATTTGATCTTCAAGAAAAACTGTTACATAGAGTTTGTTTTCTTTCTTCTTGCAAATAAGCATATATGATAAATACTGTGAGAATATGAGTGGGTTGGTTTTGGGTTTTGTGGGGGTTTTTTGTGGTGAGCATGAGCCTTTTGAGCTATCTTTTGCTTCTAAAGTACCATCTTGAAAGCATATGTTCAGTAAGCTGCTCATGCTGTTTGTGTGTTGAATCTTGTGCTGAAAGAAGAATGGCATCAAGCTGATACCTCCGAGAGTTTCAAAGAGAAACATGTCTGTGTTGTGTCTATGCTCTCAGCTCAAGTGGTTGCTTCTAAGTCAGTGTGTCAAAGCCTCGATTCCCTGGATCAGACTAAAGCAGCTTAATGTAAAACTAAATTGCCTTAGCAGTGATGGGAAATACTGAGAGCATATGGACTGCTGGGACAGGTGTACACCAAGACCAACTTTCTGTTCCTGTAGGCTAGTTAGAGATTGCTGAGAGTTTTGTGATAGTGCGTTTTATAATCAGTTCTTAATGAAGGGCAAATGTGGAGAAATGTATTCAAAGCTGAATTCGTCCCCCAGAACAGGAGCAGTTGTAGCTTGCGTGCTGCAGTCGCTGCGTGCTGCCACCACAACTAGAATGAAGAGAGGGAGGCGATAAAGGCAGCCTTTAAGTTCTTCAAACTGCGTAGCACATGCGGAAAAGACTTCTGAGTTCAAGCATAGTTGAGAAATTGAGACCTTTCCATGTTGTCTTTGGGGAAGCACGTGCAACAGGTTTGAGAAGAGGAAAGCACTTGGTCTGTCTAACTGCGGGAAGAGAAAGGAGAGGGGAGTAACATCTAGAGGCCAATTCAACCTTACAGCTGGTTGAAAAATGCAAAGCTCATAATAGATGGGTGTTGTAACCATGGGATTTCTTTCTCTCCTGCAGGCACGCATATCATTCTGTTTCAACACCGCCTGTTTGCCCTCAGAAAAACGTAGCTGATGTGAAACTCCAAACAGGACCCACATCCGTACAAAGCTCTGATGCGGTTATTATCCACCCTGGTGCTATGCTCGCGATGCTGGATCTTCTGGCCTCTGTTGGATCAGCTACACACCCAGAGGTAGGGGAAAAAAAATCTGCTGTCCTAAGCTTTGAGAGTGACTGGGAAAAAGGATGGCTATTGGAAATAGGAAAACCGATGATGTCCTCTCGTTTCATGCTGAGAAGCTAATACATTTCACAGACTAACCAAGTTGAATAACTGTGGTGACACAGAGGTCTGATCCAAGTTGTTTTAGTTTATAGGCTTTGTTTTGTTTGGCTCTTTCAAACTCCTGGCAACAATGTAAATTTAAAGAAACGTCTGAAGTGGCTGTCAGATAAGTTTCCAAGAGTTGTGATGAATTCTTGTTTTCCCTGGTGTATCAGGTGTTAATGCGTAGTACAAGGAGGACGTGGGATTGGACATTATAGCTCGGTGTATATGTGCTGTTTGAAGTAGCTGGAATATGTTCTAGTTCCAAAATTGTACTGCCTGCTTTGTACAATTCCCGAACCAAAACCTCTATTGGTGGTTTGCATGTAAAGGATTTGTTGGACTTTTTTTGAAGTTGCTTCAGTATTTTTTGTTTGAGAAGAACACTGTTTATTTAAAAAAAAAAAATATATATATATAAAATTATTAAAAATAAGTTCTGAAAGCTTACAAGAATTACTAGACTTGATTCCTCTTTCTTGTCCTCTACTGGTGATGAGCATGGCAACTTTCTATCTTCAGGGCATTAATTTGGCAGTTATGTTGTGTATTTCTTAAATTCTGTAGAGATGATGATGATAAGTTGCTAGGAGTAGCTTAGCAGTCACAAAAATAAAAGTTCTTAGTACGCTCTAGGCACGTAGAACTGACTGACTTCTGCTGGTGAAGAGGAGAGGTTAGTTTAACTATCCCTTCCTGAATTGTTTTTCTTTATAATGGTCATGGTAATCCTTCATATTACTTATTATCCTTTTTCAAAATGAGATGGAAGTGTCTCTTCAACCACACACATGCACACCCCTCCAACACACATACACGCACATATATTTAAGTGTAGGATGTTTGGTGTATTTATTGCTAATGGTAGTTTCCTTTTCATTATTATGCATAAGGGCTTCCATTTATTTGCCTTCTCATTTTGCATCTTAAGTTGCATGCTCTTTTTTTCAGCATGCGCTAGATCTCCAGCTGGCAGTGGCCAATATCCTGCAATCTCTAGTGCACACAGAGAGAAACCAGCAAGTCATGTGCGAAGCCGGGCTCCATGCACGACTTCTACAAAGATGCAGCGCTGCTCTGGCTGATGAGGACCACTCGCTGCATCCGCCACTCCAAAGGATGTTTGAAAGGCTGGCCTCCCAGGCGCTGCAGCCGATGGTGTTGAGGTCAGGAGGATAGCACTGAAGTCCGGTTGAGCTGAGCTCTGCTGCCTGCGCTGTCGTTGGCTGGCTGTAAATGGCTCGGATTGGTAGAGAGCATAAGTGACCTTGTGTGGTAGTGATTGCGTGGGATCCCATTTTATTTCTCATCAAATAGACTGTCTTGCTTCTGTTAATCAGCATGTAACCCTGGAGACGTTGGGAATTGGAGGGCGGGGGAGGAGGGAGAAGTGTGGAGCAGGGAAATCTGTTTGGTGTTTTTCACAGAGACTGTACTGAAGTTAAATGCTTGCTTCCTTCCTGCAAATCTTGAGAGGCTATCAAAAATGCCGTTCCTCCTCAGGAAGAGGAAACATGATGGTTTTAAAAGCAACACTGCCATAGAAGAGGGTGGATTCCTAGACTTTTCTGTACAATGTTAAATACCTCGGATTGGAAAACCTTCAGGCCAGCAGTTTTATTTAGCACTTTAGTTTGTGTGAAGGAAATGGAGGAATGCGATACAAGCGGTGCCTGGAAAAATCTGGGGATGCGTAGCTTTAAAAAGTTGATCTTTCTGCATATTAATGCAAGTAGGTTTGTACATCTATGCTAGTACTAGAAAAGCAAGCTTGAAAAGTTTATGAGTATATTTTGAACCATTTGTTAAATACCCACGCAGTTTTATGATGCTTTAGATTGCTTGTTAGATTCTGGGGAGACCTTCTTGCAGCCTTTCAATATAAAAAGGGGGCTTATAGGAATGACAGAGAGAGAACTTTTACCAGGGCCTGTGGTGACAGGACCAGGGGCAAGGGTTTTAAACTGAAGGAGGGTGGATTTGGATTGGATGTAAAGAAGACATTTTTTACAGTGAGGGTGGTGAGACACTGGAAGAAGTTGCCCAGAGAAGCTCTGGATGTCCCGTCATTGGAAGTGTTAAAGGTCAGGTTGGATGGGGCTTTGAGCAACCCAATATGGTGAAAGATGTCCCAGCCCACAGCAGCGGGGTTGGACTAGATGATCTTTAAAGGTCCCTTCCCACCCAAACCATCCTGTGATTCTGTGATCTCAGCTGGAATAAGGAACCTGATTGCGTTATCTCCTATGGATTGCTGACTGGGTGACCTGCAGCCGGGACAGCTGGTTGGTTCACTTCAGTGGCATGTAGCCGTGTCAGAAATGATTCTGCAAGGAGCATGCTTGCTGGTAGTCGCATCACAGGGACTTAAGCTTACCTAAGCATAGACACCGATAGCCTAGGTAGCTGTAGATATAGATTCTATAGTTATCTGTAGATATAGGTGGTGATAGCTGTGAAACTATCCCACAGCCGAATAGGACACATGGCTAAAACAAAGCTGAGGTCACTTACTCACTTCAGCCTGTGGTCTGCCTTTCCAGATGAGTTCAGCTTTGCTGAATGTGCATCAGTGAGTGTCTTGATCTTCTCCTACAGGATGCGGCAGCCTCCTGCCAAGTCTTTGGAGTTAAAAGAAGGGAATTGGGAGCTTTATCAAAATTGTTTGATTAGTTAAAATAATGTCAACTTTCGAGAGCATGTTTTCAAAACTTAAATAGTTTCGAATGGATCAAATGTGTTTCTTGTAATGATGCATTAGTTTATTAGTTAAGAGTTTTGTTTCTTACAAGTAATTACTGTATTTTTAAAAAATGGTATTAGCTTTGGTGCCATTCTAGGCAAATGAATAGACAGAATGGTTTGTAAATTTTTTATTCTCTTTCTTAGGGAATTTTTACGCTTGGGAAGTCCTTTGAATTGCGGAGCTTGGGACAAAAAGCTGTTGAAACAGTACCGAGTGCACAAACCCAGCTCACTGAGTTTTGAACCGGAAATGAGAAGTAGGTGCTGAAGTGCTAGAAATTTGCGTAAAGAGTGCTTCACTGACATCCCCCAATTGCATACTTACGTAAAATTTGTAGATAAGCATCCAGAAAAACCTAGCTTCACCCCTGCTTTGTATGAATGTGAAATCACCAGAACGGTTTGATTGATGTGGTACTTGTATTTAATATATATCCAGTGAGGTAATTATAATTTTTTATTTTAGGAACAGTAATTATTAAGTATGATAGTAGTTTGCTTTTAAGTCTTGAGTAGATCCTGAGTTTGTAGTTATTTAACAGTAAAAGGAAAAATATTTTTCTCAGATACTTTTATGTGCACGCAGATCACATGTCATTAAATCTATGTAGTGTCTGTCATGGGTTCAGTAAGGTGTCAGATAAAATAACTGAAACTCCTATACTTAAGCATAATTCCATTTATTTCAGCTAGACTCAAGAACCTGGCTCATCATTAGCATCACTAGTAATGAGAAAGAAATAGAAAGAATTAAAAAGAAAAAAAAGCACAATTTACCTAAACTGGCAGAATCTCAATCTAATAATTGTTTTTCTTATAAAGAGGTAGAATTTGGAGTTGGAACACCCACTCTTAATTATTTAAAGTTCAGCAGTCCCTTTTTAACCATTCATTACTTTTTCATGCTAAATATTTACAATGGTTTTACTCATTGCTCGCTTTCAATATGTTTACTTTCCTAGTTTATTAAAATTGAAATCTTTAATAGTGTGTGGTAAGCATGTGTTGAATTATGAGCACATAGTAACATAAAAATTTTCAAGAAAAAGGACAGACTTCTATCAGCTTTGAAAAAATAAAGGGTGGGGGACACGACACACCACGACAACTCAGTTTCAGTTTTAGTTCTGGAATTAACACTGTGGGAAGGTATTCACAATATATTTTGATAGGGTATTTGCTAGATATTTCTATATTATAGATACACATACATACGTGTATGCAGTGGAAATTTTCATTATACGTTTGTGTGGTATCCTGTCATAGAAGTTCATCCATCTGATAGAATACTTCATATTGTGTCAGCAATTACACATCAGCTCTGGTTATCATATTGGAAAGTTACATCTGTTTTCCAGCCATTTAATGAATCAGTGTGATAAACTGCACTGAATGTCTGTAACAGAGAGATTCCTTCAGCTGATCCAAACCTCTCTTCCACATGCACTCTTCCCTATTATTATCCATGAGTTGCAGAGCTTGGGTATAGCTGTTCGTGTAGTATAGGAGAGTCCCAGTAAATGGAAATACAAAGGAATTATTGATAAGTTTCCAAAGCATGTGATATTTATTTCTAGGTGTTAACTCAGTCGTCGTATGGCCAGTTGTAACACATAGTTAAAATGTTTGAATTATTTAAAAGGAACTAGAAAGTATCCTGGATGGTACTGAATTACAAGCAGTAAATAATGAAATAAATAAAATAAAATAACTGAATTCATGTTGTGTCATCAGGTTCAGTAAATTTAAAAAGGGGAGAGAGGGAGAGATTCAACTTCATCTCTCAGCCAGTGCTTTATTTATTTTTAATAGGGTATTATCACAGGGGAAAGAAAACAATGAAAATTGTGGAAGTGTGAGTCTGAAAAGTTTTTAACCTAACGTCTGAATACTGCAAGTTATGTTAAATTTCCTATAGCTAAGCTTCCTGAGCCTTTCTGCTTATTGAGAGCTCTGAGAGTTTTAACTCAGAGTTACTGCATCTGAAAAACACGAAGCAGAGTTTTTCCTGCCTGTTAAGTCAGGTAGCAGGAATGCGCCTGAAATGGAGCCTCTGCGAAAGGCACACTTTCCCGATGTTAGGTAATGGGATGGCCTCTTAGCTCAATTTTTTGGCTTTACCACAGACTTTTCGTAATGCCTTGCGCAAGATGCTCATCTCTCTGCCTCAGTTGAATGTTTTTATAATGAGAACAATAATTCCCAACTCATAATCTTCTAACTGAGAGGCTGAACTATGTTGACGAGTTGACAACGATTGACAATTCAGCTATTGCACTGGAAGCAGTACTTGAAAAGTCCAAATAAATAGCCTGAAAATGCCTCCCTTTTGCAATGCTGTGTTGTTTCTTGGCTTCTACTGTAGATAGCATGGTTACCTCAATGGAAGGTCTGGGTTCTGACAGCGTCTTCAGTTTACATGAAGACAGCCACTATCGGATAAGCAAGAGCCTGCTCAAGCCAGCAGAAGGGAGCACAGTACCCCTGACGAGAGTGAAGTGTTTGGTCTCCATGACAACCCCACATGATATCAGGCTGCACGGATCATCGGTTACGCCGGCATTCATTGAGTTTGACACGTCTCTTGAAGGGTTCGGGTAAGGTCTTACAGTGCTTTCAAATAGCATGGGGCCCAGTGCAATGTCTTCTTTCTTTCTTCTTTCAAAGAAATACTTGTAATTTTTAATGGACTGTTTGCAAACCAGAGACAAATGAATTCTTTAAAGAAAAGAAAGGAATACTTCAAGCCACATAAATTTCCACTCTGGCATTAATGACTTGAAACCAATGCTTGCTTGCCATATGTGGAAGTAGAAGTTGGTATGTATCTAAATGTTGATAGCACCCTCTCAGTTCTGGATCTTGTGCCTTTTAAAAAAGAAGGAACACCACCATACCCTTGCAGAAACTCATTAGTTGCTAGGGCTTATGTGCAACATTTGGATCGCCCAAATGCTCTGAAACCTACCTAAAATTGCTGAAGAACTTGGAAATGAGGAAGTGGGCAAAGCAGAAGTACAAGTAAAACAGAGAACGAAGCTATGTTGAGTCCAAATAACTGGAAAAAGCTGATTATTAACTGGAGGTGTAGCCTGAATATAAGGCTGAACTCATTTTGTCTTTTAGCACCCAGTATCACCTTCCTTTACTGGCTTGGGGTTTTTTTTTTCTCTCTCTGAACACCTGCTGAGTGAGGCACTTTGAGGATCATGTAATATGATTTAACTTACCTGTTCAGAAGATGAAAACATGAGACCATTCTCAGCATCTGTTTAAGGAAATGTTTTTTCTTTTTGGTTATAAAAATGGAATAGAAAAACCTCAAAAACACTCATTTTGTCCTGTGCTAGGGGGTAAATATATCAAAAATTGCTGTAAAAATTCAGACCAATAGTATAAGGAGCAGGTATTCCTTAACTGCCTGTGGACTGGTCCATGGGCGGAGGCTCGCAAATAGGCTGAAAGCCTATCTCAGAGAGGGCAGCGTTGTGAGGTATGTGCAAGTCGTAATTGTGAATGGCACCTCAAATGATGAGCAATTGTTCGGAATGTCCCAGAAGCTTGGTTAAAAGCTTAAAAACCTTGACTAGAAGCTTTATTAAAAGGTTTTTAGTGACATAAACCACCAAAAATGACAACTGCTGTGAAGCCCAAAAGAGTGTGGCAAATTCTTGTGTGCAATGGGTAGCTCCTCAATGATTTTTTTTTCAGTCTCTATTTAAAAAGAATTGTGAGAAGAGGTAGAAATGATCTGTTGTCCACGGCTCTACCACAATTTCATAAAACCAGAAACAGCTCCACCTGACAGAATCATTCATCTTGTCTTTTTCTTTCCAGAGCTAATATTTATACTACTGTGTTTTTTAAATCTCTTATCTGTTCTGACGTGGCCTTCAACAGAGCCACTTGCATCTTGGTGCACTTGTTCCAGTTTATTTGGGATGACTGGTCTGAGAGCACAGTCCAGCCTGGATATTTGCGAGCTCTGCTGCTTTGCATTCTCTTTTCAGCTTTGCGAAGCAAGGATGCAGTGCCAGTTTTGCGTCTAGCCTTCATATCCAATAGAGTCAGGGACAGACTCTTCTTTGAAAACAAATGGTGCTCAAAGCTCTGTTCTATGTCCTTCATAAGAGAAAAGAAAATGTTTTGGACCTAAGAAGAACTTGAAATAGGCTAGCAAAATGAATTTTCACTGTGGTTGCTCCAGGAGATTTGTAGGTGCTGGTAACGTGTCCAAAAGTAATCCATGTAATACAGCTGTGACTTCTTGTCATTTCAACAAGTGACCTAAGAAGGCTGCTATAATCACTAAAAAAAAAAAAAAAAAATCTAAAATCTTTTTGGTCTGCTTTAAAGTGCCAGGGTGTTTCATGAACTCAACAGTTGGCGGACCCTTGCAAGTTATCTGCCTAGAGAGAACATGTTTGTAACACCATTGACCATGGGGGATTTGCCCAGAGAAGAACATTTTCAAGAGGGAGGAAGAAGTATATAATGAGAACTGTAATCAAAAGGAAGATAGTAGTGACCAGAACCATGGACTGCTGTTGCTTTCAAGATGGGTGGTCAAGTTAATTCTTTATAGCTTAAGTGAGGACAAAATAACTCCTAGCTCTGCCAGGCAGCTCAGCTACAGTATACTTAAACTAGCCTGCTCAAGTCTAAATGTCAACAAAATAATGATTCTTCAGCAAGTGGAAGAGCCCTCATTTTGCCTCCAGTAGTACAATCTGTACAAACTGGAAGCTGAACTCCTGTGGGGATTCACTCCACCTTGGGTAGGCTGGTCACTGAAACCATCTGGGCTCTTAAGATCTTTTAGTACCTAAAGGAGGTGCTCCTTGTATCTGTTTCCATTGTGTCCACAGCATCGGTGGCTCTTCTAAGGACCAAATGTAGCTAATATGGTGAAATACGATGTTACTGTGAGAGCGTACATGCTTAAAATAGAACACCATAGAAAGACATAGCTGCCAAAGCTCTTTGCACTGGAGATAATTTAGCCTCACAAGGAGAAATCTTGAGAAATCATTTCTACTTTTCATGAATATGTACGGTCAAGGAGAGTGGTGGTGTCCTTATAGTGTATTTTCCTAGGCTATATTTTGTTTGTATTGAACTCCGGTTATATTGACTTTCATAAACTCTAGTGTGTTTCTGGTCTTCTGTTTAACAGCTGCCTGTTCTTGCCAAGTTTGGCTCCCCATAATGCACCTACAAATAATGCTGTTACAACAGGACTTATTGACGGTGCAGTTGTCAGTGGAATTGGAGCCGGTAAGTACTTGGGTATGACTGTTAGCAGTGTTTTGTATCTGATGTTTAGTTCTTATATTTCTTTGTTAGCCATGAAGTGATAGTATGGTGTTGGTCATTGTATACTCGTAATTGAGAACTTTGTGTGTCTTTTCTTGTGTGTGTGTTCCTCTTGCTTTTTGGCCCCAAGTCAATGAAAAGCAATATAAAATACACATGTGATTTGCTTTAAAATACAAGGCTTTCAGCAGAAGGTTAAGTTGTAATCAAGAGAAGCATATGAATAACGGATGCATTAAGAACATGTTGAGGTGGTAGTAGCATGAAGAGCATAGGAAATGTGGAACGAATTGTAATGCTGTACTTGTGGCTTTGTTCTGCTGAATTCTTGACTGAATTTGTTACAGGTGTAGTTACACATATCATCGCACAAATCCCATTTAAATTGTTTGCTATCCCTTATACTTGTTCACTGTAGGCTGTTCACCCTGCAGGAACCTGGTGTGCTGCAGGGCTAATTGAACATGATCACTTAGTTAAAAACGGTGTTAAGTCTAAAAACTAAGTTGAAGGCTTACTGCAGTTAGACGGAATTAGACAGTACTTGAAGTCCGTGAGCTCTTTGTTGTTCTGTAGGAGCACCCCAGGAGATGAAATGGAGTCAGGTGTATGTGGTGGAGAGATCTTCTTCAACAAAGGCTTCTTCAACGAGTCACACCTATTGAAGAAGCATCTCATCATGATATTAGTGGTTTCTGAGGGCCTGATCCATTTCCACTTTTTTTTGTCTAGGGAGCAGAAACTGCGTTGTTCTGAACAAGCACAGCTTCAGAGTTGATTTTTGTTTTTAGAATAGGAGGGAATAGTGTGCAATTCTTGCTTTACTTTGTTTTGAAAGAAACCCCTCTGAGCTAGCTTTATGTGGCTTTTCCTCCAAGCTTGAGTCGGAAGTGAAAGAAGTAACATTGAAGTCCATGAAGGAAAAGTTTGAGAAAGCACAGCTGGTATCAACTGAGCTGATACAAAAAAAGGAACAGGAACAATTAGATATCCTAAGTACTAGCTACTCCAGCTATATAATGGGCTTTTATTTTTGTTTTCAGGTGAAAGATTTTTCCCACCGCCATCTGGTTTAAGCTACTCAACTTGGTTTTGTATTGAACATTTTAGTATGCCTCCTAATAACCATCCTGTGAGGCTTCTTACTGTAGTGCGGCGTGCAAACTCCTCGGAGCAGCATTATGTATGCCTTGCCATTGTCCTCTCAGCAAAAGACCGGTCACTGATTGTTTCAACTAAAGAAGAATTGCTTCAAAATTATGGTAAGAGTTGTGTCATGTCATCAGCTAATCCTGACAATATTACGGGGATGCGACGGCAAGTTTATTTTGAACCTCGTATCTAGAAGAATTGTGTGTGGTGGAACTTTAGTTGCAGCTTCACCAGCTCCTAATGGGTTTTGACAATGGAAGAATGTAAAATGTAAACATTGATATCGAAGTTAAGGAGCTTTTATAATTTCCAAAGATTCAATATCAGCATATAAAGAAAACTTTTTGCCAAAACCCCAAGTATTATAGATTTGAAGGAGGGATTACGTCATTGTTTTTGGAAGGTTTTTGCCTTTTATTTGTCTTGTATCGTTCATTTTAGACATCATCTCTTGAGGTGCAAATGTTAACTATCTTTGCTTTGAAGAAGTTTGGAAGTAGTAAATTAACAGGCTGTGAAGGCTATTTCAGTCTGGATAGTCCCAATGCTGGAGGGCTATTTGAAGGCAATCAGTCATTCACTTCATGTTTTAATGCTGTGATCAGTTTTCAGAAAGAGTTTGTAGCTTTATTCAGCATCTGTGGTCAAAGGTGGAATTACAGGAGGTGCAGTGAAGATCTAAGTGAAGCTGGTGAGGTCAGTGAATTTGCTAGAGAGCTATTGGTGTGGTTGGGGGCTTCAGGCTTAGCCATCTCCTGTCTCCTGCCTTGTCCTCCGTCAGAGCCTCCAAAAATGGTCAGTTTTGAGAGACTGTTTAGGCACTGTGGATGTGGAGAAGCGGAGAGGAGCAGGGCAGGCTTCTGCATATGTTTCGGGCTTAGCTCTTTACCAGACCAACACGCAGGGTTACAACTGGTTATCAGAAATCTGTTCCTGCTTCTGTTCTTTCCTTTTGAGTAGCAGGCACTAATAAAGAATTCATACAACTGGTATTATTTAAAAAAAAAACAAACAAAACAAACAAAAAAAAAAAAAGAAAAAACAAAAACAAAAAAACCAAACCAAACAGTGAAACAGTGAAGCAGACTGTTATAGAATATTCCTTATTTTCATAATAAGCAGACATTTGCATCATTACCTGCAGTAGTTTCTCTTAGTAGAAGTCAGGTTCAAAAGCTAAAACTTGAGAGCTGAAGACCCGTAGTATAAGGGAGGAACTAAACCTCTTAAATTACAAAGATATTGACAGTGTTTTCTTTCTCAGGCGGCCAAATTCTTATAGGAAAAAAATAAATAGGCTTATCTTCATATTAATTGCTTTAGACTGCACTGGAACTATTGATCATATGTTTTTAGTTTGTAAGCCCCTATTATCTAACTCTTTAAATTAGAGACTGGTTTTGAAGAGGCTTTGTCAGAGATGATCTGAGAGTCTCTGACTACAAAGGCTATTTTTTAATTGAATGGGATACTTTGCTTTACTGGAGTCATAGTTGGTGATGTACCATCAAGTGCTGAGCAGGTAAGTACCTGAAGAACTGAGGTGGCAGGCCCACCAGCATAGGGACTGGAAGTGCTGACAGTCTATTGTAAGAATAAATGGGGTGGTTTAAGGATCTTTCTTGTGAGCGAGAATTGTGCTCAAAGGTGTTTGGCTGAGAAAAAGAACTTGAGATTATTTTTGAATCTGAAAGTTAGTTCTAAGTACTCTGCTTTTATCATTTTCCTTGTGCTATTTCTAAAGAAATGAGTGTTCTCCCTGTGCAGGTGGCTGTTGAGGTAAGAGGATTAGTGGTTTCTTTTCCTTCAATATGAAAGGATGAAGAGAGATCTGAAAAGCTCCTGTTTTCTATTGAAGCGTTCCCTGGTGGTGAATTTTCGAGCTTTGTCTTTTTTTATTTTTAGGAGGAGTGAGGGGGCGGGCTTTCAAGTAGAGTGTGGGTCATTCTGCTTTGCAATGGAGAAGCTAATGCACCTGCAAACTGATCACGCATGCCCTCTGGTATGAAGTCAAAGGATGCCTTTTACAGAAATTTAAAAAATGTGTGCTGAGAACTAAAGTATATTTCAACATTCAGGAGAAGAGAATTTGGCACCCATTAGTGAAGAAAGATCTGGGAAATGCTGAAGAGTATAGGTGTGTGAATTGGGGATGGGTGGTCAGCAACTTGTGGCTTGCAGCCCCTGCGGAGAGGCTGGGAGTGGGTTCCTCTGGCCGCACATCTGGAAGGCAGACATCCGTCTCCGACTCCTTTCACTGTTGGTGTGAGGGTGGCCGATGGAGCCACGGGTGCAGCTCGCCTCACCCCACAGCAGCTGGTGCTTGCGTCGGGTCAGTGGCCTTACGACCCAGGCACCATTGCGGATAAGGTGAAGGGAAAGCAGGGGTGACTTGCTGAGGTTACAGTGCTGAAATGGAATGGACGAGACATCGTGAAGTCTTCGTTTTGACTTGGGCAGAAATGTCTCAGCCCTGAGCTACCCCTTCACTAGAAGCACTTCAGAAAATTAATTTTCCTTAGAACTGCAAAAAGGGAAGAAGAGAAGCCACTGTGCTGAGGCTTGAGTTACGAGTACCCCCGGTCTGTGCTTGTTGAATGTCTCGCCAGCCAGACATCGTACTTGTGGCTTTTATTAAGGAAAAAAGCCTCAGGCTTTCAACCTCATCTTCAACTTCACTTATGCTTTGTAATTGAGAATGATTCTGACGCAGATGCTTTGAAAGGCAATCTTTTTACTTGTATCTTCTTTGTGTGTGACCTAATCATTTAAGCAAGATAGTGGCAAGGTTACACTGGGCTTCCCACAGAGGGGGCTTCTGTGGGAAGAGGCTGGGGCTGCTGGTGCCTGGATATGGCCGGTTCCAGCTGGGTCCGCAGCAGACCCCCTGGAGGGCACAGCTGAGCCCAGCAGCCAGGCTGGTGGCACCTCTGAGAAAACACATGTAAAAGAGGATGAAATGCTGCACGGAATGAGGAGTAAGTTAAAAAATGTGAGAGAAAGTGCCCTGAGGACACCAAGGTGAGAGCAGAAGGAGGGGAGGTGAGGGAGTGCTTCAGGCGCTGGAGCAGAGATGCCCTGCCGCCTCTGGAGAAGACCACACTGGAGCAGGTAGTGGGACCTGTTAGGAGACCACGGTGGAGCAGGGAAAAGTGAGAGGAGAAAGTCCAGGAAGTATGGATGTCTTTCTCTCCACAGTATGAGAAAGGTGAAAAATAGCTCTGTAGGTTTGGAGAGAGACATCTGTTATTTCTTGCTGACTACTGCTGTAAAAACTTTTTAGAAAAACAACAAAAAAGATCTTTCTGTGACCTGCATAGTGGCATGAGAAAGTAAAACTTGAGCAAACTAGTCATTCCAGCTGAAATTTCAAAGGGGGGTTAGAAGGGGAGAAGTAAAACGTAGTTGTCAAAAAGTCTATAAGTATCCTGAGAATTTTTTTAGAGAATAATTAAGGCAAAGGAAGAAGAGACCCGTTGTTGATACTACCAAAACTGTACTGGTTTGTTAATGTGCAAGTACCTAATGACGTTCAGCCTGTCAAATTGTGACAATTTGATCTAAATACTTTCTCAAAAATTCTGATTTCATTCTTTCAGTTCTTGTATTTGAAAGACTGAAGTCGTATCTTGTTAATCATATGATTTCATTCATATCTTCTTAACTGTATTTTTGGTCACATTGTTAACTACGTTTTGTTTTTTTTTTTTTAAATTTTGGCTTTAATGTATTGCTGTAGATTGTTCCACGTAAAGTCTAATGACATAAGAAGCTTAAAACAGACGAATAACATTTCTGCCAGTGCCCACTAACTGGTACTTTCCCTTTAGTCGATGACTTCAGTGAGGAATCATCATTTTATGAAATTCTTCCTTGTTGTGCCCGTTTTCGCTGTGGTGACCTCATTGTGGAAGGCCAGTGGCATCACCTAGTTCTGGTCATGAGTAAAGGCATGCTAAAGAACAGCACAGCTGCGCTCTACCTTGATGGACAGCTTGTTAACACTGTTAAGGTAAAATAAATCTTTAAATCCTCATTTTTACTGGTTGGAGTTGTTTCTCTCTCTCTGCTCATATATATGTGTAAAAAAAAAAAAAAAAAAAAAAAAAAGAAAACAAAAAAACCAAAAAAACCCCCACACAAACCAACAACAACAACAAAAAACCACACCAAAAAACCCCCACCAAAACCAAAAACCCCAACAACAACAAACAAACAAAACCAAACCACACCAAACCCGAAATGAGGAGCCTTGCAAAAATGGGCCTTTGCTCACTACACAGCTTGGACTCCGCCATAGTCCTGTTAAGAGGAGAAGATAATGAGTACTTTCTCAGGCATGAGCGGTAGTAACACTAAAGTGAAGTGGACATGTTGTATTGAACGTGAGGCAAGTGTGGCACGGCTACGCTGCTGACTAGATTAATTAGAAGGATGATAAAAAGCTGAAGAAGGCTTATACCAGGACCATGTAGCAGATCTAACTTTGAGTAATAGGGAGATTACAGAGTAAGACAGTTTTGGCCATTTAGCCATGTTTTTCCTTTCCCAACCCTCTTGCCACCCCAGAAATAGCATTCCCTTGTCAGTGATAGCCACTGAGATGTCTAGTGTTGTTATTAGTAGACTGCAGATGAAACACATTTAGTTGTAAAGGTCAATATTTTGTTGTTAGGTGGGAGAAACTAGGAGGCCAAAAGCAGAGAGCAGTAAAGAGCACTGTGGACCTGTCCACTGAGCACAAAGCATTCCTGACCTGTAACTGATAACCAAGGGCATTTGGCACCTGGGAGGCGTGGGCCTTAAGGGAGTAAACTAATCCTGGTGTGGGGTGCAGATTAGCTAGCTTTACTGTATTGCTATAGGTAAAACAATATGTTGATTTTCAAAGTTTACCTTTCAGTATTCCTTTTGCAGAAAGAGGATTATAGTAACTTCACTTGTTATGCTTATAGCTGTAATACATGAGTATGTATCTGGCCATACATGACTACATTCAATATCTGATAACAGAATTTTTATAAGGTAGATAGAAAATGCCTGTGAGATTGTTACTGCCGTAATATATAGGCCAGCATCTTCTCCATGTATTTGTTTTATTGCCGTCTGAAAATCTTATCAAATTGAGTTCATCATGTTTGCACTTTAGCTTGAAACAGTAAAATTACCAAAGGCATGTTTTCACGGGCTGAAGTAGGAGGAGAAAGAACACAAGGTTATGAGACCATCTTATTGCTTTTGCAAAAAATAATGACCATCATAAAGCACCATGTTTTTAGAAGCAAGATACACCCTTGTTCTTTAGCGTTTTTAAGCGCAGAACTCTTATGTTCTCATCCTGTGTTTCCGTACACACCTTCATCCCTTGAAAGCCACTTAACTTCTGATCTTTGCATTTACCTTCTGGTTAATGCTTTTCACTGACTTCTGCTGTATGGTATCAGAACATCGTGCATCATTTGCATATCAATCATTTGGTACGTCCATTGGTTTACAAATGGCTTTCCCGAATTTCTGATCTGTCTACTTTCTTTTCATGGCACCCATGCTATCTCAATAACTTCACTGTGTTTTTCTCCCTTACAGCTTCACTATATTCATAGTAGCCCTAGTGGGTCTGGTTCTGCCAATCCACCTGTAGTCAGCACTGTTTATGCCTATATTGGCACACCACCTGCACAGCGCCAGCTCTCTTCATTAGTGTGGCGTTTGGGCCCTACACATTTCCTGGAGGAAGTATTGCCTGCCCCAGGTGTTAGTACCATTTATGAGCTGGGACCAAATTACGTCGGAAGCTTTCAAGCAGTATACGTACCATGTAAGTACAATTCAAGTGGCAGCTAGTAACTTGGGGCGGGTGTAGTGGAATCTTTTGTACCCTGCATGTTGGCAGAGGAGTCAAGAAAGGAGAGTATGCAGTAGCAGAGGAAAAGCTAGCTGTTCATCGGAAGATCAGTAGCTGCTATTGAAGAGGATGATAGAAATCCAAATTACTGTTTTAACATACTTCTGGTAGTTCTTGTACTGAGATATGCTAGAAGTGCTTATATTCCTCACTTTGGTTTTAAACCAGTTAGAAATGCTTAAAGCTGTCATTATTCGTACTGTATATTATATTTATCTGTAGAAAGTGAAATTGGAAGGGCATTTTAACTTGTCAGTTTCTAGGGATAGCACTTATTTGCAAATCTGCAATGTATTCGGTACTGTAAACACAGCTGTCTTGAAATGTCATTGTTTATAGGGCCTAAATAGGTCAACTGAGAAAAAAATCAAACAAGGAGGGATTGTGGTGCAGCAGATAGCCTTTAAGCATTCGTTGCAAACAAGTATGGGCAATTCTGTTACATTTTTTAAGTGTTCTTGTTTGAAATTGAGGGGAGTGCAACGCAAAGATGTGAATAACCTTGTTAGAAATATGTGTCTGTAACCCTGTTTTTAACTATTCAGATTCTTGATTAGCTCTGGTAAGATGAACCGTCACTGGTGAGATTTTCCTGTTCTGTAGAGCTCCCTGTCTTTCTGTGTAGTTAGAGTACCTCCTCACTAACATCAGCATTATGTCAGAAGATGCTCGTTGCTTTACCTTGCTATTAGAGTGCTTTTCAGTGAAACATAAATAAAAATTGGGAACGTATCAAGTCGTCTTGTCCTTGCATTGTCTTTCCCCATGAGGACCATAATGCTCGCCAGCTCTTTGGGAGAGAAACTGTCACCAGCTCAAGGAAGGTGGCAGTGAGTGACGGGAGTGGTAGGAGAACAGAAGTGTGTACAAGAAGTGCACAGAGTCTTATTTTTCATGGTGAAAGCTTTACCTAGAGTGGTGACAGACACACACACACCACCATCACCCCACTCCCCCTGCCCCCCCCAAAGGTAGATGATCTTCAGGCTGTGAAAGAATGAAGTATCATGAAAAAGAAGGCAGCTTTCCTTGACCATCCTGAGTGAAAAACTTTAGGGAATTGAATTTTGTCGTCTACAGATCTGTGTCACGCACTTGCTTTTTTGACAGCTAGACAAACTGGCAAGCAACTCCGGATTTAGGTATCTGCTAGTCAGTTATAATCTCCCCTGGAAGGCATTTTGACTGGCACTGTGCAAGTACTGAATTAGCCAAAGCAAATTCTGTAAATGTGAATTTGTTCATTCACTTCTGAGAATTAAAGATCTTCCTGCCTTTATGCTAAGGCAATGTTCACCAGGAAGCCCACAATAACTTAAAAGAATTCTTCGTTTCTTAACATGCTGACTTTTTCTAGTGTGGCGGTGTATGTCTCCCACACAAGCTTTGCTCAGTTTGTTGTATTTCAGGAGTGGTTTGCTCCAGAACAAAGGGTGTGTTTCTATTTGGGGCTAAGCTTCTGTTCACGTCATGTGCAGTGTGCCAAACCCAAAGGAGTTTGATAGGGGGTGCAGTGTGAAGCTCTGTATCTTACCCTTTTATCTTGGCCTCTCTTTCCAAAATGCTTGTTTTTCCTTAGTGTAATGATCATTTGTGGGAATCCTGGAGAAGGGAAGAGCCCTTGCAGTGTTCTGCTCTTGTCCTTTACGGGGAAATTGTGTCTGACTTGCCATTTGCCCATGCAGTGCTTCTTTTGGAAGTTTTGACCCTGTTTTCAGTGAGGAAGATTGCCATCTTCTGAGAGTTTGTCCTGTGTTTAAACAAAATGAAAAACCTGATACTCTTTAATTCTTGGAAAGACCCCTCAGAGAGCAGTTACTAGTTCAGGAGCAGGAATTCCTTTGTCTGTTCACTGAAATGGAGGAATGTTCTCAGGGCACCTGTGTGAGCAGAGCATCCAATGAGGATTTCATTTATGGGGAAGCCAAGACTTCTGAAACTCTCTCTTAAGTGAGACTTGACAGAGACTTGACCCTGGTTCAAAAAATTCTGCAAACACCCAGCTTGTCGTTTGTTTCAGTGTTAGGTGAGGAGCCCTCATGCTTTTTTAATTACGTTAATGTGTTTCACTGGAGTTGCAGGCACCTTTTGGAATGAGGATGCAGAAGTGAATCTCTGTGTTGAGCTTTCAGGTGCCGAGTTTTGCATACTTCCTCTAATGGTTGTAGACAGCTGTCAGTCATAGTGTTTGCAGTGCCTCACAAGAACCATCCACTTTCAAAGCACTGGATACAAAATATTAAAGATACAGTTATATATTCTCTTTGATGCTTGGGCCTTTTGGTCTTTATTCAGTCTTGCATCTCTTGTACCGTTCTCTAAGGCGGTTTTCCTAGCAAACCATTGTAAAAAGCCTGTTGTCACAGGCGAAGATGCAGATGGACCATTTACTTTGTTTTTCTTCAGGTGGGAAGGGAAGGGAACAGCCCTTAGGCTGTACGCAAATTGAGTACAGAAGTTCCAAAAATTTAGATGAGGAAGCACCACATCTTCTATTGCTTGGCCAAGCCACAGGCTTTCAGTTGCCATTACAGGTTAATGTTGTAGACCTTCTTGAAAGGAAATGTTCACTGTGCATTGCCCTTTTACCCTAAATAGCAGATTTATTCCATGACTAGTATGCTATCGAGCTACTCTTCGGTACAGTGAGCAAGTATGCAAAGACAGTATCAAATCTCAGCTATTTGTAAAACCTTTCTTCTATACCTATTCTGCAACATAATTTGCTTAAGATTTTACTCTTAAAACTGAAAAGAAAAACAGTGCTATTACTGAAATGAACTTTTATTTTGTCTTTAAGGCAAAGATTCGAAGTCTGAAGGAATCAACCCATCTCCAGTCTCTTTGGTACCAGAAGAGAAGGTCTCTTTTGGTCTCTATGCGCTGTCAGTTTCTTCATTTACAGTGGCAAAAATAAGGAAAGTTTACAACAAGTTGGATAGTAAAGCTATTGCCAAACAGGTATGTTGGGAAATGAGTTGGTTAATGTGTAC
>WAAD01020567.1:35019-55778 GCA_013389945.1 Fregata magnificens
TTTTTCCTTTTTTTTTTTTTTTTTTTTTTTGTACTTGATGTTTAGGAACAGAGGATGATTTTGGAGGACTTGTTTCAGCTAATCTTATTCTACTGCGGAACAGGCTTTTAGATATCCTTCTGAAACTTCTATATACATCTAAAGAAAAGACAACTGTTAATTTGCAGTAAGTACAAAAAAACTTGAGATAGAGAAAGGATATAATTTTTTATTTCAAGGGGGAGAATTATACAGCCCCCATTCGATTCAGTAGTTGAATTGCATAATTTTATAGGAACTATTGAATGATTTATACAGATGTCACCGAATTAGCTTTGGGTATGCTAGCAGAAATGGAATGCATGATTATTGAGTCGTATGCTGTCAGTTGTGGTAGCAAGAATGATAGTACTAAGCAGAGGCTGGTGTAAGTAACACATATCTTTCAGCTATTGCATTAACTGGTTTTTGTTTTGAATCTTTTTTTTAAAAAAAAAAAGTTTAAGACCATGGTTGACACCATTAGTAGAAACTTATGCTTCAGGTTAGGAACAACAGAAGTAAATATCAACAGGAGAGGAAAATACGTAGTAGATCTGGGGGGAGATTGCTTGCTTCTTATTGTTACTTCATGGAAGAAAAATAGTGTTTGTAAAATTGTTAACTTTAAAATTTTGAGGGACAGGGGATCACACGTGAGTAGGATGCAGTGGGAGCAAATGTGAATGTCTGGCTACTTTGATTTTTTTAAGTTTTGTTATCTGGAGGGCCAGTTCTTTAACCTTCTGCTCTCCTTACGTACTTTTGGTGCTGTTTTCGCATAACCTCATGCATGGCTATAGAGAAAATAAAATTTGTTGAAAGAGAAAACTTGTATTTTTAGAGAAGTGGGAGAGTCAGCTTCTCATTTGGTTGAGATCAAATGGCTTCAGTAGGGTTTATCGTTAGGGTCATTGACCCTAGAATGCCCCTTAGTTCCTTAAAATTGCATGTGAGGAAACACAATATTATAGTTTAATGAAGCACCAGCGTCATATGGTGAGTTGGAGAAGAGACTTTGAAACACGATCAAGTTAAACCTTGACAAAATATAGCTTTCAAGGAACTGCCCAGTCGGCTGTATTGAGTCTGTTGGAGGCATTTTGTGGGTGTATGGCATATGTAGATTATGTAGTGATTGACTGAGCATTGGTTGACATACAACCTGAACCAGTTTGAGCTTTTCAGCAATACTGCTTTAAAAAAAAAAAAAAACAAAAAAAACCAAAAAAAAACCCCCAAAAAAACCCAATGAAACACAAAACAAAAAAAACCCCCACAAACATATTTTTTCAGACATTCCCAAGCAACTCTTCCCTTAATAAAAAAACCTCAAACAACCTTCATTTTTTAATACGAGTTTCTTAAAGAGGCTTGTGAAAACTCTCTACCTATGTATGGCTCAACAAGAAGTATTTGGAAATTATAATTTGTGGACAAACGTTTCCAGTTCAGCATTCCACATTTGTTATCAAAAGCAGCAATTGGAGAAATCTCATGCAATGGAGTAGTCCCAGAAGCTGTATTTAGTCTTCCCTTTCTGCTAAACAAATGTACTCTAAGTGTTCCATTTAACAAGATCTGGTGAGCAACATTTCTTATTCTGTAGCAAACTTACCTAAGAATTCAATGAACTCTTCGATAGATCTGAATTTTCTCTGATCTTGAAGTTTACCCTGTAGTGGAGGACACTGATTTTTGCTATCTAGTAGGAAACTAAATGCTGTAAAGTGTGACTTCTTTTTTTCTTTTTTTTCCTCTTTAATTAGGGCTTGTGAAGAACTAATCAAGACACTGGGTTTTGATTGGATTATGATGTTTATGGAAGAACATCTGCATTCCACTACGGTCACAGCAGCCATGCGAATTCTTGTGGTCCTGTTGAGTAATCAGTCCATCCTTATCAAGTTTAAGGAGGGTCTCAGTGGTGGAGGCTGGCTGGATCAGACAGACTCTGTCTTGACCAATAAGATTGGTACTGTGCTAGGTATGACATCTCAGCCCCTTCATGACTGAAGGATTGCACGGGAGCATGAGTGCATATGTGTCGAGACGGGCGTTATTGTATGAATTACTGTCTGGCAGATGCATCCTTTCTGTTACTGTTGTCTGTGCTGCAAACAGATGCCTCTGCACTTCGTTTTTCTTATAACTAAGAGCTAGATTTCCTCGGCCAAACGGGAGCAGTTTTACAAAACTGCCCTTCAGTGGACATTACACAGATTTCATTGTAGTTCAGTATTACCTCATCATCTGCACGAAGCCTGTGTAGCTAGTCAGTTTTTTCTGTTACCATCATGGTAAGGTTAAGTATGTCCCGTGGGCAGGTTCATCAGAGCTAGATGCCAAGGTAGCATAGCGTAGCACCTTATGTACATAGCTAATAAAGATTCAGTAAAATTTACTCGTTTGTTTACTTTTATTAGTTACAGCATCATGCGGTGATATACCTGAGCTGCTTTGTCTAGTAAGTTCTGTGCCAATTAGATTTACCAGTTCGGATTTTTGCCATCTTGGGAATTTCTGCGTTCACGGTATCATCTCAGCCTTTCTTTTCCTCTCCCTCTCCAGCGTTCTGCACACGTGCACACTTGCGCGCTCTCTCTTATGAACGACTTTCTTTGCAGGTTCTTAAAGCCTCACTTATCCAGGTTATCAGACCTTTCCGTTACCCCATGTGGTCTGGAATTCAGTGTGTAAGGCTTTATTGCTACAGGACCCATTTTGAGCATCTTTAAGCTGTCTGAAATGCATCTCCAAGTGTCTGAAATAACAGATGTCAATTCTGTGTAGACAGGTGTAGTGGTGATTTCCCATGGACTTGGGGTTTTTTTTAGTCAAAATAAGATAGTGCTTTTCAGATGAATGTCCATTCAGACCCTGATGCAAACCCATTGACATGAAATGGGAGTCTTTCACAAGCTTGAGTAGGCTTTAGATCAGGGCAGTGGTGTTAATAGAACTTTCAACTTAATTGTTGTTTCTAAAATGACTGTACAAGGAGCCACCTCTCTGTCTTGCAGCAGTATATGATCTGTTTCTGCACTAAAGATTTTTCCGAATGGGTTTATTATAAGGAAATAATTGTGAAGTGTCGTTGAAGTGACCTTACTTCAGGAAGAGGGCTTTTCCTCAAAAGAAAATATGAAGTCCATTTTTTTTCCTGCTTTGTCTCTTTGAAATCTATCAAAGTATCTTATGCTATCTTGTTATTTTTTGCATAAATAAAACTGTCTATTAAGTCTGTCTATTTACAGTGGTTTCCATAATATATGCCTCAGGATATTCAACTAGGAACATAGGATGGTTCTTTGCATTATTAATGAATTAGGAAGGTTAAGGAAAACAGTTTTTTCTGAAACCATATTACATGTGCAAACATTTATTGTTAACATACTATAGCATCTGTTGTTTGGCTAATTCTGATTAAGGTCCTGTATTTTATTTAAGAAACAATTTTTGCACATGCATGTGCCTTAAAATATGAAAACCATTGATATTTTAAGGAACTGACTGTTGTTTATTCAGTATCCACTGTAAAGGTGCAATAACATAAACATTTTCTTCAGTCACAAAATCTTTCTAAATAAGATTTTGATTTGCAATCACATTTGGAGAGCATTTGTACAGTTTTCCTATTTTTCTTATTATAGTATCACTTTAATTGAATCCAAGCTAGACTGTGACCAAACAGATATTTTTAAACTTGTGTCTCATCAAATGATAGTGACAGATTATCTAATTTTCATACCCTGGGTTTTTTAATAAATTAAAAGATACTGGCTCCAAGAATTCTCATTAAACCAAATACTAGCTGTTTTTGATCAAGATTACTGATGGAATTCCTGCAACTTTGTAGCAAAGATTTCATTAGTCTGAGTCCTGGTAGATGTTTACTGTTTAAAAAGTCAATTTCTGGTTGAAAGAATATCTGTATTAGAGCCTTGGAAAAACAACCTGATCTCTGGCGGTGTCAGAAGAATGGCTCACAACCTGTGCTGATGTGGAGACTGAACTGTCTTCCTGCCTCCTTCCTCGCTTGAAAATAAGTGCTTCTGCCATCCCGGTGTGGTGTGGGGTTTTTTGTTGTTGTTTTGTTTGGGTTTTTTGTTTGGTTTTGTTTTCAATAGGAAAATGACATACCTAGGTAGAAGCAGGGTCACAAAAGGTGAGTTTTGTGCTCTGGCAGCACTTGAGATAAAATAAGAGCATTTAATGCTGCATACTAGCTGATTAATCAGTAACAAACCAGTTGAAACAAGATGCCCCTGAGGCATCTTTGGAAACAAATTAGCCACCCATCGACTTAAATGGGCCCTGGGATTGCTGCTTGGTAATATAAATCTGTACCTGAGATTAAGGTGATACTTCCCTCTCAGCCAGCAAAATATCTTTTTCCAGAAGCTTGGGTGTTTCAAAAGTCTGAAATTGTGGTCACAGTCAGATAATGGGTTTGTGTGCGTACGCAGTAGCGTTAGGCAGTCTGTATAGAGCAGTGTCATCTATGTGGTACTGGAAGGCAATAATTTCCTTTTTTTTTTTTTTTTAATTGATTAAATAAATTAGACATCTGAAACAGAATTGCGTAATATGTGTGTGATAGTCTGTATGCACACATTCATTTTTTACAGCATTAATTTCTGAGGAGGTACCCTCTTGAGTTCACTACTTGACTAAGAGTGAGCTGCACAGGCATTTCCCTATTAATATTGTTGGCTTTTTGTTTTTTTTTTTTTATTGTCTTAGGGTTCAATGTCGGCAGGAGTGCTGGTGGCAGATCGACGGTCCGGGAGATTAACCGGGATGCTTGTCACTTCCCAGGCTTTCCCGTTCTGCAGTCCCTTCTCCCGAAGCACACTAATGTACCTGCACTTTATTTCCTCCTCATGGCCCTTTTCCTGCAGCAGCCAGTCACTGAACTGCCTGAAAATCTGCAGGTCAGTGCACCTGTCATCAGCAGCCGATGTAATCAGGGTTGCCAGGTAGGGATTATCTAGTAAGATGTAAATGTAATTCTGCCTGTCATGAAAGAAAATAATGGATTAACAAGGCCCCCTCCTTCTCTGCAGCTGACTCACAGTCACGACGTGGCGTTTAGTGCTGAGCTGTTTGGGGTGGGAGGACAAGGTACCGTGGGAGTATGTGGAAGCCAGCCTGTTATGGCACAGCTGTTGCTGGTCTTTCTGGTCTATTTTGGGGTCAAATGAGAAGCAGATCACTGGTTCAAGCTGGCATAGTGTGGGCATTGAAGGGGGCATAACTTTTTGCTTGTTTTCTTTGGGTTGGTTGGTTTGTTTGGTTTGGTTTGGGGTTTGTTTTTTTTTTTTCTTTGAAAGAGTGGAGAGTTGCTGTGTTAAAGAGAGTTCACGAGGTTACAGACGAAACAAGGTAGCTCTTATTTCAGGAAGTCTGCGGTTTTGTAGGGAGGCATCTCAGTTGTTGCTGGAAAAATGTTTATTGTTCTTGTTCTGAACAGGTTGATTTTGGACTTGTTTTAATTGTATGTAAATGAGTAGATATTATATTGTCTACAGCAGAGTCCTAGGAAGCCTTAGTATAGTGCTTTATGGAGAAAAGCCATGCTCCAGATAGACAAGGTGCCTGTTTAGAATGGATGCAGTGCTAACATTTATTTATCAGTGGGAACTGGAAAATAAAAAATTCAGACCGGAAGGTATTCTGCCTGCCTGTTTTCTCAAGAGAAATACTTGACAGCACATTCAGCACTGTGCGACAGTGAAGTAGAGGCATGAAGCTCACCTCTTGCTTACAGCATTGAAGTACGGCACTGTTAAATTGAACTAAATTCAACTATTTAAAATATTTAGCAGTAGCACTCTTAATGCTAGAGGTGGGCATTTTGTCCTTTTTTTATTTTTTAATTGATTTAATATTTTGGACTTGCTGGAAAATGCAACTTGGTTTGGTTTGTTGTGGGTTTTCGGGGGGGTTTTTTTGGTGGTGTTTTGTTTTTGTTTTTTTTTTTAGTGTGGGATACCATGTGGGTTTTACTGCTAGATGTGAGTGAAGTAAACTGAGGTGATTGTGCAGCGCTTGTGCTGACAGGTCTCTTCTTGTTTCAAAACACTTAAATACTTTGAGAAGGTGAGAGTTGCAGTTATCCATGGTTAGAAGGAATTTTCTTCAGTGACACGTGACCTTCATATGAAGCTTTTGGGGATGAAGTTTGGAGGACGTGAAACAATTCATTTTTTAGATACTGCCAAGTGAGCGTATTGTAGGTATAATAAAAAGCGGTATCAAACTGCACAGGAGAAAGGGATTATTTCATGTCTTCTTTCTTCTCTTTCACCTCTTACAGTTTGATTTAGACTCTATTTGGACATTTATATTTGGAGTTCCTGCCTCCTGTGGCACCGTTACCTCTTCAATACACAGTGTTTGCACAGAAGCTGCCTTCTTGTTATTGGGAATGCTGAGAAGCATGCTGAATTCCGTAAGCATAAAAAATTTTGCTCGTATTTGAATATACAGAATTGTTCAAGTTTGCCATGTAGTCGAAAGCCAAATTAGAAAAGTTGAGGTTTTGTTAGTGTCATGACAAACCCAGCTGTGAGTTAGGCTCACACTTGAGTGAAAACCATCATTGTCAGTGGGTTATTCTATCTTACTTTATTTTTCAGTATCTGTAGAAGCATTAGTGGCCACAAAATTAACGCTGCTTTTTCAGAAAAAGGCTGGGCTTTGTGTTTTGCTGCAATTAAAACAAAACAAGAAAGCAGAAGGATAAAATGCCCTTGGCAGAGATCATTGAATTTTTTTTCCTGATTAACATTGTGGGGGAATGTTTGAGACTCTATGTCCCATCTGCTCAGAGCTATGCGAGTTGCAGATTTCGTGCATGAACCTTCCACATGCAGAGAAGTCCCCTGACTATTAATAGCCACATGCTGGAGGAAATGAATTTACTGCCAGAAAAATGTGTCGTCTTCTCATATTTGAATCTAATGTCAAGAGTAGTGAAAGTTGGTTTCTCAGTGGGAAAATTTTGTATTTCCTTGGAGCCAGAGTGTGTTATCTGCTGGAAATTATCTCATGAAATGTTTGAAAAGCAGCACCTGTTTGGTCATCATGTGTTTGCAATACGCTCTGAGAAGCATTGCTTTCATGTCTCTCCCATGTTAACGTGTTCAGAAGTGTCTTCTGGACGTGTGTGCTGGTTACATGTTTGTGACCTGCTGCGGTACGCATTCCTGTTGTCACATATTCTGTCTCTTGCTGGTGACCTGTTCTGTCATGTGTTTGGTCCTCACCTGTTCGGACACATTTGTGACATGCTCAAGAGACATGTGCGGTCTCTTGCCTTGCTGTCTTGTGCTGTGTTGTCAGGTGTATGTTCAGATGTGCTATCACATTTTGGGTTGACATGAGTCAGGTCATGTTTACCAACATGCTTTGAATCATTACATGTTAGGACACATGTTTTGTCTTACCATCAGTCACCTGTTGTAAACGTGATCAGTCTCCTGTTTGTGACATGCTCGAACACATGCTCAGGCATAGGTTACTGTCACGTGTTAGGCTGCCATGTATTATTGCTGTGAGTTTGTCACATGTTCAGTCATGTGTCTGGTTACATTTCATCATGTGGTTGCTACTTGTTCCAGCCTGTTTTATCTTGACATGTCCTGTTGTCATGTTTGTCATGTTCAGCTACGTGTTTCTCATGCATTTATGATATGGTGACATGCTGCCGTGTGTTCAGTCACATATTTATGGTGGCTTGGACACATGTTCTTTTACCACACGTTCTGTTGTCACCTGTTGCAGGTGCATGGTTTGGACATGTGGTTTATGTGTTTGTTAGAAGTTGGTGGCTTGTTCAATTGTCACACATTCTGGAGAAAAGATTAGCCATGTGTTTAGTCACATGTTTGGTCAGGTGTTCATCATATGGTGACAGGCCCAGACTCGTGTTCTGTCACGTTGGGTCAGGTTTGTCACATGTTGGTAATGTGCTCGAACACATTTTCTGTCACTTGTTTGATCAGCTATGAGGTCACGTTTGGACACTGTGTCTTCAGTCATGTGTTCTGACAAGTGCTCCAACACACATTTGGCAGGTTCTGGATGTGCTTTTCACACTTGGTCATGTGCTTAGCCGCATGTTGAGTCACTTATTTCTGCTCTGCTTGAACAAGTGCTTGCCCACGTGGTTGATCACATTTGGCCCCATCTTTGATCACGTGTCATGATCATGTGTTTCATTGCATATTTGACAATGCGTTTGATTGCACATTTGACCCTACAGCTCCTCTTTTTGCAGCTCCTTTCTGAAATGAGCATTCTTCAATTAGCGCCATCTGTGCTAATGTGCTGTTTGTTTTTCAACCCAGCCTTGGCAGTCGGAGGAAGAAGGCTCTTGGCTTCGAGAATATCCAGTCACCTTGATGCAGTTCTTTCGATATTTGTATCACAATGTGCCGGACCTCATTTCCTTGTGGATGAGTCCAGAGTTCCTGTGTGCGCTGGCAGCAACAGTGTTTCCTTTCAACATACGACCTTACTCTGAGATGGTAGGAAATCCAACTAGCTAGCTGCTTTGTTTTGCCCGTGAATGTTACTTTTAAGGATTTATCAATTAACAGTCATACAAAGATAAAGCTCTACTTACCCTGCAGAAAGAGGTCATTGTAAAGGCTGGGCTGGATGTTTTGTACGTGGGTTTTGGAACTGAGAGAAGTGCATGTTCAGCTGAAGGGCAGTTGCTGTACAGTCACATCTGAAACTTCATTTTAAGGGGGATGTACGTGGTTTATTTGTTTTCTAGTGGATGAGTTTTTTCACTCGTATGAAAAATGTTAGCTCAGATTTATGAAAGCAAAGGAGGTTGCATCAGCCTATGTTTTCAGCCCTCTGCTCTGGAGGATGTGATAAAATCTAAAACTTCTTTTCTCCTCCCACTTCCCATTTCTTCTTTTGTGGCTTAACCAGAAAACACTGTTCTTGTATTACCTGGAACTACTGAGTTCAAGCTAGTAGAAGGTGTGAATTCAACTTTGCTTGCATTGTTGCCTGAAGTATTCTTTGAGCTAAGCGTCATTTACAAATGATACTATTTCTAGAATATGAATGGAAAGGAAATAAACATTTATTGTTAGCCAATGTCTAAAAGTAATTTTACTAAGAACACGGAAGGATAGTTAGGCTACAGGTTGGCAAATGCTAGAACTAGGGGGGGTATGATAAAACACTTCAGGAAATACTTACTGGTGGTATGCTATCTTTTTATTGTCAGTAGAAATGGGAGATCAATTTTTAAAGGTGTGTGCTGATGAGTCTCTCATAAAGATAGTTTATTTTGCTTTTTAATTTAACTTGCACTTGAAGTAGATGTTAGGAGCTCGCTCTCTCAAACAAAAGTGCTACTTACAAACTGGTAATGCTGATTTGGCATTCACCTGTATAGAGTTTTTAGAGGAGCCTTGTGCCTCTGAGCAGGTTTTACTTTAACTACTAGGTCCCTTGAAACTTCGTGGAGCTGCCTGACAACTTGAGCTCTTTGCTGTTTGAGGGCTCTCTTGACTCCAAATTGGTTTGCCTCTCCAGCATTTCCCTCTGCCCAAATGTGTAGAACTAATCAATCCCTTGTGAAATAGATGAATAACAGCCAGGTTCCTGCAGCAAAACTTTATAGCCCAAATTCAGCCTTGAGAGAAAATTCCTAACTGATCTTTCAGCCTGTCTGAGATTGCCATTAAAACGAGAAGGACTACACATTCCGACTTCTCTTCATTTCTTGGGAAAACTCTCCTACTGAATCAGACCAAATGTTCAAAACATTTGGTTACTTCACGTGTAAGCTGGTGATGCAATAAGCCTGTTGAGGGAGATCATATTGTCTCCTGTTGCATTTGGAGGAGGGTGTTAGATAAAAACAGTCAGTCTTTTGGATTTGACAGCTTTCATTACTATTTGCACTTTTGTTACAGTCCTCCTCTGTAGGATGACTTCTCCTCTTGAGCTAGCCCCTCAAAGGTTCTTGTTAGTCAGAAACAGGAAAGCTGTAGAGACCCTTTTTTTTAGAGATTTTGGGAAACTGACTTATCCATAACTGCGCTCTGATGAAGGTATCGTATTAAGAAAAGAAAAGGCTTGGTTCCTTTTTTGTTTTCTGTCACGTAAACTTGATAGCCTTTTTTAGTTGGCTTCTGTCTTGATTTTATTTTAACTGCTTTAGTTAATTTTTTCAAAACTTTTCTTTTTTGCAATGAGAAATTTGTGTTTTGCAAAGCGTCTAGAAATTGCCCAAGTATTGCTTGTTACTAAGTGAATATGAAATGTGATCTCTAGCTCACATAACTCATGCCAGTCTTCACTGATTACTGTTTGCTTTGGGAATACAAAAGTAGAATTTGGATGTTTCTTCTGTTGTGTATTAGGGAACTGATCCCGAACATAATAATCTTGTAAAAAGGCTTCTTAAGAAGCAAAATGTGAAGTGAATAGCTTCAGAAAGACAAGTAAAGAATAAAGTAGCAAACAGACTGCTGTTAATTTGCTGATTTCTGGAGTTTTAACATGCTTTTTTTCACAGGTCACTGATCTTGATGATGAAGTTGGGTCCCCAGCTGAAGAGTTTAAAGCCTTTGCAGCTGATTCTGGCATGAACAGGAGCCAATCAGAATACTGCAATGTTGGCACCAAGACATACCTAACCAACCATCCTGCCAAGAAGTTTGTGTTTGACTTCATGCGTGTGATGATAATTGATAACTTATGTCTCACACCAGCCAGCAAACAGACTCCACTGGTAGATCTTCTGCTAGAGGTACAGTTTCTTTGGTTTTTGTGTTTTGTTTTGTTTTTATTATTTGAAGTTATTGTGACACTTTATTCCCTGAAATGTTTTCCTCTACTTACCTTTTGAAGTTAGAGGAATGATGGCCTGGGATTCAGCAGAATCCTGTAAATTGTCATGAAATAAGGCTGGGGGGGAGGGGGAAGGAACACTAGTGTCTCATAAATAGTAGTTTGCTCACCTTTCTTTAACAGCTTGGAAAAGCTAAGAAAGAGAATGCAGAGGGTTTATCTCAGCCTTCCTTTGAGAATGTTTTCTGGACTACTTCTCCCTGCCTGTCGCCCCCTAGCATTTGTGTATATTGGTGACCATCTCAAGTGCTTGAGCTGACAGTCTGCATGCTGGTTACCTGGCTTTTTTGTTGCTGTGCTCTGTTCTCCCCTCCACACCACAGCCCTACTACTGCTTTTGTGGGCTCCTTAACTTTCATTTAGCCAGACAAATGGCTCTGTTCATTGCTGAGCATGCCGTGTCAACGTTTTATTTTGGTTTATTTCTATTTTGTGCTCACTTTAGAGCAGCCATAATCTTGTTTTGGCATCTTAGCCCATACCTCCTTTGGTCTGGAAACAGGTAGTGAATCACAATACCAGATGTTCAACAGCGGAGCATGAGAAGTTGTAGCTTTCTTCAACTTTTATTTTTGTGGAATATGATTCATTTGTTAAACACCTTTCAGACCATGACAGCTGTATTGGTTTTGTTGAAAATATAAAAACTCTGCGAATCCCTGCAGAAATATTAAGGCTTCTGCTGTATTCATATTAGAGAAAAAGAAGTGGCAGACACTCCTAAGAGTACAGGAGCAGGCAATTCCAAAATGTAGGAAGTCAAGCAGGCGAGGCAGAAGGCTAGCTTGGCTGAGCAGGAATCTTCTAGAAATAAGGCAAAAAAAGAAAGTATATGGCCAGTGGAAGCAAGGTTAGGCGACGTGGGAGGACTACAGAGATGCCATTCGCCACTGTAGGGAGGAAATTTGTGCGGCCAAAGCTCAATTAGAGTTGAAGCTGGCCAGTACCGTGAGAGACATGCTAATGGCAAAAGGCAGGCCAGAAATAACATCGGCCCGTTACTTGATGAGCATGGTCACCTCACAAACAGGGACACAGACAAAACGGAGACGTTTAATGCTTTCTTCGCCTCGGTCTTCAACACCGATGATGGGCTCTGGGACCCCCAGAGCCCTGGGCTAGAAGAACCATGACTGTGGGAGTGATAAACTCCCAATCAACCCTGAACTTGTGCAGGACTTGCTACTCCAGCTGGATCCCTATAAGTTGATGGGGCCTGATGAGGTTCATCCCAAAGTACTTAAAGAGCTGGCTGATGTCATAGCAAGACCTCTCTCAATGATGTTGCAATGCTCTTGGGAATCTGGAGAGGTCCCAGTTGACTGGAAGCTGGCAAACGTTGTCCCAATCTTCAAGAAGGGCAACAGGGATGACCCCGGTAACTACAGGCCTGTCAGTCTTACCTCTGTGCCTGGCAAAATTATGGATAAGATTATTCTGAGAGTTATTGAAAAACACCTGAAAGACAACACAGTCATTGGTCCCAGCCAGGACGGGTTCATGGGGGAAAAGTCATGCTTAACAAACTTAATTTCTTTCTATGACAAGGTTACCCACCTAGATGACCAACGGAAACCAGTCAATGTAATCTTGGATTTCAGTAAGGCTTTCGATACTCTCTCACAGTATCATCCTGGACAAAATGTCCAGCATATAGCTGGATAAACACATAATGCAATGGGTGAGCAATTGGCTGATGGGTTGGGCTCAAAGGGTCATAGTAAATGGGGTTACATCGGGCTGGCGGCCAGTCCCTAGTGGGGTTCCACAGGGATCCATCTTAGGGCCAGTACTCTTTAATGTCTTCATAAATGACTTGGATGCAGGACTTGAAGTAATACTAATTAAGTTTGCTGATGACACAAAATCGGGAGGAGTTGTTGACACTCTTGAGGGCAGGGAGGACCTGCAGAGACATCTAGACAAATTAGAGAGCTGGGCAATCACCAACCGTATGAAGTTGAACAAGGGCAAGTGCTGGATTTTGCACCTGGGGCACGGCAACCCTGGATGTACATACAGACTGGGGAATGAGAGGCTGGAGAGCAGCCCCGCAGAGAGGGATCTGGGGGTTCTGGGTGACAGCAAGTTGAACATGAGCCAACAGTGTGCCCTGGCAGCCAAGAGGGCCAACCATGTCCTGGGGTGCATCAAGCACTGCATTGCTAGCCGGTTGAGAGAGGTGATTGTCCCACTCTGCTCTGCACTGGTGCGGCCTCACCTTGAGCACTGTGTGCAGTTTTGGGTGCCACAGTATATTAAGGATACAGAGCTACTAGAGAGTGTCCAGAGGAGGGCCACGAAGTTGGTGAAGGGTTTAGAGGGGAAGCCGTATGAGGAGCGGCTAAAGTCACTTGGTTTATTCAGCCTGGAGAAGAGGAGACTGAGGGGAGACCTCATCGTGGTCTACAGCTTCCTCACAAGGGGAGGAAGAGTGGCAGATGCTGATCTCTTCTCCCTGTTGACCAATGATAGGACCCGAGGGAATGGCAGGAAGATGTGCCAGGGGAGGTTTAGTTTGGATATTAGGAAAAGGTTCTTCACCCAGAGGGTGGTGGAGCACTGGAACAGGCTCCCCAGGGAGATAGTCACAGCGCCAAGCCTGACAATATTCAAGAAGCATTTGGACAATGCCCTCAGACACATAGTGTGAATTTTAGGGTTGTCCTTTGCAGGGACAGGAGTTGGACTCGATGATCCTTGTGGGTCCCTTCCAACTCAGGACATTCTGTGATTCTATGATATGGTGCCATATGCGATAAAAATTCACAAAATAACTATGTTATCTTCCTGTAAATTATCTTTTAAAGTTTGTGACACCTGCAGAAAGCATCCTTTTGTTAATGGTGAGGCAGGGAATGAGGAGTTCAGTTACTGTTTAGCTTGCCCACACCTTCTTCAGACAGTGTATTTTGAAATGTTCAGTTCCTGTCAATTCACATTCTTCCTTGACCTATCTATTGTTACCTCGTCTATGAGTCTCCTGGATTTTTTTTTGCTAGCTGCAGGAATTTTGGACTGCGCTTGTATATTTCCTAACGGATTTCCTGGGGCAATTGGGCATCTTTTTTGCTGTCACAAAGCAAAAAATGAATTGTCAAGAGATGGAGTTATATGTAGATATCAGGAAGCATATTTGAGGCCATGTTCAATTGGTTGAAGTTGCTTTACTGCTGTTTTAATCGGTTATCACTCATCAGTGTTAATTACTGGCCCCTTAGCATAAACAGAGGACTAGATATATACACACTGCTAAACTGTTACAGGGCAAGACAAAGCAGGTTCACTTAATGATATATTGCTTTCTAGGACTGTTTAAGTGGATCATTCGGTTAGGTATCATTACGTATGCATTGAACAACACAAGGTGATAAAGGGGAAAACCACTTTAAGTGCAAAGACTTAGCACATCAATCTGTTACATGACTGTACCAATGCTGCTGTAGTAATATGCAGAACCCCACATAGAAGTGATGATCAACTTCCATGTTTGATCTGTCCTGTTTACTCTTTTTTTACTGAAGGAGGTGACTGTGTGAACTGAGGAGATCACAGTTTAACCATGCACCTTTTCGGAATGTGTTCTTTTCTTGGCGGAAAATAAATTTACTGGATTTAAATAGGAATAATGCCTACTCTGTAAGACTGCATACAGCTAATGTATACTTGACATGCATTCTTAGATTTTTAGATAAAGCCAAGAGTTTTTACTTGAGACAGAATGTTAAGAGAAAAAAAAGATAGTTCATGAGAGCTGAGAAAAGAGAAATTCACCTAAAACACCCTCCCCTCCCTCTTTTTGCTCACTCAGAGTTATTCATTATCTTAACATTGTATTTCTTTTATCAGGCTTCCCCTGAAAGATCAACACGAACGCAGCAGAAGGAGTTTCAGACATACGTTTTGGATGGAGTGATGGACCACTTACTTGCAGCTGATGTTTTATTGGGTAATATAGCAAGGTTTAATTATCAATCTGTTGTTTTGAGCAAAATGTTTTGATTATTTAACTTTTTCTTTATGAGCGTCCTCTTTTGTTACAACTTGATTGTCTGTATTTTTTTCCTGCCCTTTCCTTTCCTTTGATGTGTAAATGGTGTTGCTGTGCTTGCATGTTCTCTCACTCTCTCGGTTGTGCCAAAGCTGTAAAATAGGTTATTCAAAAGAATTATATGGGATGAATCTTTTGGATATGTAAGCCAGACAAATTGCAATTGTGTCAGAAACAACTGACACTGGATCTTGCATCATCTCTCTTGTCCTTTTTGCCCTGATAGAGGATCTGGAGCTTTTGTCAATATATCATGGGTGGGACTTTGGTTTTTAAAAGTTAGCTTTGTTTCCATTTTTATTACAAATGCAGCACCCCAGAAAAAGCCTCTGCGATTAGCACTCCATTGATCCAGTTAATAAATGGACAGGAGGAGAATTAGAAGCTTGTAACTTGGATGTCAGTACAGTGGGCTGTCCCACCAGAGCATGGGTTTAGATGATAGTGAAGTGGCCCGTAGAAATATCACTGCTCAGGTGCCCAATCAGATTTCATGGTGGCCTGCTGGACTTCCCAGGAGCTCTTGGTCTGCTCTAGCTCCATCCTAGATGTCATGGGGCAGCATGCATTTCTGTTCAAATGTGCTTGGAAGGCTCCCTCTTTCTTGCCACAGCAATGATTTGTCTTTCTCTGGGTGCAGTGCATTAATAAAATAAATCCAGAATCGTGTTACATGAAGCTTTGTGTCAGGTTCTTAGAAGAGCTGCCTGCCCTTGCAAGTGCTTCTGTGCAACCCAGGAGCAGGACTTTGGTTTCCCCAGGCATTCCTTCTTCAAGGTTTTGCCAGCTTCCTCCAGGTGCGATGCTACCAGTTGCTTTATGTGCAGATGGGGCAACAGGTGGATAAATGTAGGTGAACTTCCAGCAAAATCAACACCACTGATGATTTTGGTTTGTTTTTTTTTTTTTAATGGAAGCACTTGCACTTTTCAAGCTTCTCTTAATATAGCTGGACTGACATTTACATACACACAGACACATGCAGCTGATGTCCATTGACTCTCAGTTTTATTGAACGAAGCACAGTGAGGGAGAAGTGATGCCAGCTGATATCACTTGTCATCTCAAGGTGTTTAAAAAGGATCTTTTCTTTGTGAAAAAGCAAAACTATAATTTAAAAAAGCTACAGGTGGTTCTGCACATGTGCAGCTCCAGTTGAAAAGGAGGACCGTACATAAATATGATGCCACAGGATCGCAGGAGTACCATTTCTTCCGGACTCTTCCTGCCCGAGCCCCCCCTGTTTTGTCCTTTGTCACTGTCAATTTCAAACGTTCGCTTACCATCAAATTTCATTGTAGGGAAGCCTCAAGGTTTTAGCTTTTTCTTTGACTGAGTCTTTTTCTCTTTTACAGAAGTCTAGAAAGCACAGACTAACGTGAATGTATTTATGCAGATATGGGGGTTTTTGATAAATGAAGAAAACTTTGGGGTTTTTTGTTACCTAGGTGAAGATGCATCTCTGCCTATAACGAGTGGAGGAAGCTACCAAGTGCTGGTGAACAATGTGTTTTATTTTACACAGCGTGTGGTAGATAAGCTTTGGCAGGGCATGTTCAACAAAGAATCCAAACTTCTTGTGGACTTCATAATCCAGCTTATTGCACAGGTAACAATGTTCTTCTATTAGCCTGCTTGCAAAAACATTTTTGCAGGTTACGTTAAAATCCATGGAGTGATGTCACTAAGCAACCTACTAGCGACGCATGTCAGGTCAGCATAGAAGTACGCTTTTCTTCCCCAGACTTTCTCTCTTTTTATTGAGCTTCCCTAGCACATCTTGTCAGTGTGGAGTGCTTTAACATGGGGCAGTTAAGTAAAAACTGCTTTCAGATGACATTATTTTTTAGAAATCCCCCAAAATAAACAACAAAATTTACCTCACGTGAATTTTGGGAAGGTTCCTAAATTTACCTTGACATTTTTGGGAAGCTTCCTCATGCACTTTTACTGGAGATTGGTAGAAGGTGTTTGCTGTTAGAAATCAGCAGCGTCTTTATAGATATTAAAATTGTAAGTGTATCATCATGTATTAATGTCATTTCAGTGCTTGAAATTCATGGAATTGATGCTTTTAGTAAAATACTGGTTTTGAAAAATGAGCATGGGTCAATTCAGGGGAAGATTATCTGCCAGTAAATTGATTCTCTGCTACTATCTGATCATGGTTTTTTACTTCGTGTCAGTCAAAAAGAAGATCTCAGGGACTATCGCTGGATGCCATTTATCACTGCCTGAACAGGACCATCTTGTATCAGTTCTCAAGGGCGCACAAAACTGTTCCTCAGCAAGTGGCTCTCCTTGATTCCCTAAGGGTCCTTACTGTGAACAGAAACTTAATTTTGGGACCTGGAAATCACGATCAAGAGTTCATCAGTTGCCTAGCTCACTGCTTGATTAATCTGCACGTGGGAAGGTAAATATCTCAGATGGAAGTTCCTTCTAGAATCAGGGCTGTGAAGTATTAAAATCACCTGTTCTCTCTCAGCAATGACACTGACCTTCCAAATAAGTCAGCAAATTCTGGATAACTGTTTATAACTTCCCAGCCAGTGAAATGCAAGCAAGCTTAAGTGATTCATTTTGAAACAAAATTAGGTTTGAAGAGCCCAGGTATAGAGAACATTCTTAGCTCTTTTTACAGGGGTATTTTAAAATACTGACACAAGTGCTTATCTAACCATTTTGTTGTTATGCTTTGATAATTTGAAATGTTTTCAAGGTAGAAAGAAATACCAGTGCTAAGTAATTAATAGTCAAAGTAGTCTGTCGCTAGATTTATTGTCTGTTGAATCATCTTGTATAATTCCATATCTTAGTACTTGGATGTAGAGCATTGAATAAGTCCATTCAGGCATTAAATCAGATGCCCATGACAAATGCTGTAGACACCCACTTTTCTGTATTGCTGCAAATGCCTGCCTGGCATTTTAATTTTTTCTTTCCAAAGAGATATACGACTTGTGTTTCATCCAAAGACATTTGGGAAGCAGCAGCAGCAGAAATCCTAACGTTCTCCATTTGTGGCCTCGGCTGTTTTGTGTTTCTTCAAATATTACCATCTTCCTCCAATGACATCAGTGTCCATGGCATGTCATTTTTCATAAACCTTCAGTTCAGTTTGTGACCGCAGATTATTAGAACTTAAGTGAACAGAAATGAAGATACATTGGTGTAGTAGCACATATTAATCTTTGTGATACTGTCACAGGGAATCTTGTGTTTGTATTTTTTTTCTGGTTGTTGTTAATTCATTGTGTATTTGTAGCAACGTTGATGGGTTTGGATTGGAAGCAGAAGCCAGGATGACAACTTGGCACATTATGATCCCTTCTGATATAGAACCAGATGGAGTCTACAATCAAGATGTCAGCGAAGGTAATCTTAGAGTGAGAAAGCCACACATGTCTGCTAATGCCACTTCTGTATTGCCGTCACTAATCTTTTACCCCAGTTACTGTTAGGGCTCTGTGTGTGTGTGTGTGTGTATAAAAATATATAAAAAATAGATGAAAAAACACCAAGACAGACATACCCAGGATAAGTTACTGTTCTGCTAAAATAGCAAGAGCTCTTCATTGTTTTCTGGACACGCATCAGAATTAGAAATACTGTTTTATATGCACTGAGTTGAATGCAATAGAAATGGGTCATTTTAAGTGTGCACCATGGTTTTGTATCAGCTGGATCTTACATGGGCATAGGTAAGAAATAATTGGTATAAGCTGTAAAATTATTATTCAGTGGCATCCTCAGGATCTTTCACTCAAAGGAAATTTATGAACTAGCTGTGGAAGAAATGATTCAGTGACTTTTAAAAATTTTTTTCCTTACATGTATATATTTAATATTTATGCAGGTGTGTACTTATGCACAGTTTATGTAAAAATATTAAAGCGTAATGTATGTATGGAATTATATATGTGTATATAGACATATACTTCTGTAAGATTCTTTTTTTAATCTCATTTTGTTACTAGATGGATGTGGGAGAAGAATCACAACCAATCAGAGCCCGTGTTTCAGATTTGCAGAGAAAAAATGACCAAAACTAACTGTTAGATGCTTTCTGATAGCATATAAATAGCAAAAAAAGATAGTCTGGCCAAAGGCATTTCACAAGTCATGCAAAAGGGCAAGAAAGTGGAGTATAATTGCAGGAATTATTCAGTTCGCTACTGTAAAAATACCAATTCTATAAGCACCATAGAGAGCTTGCTGTTTGTGATCTTGTACCTATGCAGGTCGCCAGCTTCTTTTAAAAGCCATAAACAGAGTGTGGACAGAGCTGATCCATAGTAAAAAACAGGTTTTAGAAGAAGTTTTCAAAGTGACGCTACCTGTCAATGATCGTGGCCAAGTAGATATAACTGTTGCAAGACCTTTTATTGAGGAAGCAAGTTTAAAGTGTTGGCAAAATCATTTGGGTAAGTGTAACTGTGGATTTAGCTGTCCTGGATGGTAGATTTCCCTGAAGTGAACCATATGCACTGGATGTTTTAGTACGGGGTTAGCTTTTGTGTAGTGGTAAGTACTCTAAACTGTCACCGTTTAACATCTCTCATTCAGAAACTGTACCGTGTATAGGAAATACTTACATTCCACTGCACACAAGGCCTTTATTCAACACTGTCTGTGGTCTCAACAACATCCTGTGTTTGTGAGTCAGTGTGCACCCAGTAGCTTATTGTGGATTACAGTGATGGAGTCATGTAGCTCCTTCCCATGAACACTTGGATTGGGGTGACCTGTGTTATCATTCTCAGGATTGGATGTGCCAGGCAGGGAGGGGGACCCCTCTTGAGCATGTCTGGGTGCAGCCTGCAAACTCTCGGTCTGGTGATACGATTGGAAATGTGTCACTGAGCAGTCCTTCTCTAGCAGCAGTGATACTATGACTTCTCCTTCTTGGCTGGGAAATCTGTTCAGCATATGAAGCAGCTTTGCAGGAAAAGGACCTGGGAATCCTGGTGGACAATAGGTTAAGCACAAGTTAGCTCTGCACCCGTGTAATAAAGAAGGCTGGACTGAATTAGTGAGAGTTTAGACAGCAGCTAATGAAATTCTATAGACATTACTCCTTTGATGATTACATGGCTCTAAAGTGATTGAGGTTAACCTGGATGTACAGAAAGCATTTCTGAAAACTTGGAATACTTGTTTTTGTGGTCTCTGTATTTCTAGATGTGCTTAGTCCCTGGCTGATGTTTGCTCAAGTTTCCAGAATCTCACTGATAGTCAGTATATTTGCAGAAATGTTTTGAGTAGATTGAAGGATCTTCAGAGAAATTATTGCTGTAAGAAAGTAGTAGTGGTTTTGAAAGAAGAAGGTGGAGTCAATTAAAGAAACAGCGAGGAACATGAGCATGTACTTTATAAATCAAAGGTAACTGATATACAGTATGATCCGTTAGCTGATTATGGGGAGAACATTAAACTGTTGAGAGAGTTGAACTAAGCTGTGATTTCTTTACTTCAGTTTTAGAGTAAGCCCACTAGTCTTGTGGACTTCACTATCAACTGGGATGGTTGTATGTGCACAAAAAGGTGCAGTAGGCCCACCTAGCTTCTCCGCTCAATACAGCGTACTTTTGCTGCCAGGTTGGTTAGCGGGGTCATGTTGTAGCTGCTTTTTGGGTAGAGATACTGTGCTCAGCTGCATTTTTTTCACGAGTATCTACTGTTTATAATATAAATGATACAAATTCTGTTATCTTTGTAACTGTTTTGAGAAAAAAAAAAATTTACCGGATGCTGTCTCCCTTCTTGGGAATGCGCACCTGTTCTTTCAAAACCA
>WAAD01020569.1:8716-31728 GCA_013389945.1 Fregata magnificens
GAGGCGGGTGTGGGGGCGCTGCCGAGCGCCGCCCGGGTTTCCCGGTCCCCCCCTCCCGTTCCCGGAGGCTGCCGAGGCCGGCGCAGTTGCCTTTGCCGCCCGGCCGCCCCCCCCGGGCTCTGCGGGACAAAAACAGCTTCCACCGCGGAGCTGGGGACTGGCGCGGGGGAGTCCCGCGGGGATGGTCGGCTGCTCCCCCTACCTCTTGGGGTGCTCCCGGGGTGAAGTCGCGCACAGCCGGGTCTGGTTGTTTTCCCTTTGGTCAGAATCTACAGCGTGAGGAAGGTGAGGAGAAAGCCCTGTCTGGGAGCGAAGAGGAGCAGGAACTCCAGCCAACACCAAACGAGGCTCTGGGAAGCAGAGCCGGCACAGGGGGAGGCAGCAACTGCAGTCCGGCTCTCCCAGCCCCTCCTGATGCTGGTGGTGGTACCGACGCAGAGAGGACAGGCTGGGAGGACTCTGAAGATGATGTTCTGAAATACGTCAGGGAGATCTTTTTCAGCTAACGTTGCCTCCCCTGCGGCTCCCCAGGAGCAAAGAGGACACTGGGGAGGGTGTTCCCTCCCACAGCTGAGGATGGCAGGAGGAGGGCCTGTGGTGGGCTGTGTATCTGCCGTGTTGGTGGCCTACGGAGCTGGTAGGAGGCCCATGAAGGCCATGGGGGAAAAGGAAGGGGGCATTCACTTCTCCTAGTGTGTGCTGGGTTCAGTGGGATTTGGCTCCAGATTAAGTTATGTTCATTGCTGTTTGGCATATCAGAGGATGGGCAGATTAAAGAGGACATTTGGGTTTCTGTGAGTGTCCCTTTGGTGGGTCAGTGTTAGGACTGGAGGGGACCAGGGAGTTGCTGGCCCTGGAAGGCCTTTGCTGGCTCTACAGAGCTGGAGAGTCATGGTTCAGCCTTGGGGCTCCCTTGTCCTTGCGGTCCCTCTGTGACAGCTGCAGGGGGGCCTGGCAGGCTGTCCCCATTGGGCCTGGCGCTGAATTTGCCTTCAGGCTGGGGCAGGCCTCCCATAGCTGAGGAAGACATGGGTGGGAGCAGACTGGCAGGGGCAGGGACCATCCTGAGGAGGCTGACCCCATAGCAGTGTGTGTGGGGGTCTAGGAAGGGATCAGTATGGCTCAGCATCCTCTTCCTGGTCCAATGAGGGGATGAACAAACCACGTGAGGCAAGGGCCAGTGTGAGAGCCTTTATTGAAATGAAGAATCGGTCAAACCAGCATCACCAGCCACATGCCCACCAAGACTGCAGCAGGAGAGAAAATGGACCCTCACGTGTCTGAAGGGGATGGGGGGAAAAGCAGGCACTTCTTTGTGTGAGGTTACACACATGGCATGGAGCGGTGCTGTGCACCACCACGGTGGAGAGACCCCATCCAGCGCTCTGGCTGTGATGGCCCAGCTGGGGCACTGCACCTCGACCTGTGGCAGCCCTGGCCCTGCTCCTCGAGCACACCCTTGCGTGGGGCATGTGTTGGGCTGAGCTGGCTCTGCAGTGAGCTGCCCTCACACAAAACCAGTCTCTCCTGGAGTCTCAAAGGCTGCTAGAGTGCTCGGCTCAGCCGCATAACATCAGTGGGGACAAACCTGGGGCTCTGCACCAAAATCCTCTGCTTCCTCATGGAAACCTTCCTCATTAGGGCTCTGTTCAGTGTTCAGCAAGTTGTTAGGCTGCCCTTCCAGGTGCTCTGCTGCTGCTGGGGTTGGACATGGGCCACTTCACCCTAATGAACTACAGCAGTCACTCCAGATATTATTCCAAGAGGTGAAGTACAGGTGCTCCTGCTGAAGAGAGTATATCCAGTGCACCTCTGGGGCTGCCAGTGCTGTGACGGCAGTGTGAAGCCACAGCTTCTCAAGTCACAGTTGCCTCAAAGACATCCCTGGTTAGTCCAGGAGGTGAAGGGGCAGAGCCTTTTTGGGCAGCTCCAAGAAAGGAAGCCTGTTTGCTTCTCTGCCTGCCTATACTTAGGCTAGATATGGCCAGAGGGATGTGTCCACTGTGTGCTGGTTCTGATCTGTCCCCTTCACTGTCCTCTGGGACAGGGCCAGAAGTGCTGTCGCTTTGACGTTGTGCCCCAGGCTGTGGGCTGTGTTATACACACTGCTGTTCCCAGAAAGCTTTCATGCTGTGCTGTGGGTGTTCATGCCTGCTGCCCAGTTGCTGCAGGAGTGCTGCCAGCCGGTGGTGGCAGTCACAGCCGTGTGCCAGAGCATGGCTGGACATGGGCCTTTGGACTAAGGATCAAATTCCTGCCAGTGACTAAAGCTGTAGTGGGATTACTGTTTTAAATCGGGTTATCAATAGCTCTTGCATCTTCTTCACTGTCAAATCTCAATGGGCAGGGCTTCCTCAGCAAAAGGGCTTTGACATGGGTGTGTGTGCTTGGCCCAGCTGAGGTACACAGTGGCAGTGAGAATCTGGAGCAGTAGCAGAGCCTGAGTCCCAACCAGTGCCAGGAAGCCTCCAGTGAAATCAGAGGGGTGAATCCACTGCGAGGTTTGGAAAAGAAATGTACCCAGGCCTCCAGACAGGATTATCGTCTTGATCATGAGTATGATGAGGATCATCTTCCAGCCCTGTCTCTCCTCTGTGCACTTCACATGTGCAACAAAAATGGGGTAGAAGATGCTGAAGACCAGGCAGGTGTACACACAAACCCTGGCTAACACCATTCCTGGTAGGCTGATGCCCATCACCTGCAGATGCTTGTACTCCAGGCACTGCAGCTCCCTGGCTGTCTCATTCCACAGGCAGAAGTTGTAAAAGCCGATGCATTTGTCAGGGAGGTTGACCAGGTTCCCAGCTTCCCACAGCAGCGCATAGAGCATCAAGGCCAAGGTCCCGGCAGCCTTGAGGATGATCAGCGCACAGAGCAAGTGCCGGGTGCACCTCTGTTGCAGCAGACCCATCCTGGTGCCCACGTGCTCTCTTGATACCATGGTAAAGCCCGCTGAGGGGATGCTCGCTACGAAACAAGGAGGGGAGCCCTTGGTTGTTGCATGTTATGGCACCCTTCCCAAGATGTGTTCTGAGCCTGTGTCACTGAGGTCTCGGGACTCCCCATGCAAGTAGAGCAGGAATGTCTCAGTCCTGCCTCTGACTGTGCTGTGCATGTGTTGCTGGGTCGAGGGGGGTGCATTTTTGGTCACAGCAAAGGTGGCTTATGATGTCCTGTGCAGGGACCAGCACTGGGAGGACGGGATGAGACTAGTGGCTTCCTTAGCCCCGCACACACCCTTTGCACCATGGTCTCACGTTGGGCAAAACAGGCATATGTCAGCAAACTGCAGTGCTGGGAGGGGAGCAAAACACTGCTGTCTGGTAAGGAGGGGGTTAAGAGCTATTCTGGGAAAATGCTTTTCTTTTGGTTCTGGTCAGACAAGGACATCCCTTGTGATCTTTGGACGACTGAGTAAAATGCAGGCATGACAGGGTCTGAAGTGCAGGACTCCCCCTGCCTTCCTGACCCCCTCTCCTCCCTTATAGCTCTGGGACACCCAATGCCATTGATGCCACTCATTTCCAGCATCCACATGTCCCTGAGGCCCTTGCACGCCCGTACATTTCTGGGCACAGCAGGGCTGATCACCAGCAGCCCTGCTCCCCACTGAGGCTGGCAGACATGCTTCTCTGTTCCAGTTGCCTGAGGACCAATGCCCCATGCGGACAGGCAGTAGTCCACCCCAAAAGGCACCCTGGGCCCACCTGCAGCCACTCACCCTCCTCTGGGGCCCAAGGAGATGGGTGCTACAGAGACAGACCTGCGATTGCTGTCCTCCTTGCTCCTCTCTCAGACTGCCTGGCAAACCCGACTCCCTGCTCCTCTCCCAGAAATGTGGACTGTCCTCAGTGCCGTCTTGCAGGCTTCTGCTTCACGCTGAGAAACAAGGAGGTGGCATCAGAAAGGGGTATGTATCACTGGCTGCTGAGCCATGCAGCATTGCAGCACTGGCCACCTGGGTCTGCAAAGAGGCACAAACACAGGGCAAGGAGCTCAGAGACCTTGGCTTCAAGCTCAGCCTCCGGCTTGAGGCTCTGCAAATAACCCCTTTCCTGCCTTTGCCAAGCATTCTCTCTTGTGAATCATTTACCACCTTCCCTCAAAAAGTTCACAATGTCCGTCCTGCTGTCTCCCCTCCACTGCCCATTGCCCAGTGGTATATCATCCTGATGTCCTGGATGTCCCAGGCCATCACCCCACAGCCACTTGTGGATTTGGTACAGCCTCTGAGTTTTTAGAGTGCCAGGAGAGATCCCACTCAATCTGTACCCAGTGCCTGGCTGCAGTGCTGGTGACTAGAGACCCTTCAGCATCCCCCTCCCACTTCCTGTCTCCCTGGATACTTGGGAGTGGGGCAGCTATGTTTAATGTGCACAGGGATAAAGCTTCTCTGTCCCAAACTTCTCCTCCTCCACACAGTCATACCCAGGAGGAGGACACACACAGAGCATGGAAGGGGGTCACAGCATCCAAACACCAACCTGTCCCCTTCCCCTGGTCAATATCTCACTTCTTGTAGCTTCCCATGGAGGCCTTCTTCACAACAGGCTTCTGGAGAGACTGGAAGGTCAAATGGAGGGTGCCCATTGTTCTGAATCTACAATGAAGACATAAACGACCAGGAAAATATCTGTGCTCAGGCCCAGAGCGTGCTGCAGAATGAGACCTCACGCACATGGAATTTTACCAGGGTTTGTCTTGCCCCTGGTATTGCCTCTTGGTTTGTCTGTCTTTACACGTGCTCTCCTGCAGCCAGGCATTGCTGCTCTTCCTCTCCCTATCCCTCAAGGGTTCATGCCCGCCCACCGTTCTCCCTGCCATCCTGCCTTGCAACCCTCAGAGGGAGAACAAGCTGCGCTTGGAGGGGGCTCTTGGTTAGCTGACCAGCTCCCCAGGGATTTCTGTCAGAACTTGGAGCTGGGACTGGCACAGCCCGGCCAGCTCCTGGCCCTGCCTACCCACCAACCCTTGCTGTCATATTTCTTTAGACCTGTTTCCTAAGGAAGGCAGGCTTGTAGAAACACAGGCTTTTTGTTCAATCATCTCACGTTACCTTTTATTTACACACACGCCCCCCCAAATAGAAAAGCAATTAAAAATTGTCCTAGTTGCACATGTTTACTAGCGAGGGGACAGAGAATTAAATTCCTAGCAGGTTTGTGGAAATACGTAGCAGGGGCGGAGGAGAGCCATCTCAGAGACTCTGTGCTGCTATGTGATCTCTGTGTATATGAGGGCCCAGGGGAATCCCATGGTATCTCTGCCCTCTCCTCTGCTTTGAGGCTCATGTCTATAAGGACCTATTTTCTCTCCCCAGCGATGCCCCTCTGTTCGCTCTGCCGAATTGCAGGCAAATTTGCCCCTCAGCCTCTTTCTGCCTCCCCAGCCCAGCCCAGCAGGTAAATCCCTATCCCCAGGTGTGACTGTGACAGGGACCGAAACACGCCTGGTGCAGGTGCCCTGTGCCAACTGGGCCAGCAGAGCACACGGCTGGCCTGGAGGTGACGTCCGGTTTGGCAATGAAAGCTGAGACCTGGCGCCCCGCCACCAGCACAGCCGCAGAGACGGCATTTGTGAGCTCTGCAGCTTGGCCCTGAGACCACTTTGGAGGCAGCCTGGCTGAGAAGCAGGGGATAAACACGAAAGAGTTGTTGCCCGGTGTCCAGCTGGGGCTTTTCCCAGACATCTGCAGTCCCTCTGCCTTTAAAGAAGCGCCTGTGCCTTTGAACAGGAGAGTCTGTGGCTCTACCTCAAAGGTGCAAGAAAAAGGAACCTGAGCACAGCACAGCGAGCCCCAGCCTGGCTTCAGCCCCCTTGTTTCTGGGCAGGCATCGCTGGAAGCACTGGACTTCACCATGGGAGAGCTCGGTGTCTCAGTCTCCCAGGCAGAGAGAGGCTCCATGTGCATGAGTCAGGAGCTCCCTGGGGTGTCTGTGTGCGAGATGGGGCTCCTAGGGACCCTCTGTGCTGCCGGAACTGCACAGCCCTTCCCTCTGCTGGCTCGTAGGCAGGTGACCACCTTCCCAGACTGTGGCTGTGCCTTGCCCCCAGCGAGCTGCTGGCTGAGTGCCTGGACAAAGGCAGTGGGACGGGGAGGCCAAGGCATGCAGCTCCGGCACAGGATCTGGCCTCTGTGCAGGGATGAACATCTATGTAGAGCTGCCGGACCTCACTACAGTGAACAGGCTGAATGCAAAGGGGCAAGGGAATGGGCATTTTCTCTTGCACTGAAGAGCCCCCCAGAAGACTTGGCTTTCCTGCATCCCTCCTCCCCGGCTGCTGGAGGAGTAATGTCGTGCAAGAGCAGTGGGAAAGGAAGGCAGCTTTGACTTGGCACCTTTCCTTCAAGCCACCCGCTCCCCCCCAGGATCCCTCTTTCCCTCTCAGGCAGGATCGGCTGCGGACAAAACACAGGTGAAGAAAGGCCGCTGACAAGCTAAGGATTGCTGGCAAACTGAAACCAGCCAGCGGCACATGGACCAGACTGCAGAAGAACTGCCCCAAACATGTCCCACAGCTGGGGAAGGACCTGCTCCCTCCCAGACATTTGCACCCTGCAGCACCACTTCTTCTCCTGGCAGCCCCCCCCGATGCCAGCGGCATTAAAAAGGTGGGGGGCCCACTGGAAGATACTTACGGGCTGCCCATCTGGCTGGTTGCAGAGCTGAAACACACTGGAGAGGGCCAAGGTGCCGCCCTGGTGAGCTGAGCTGGTCTGTGGCTGCTGCCAGGTCCTGTGCAGGCTGGGCTCTGACACCACAGCCGCTGTTGTGTCACAGGCAGCTGCCTCTGCTTTCTGTTTCAGTTTTGTGGGCCATGGGAGCCTGATGCAGTGCTCCTCCCTGATACTGCGTCATCTAAATATGAGCAAGAAAACAAGCTGAGCCCAGCCACCACCGTCCGAGCCGGGGGCAGATTTGCACTTTCTTCTCCCGGCTGTGCTAACTGACGTGAATAACTGACCAGGCTAAGCTCACCCAGGAAAGTTGTGCTACTAGAGTGGTTTGGGTGTCCGTGGGGGCTCAGATGAGTTTGTTTTGTTTGGATACCTCTGTAGAGGTGACTGAATGCCAACCCCGGTACTGCAGCACTGTTGGAATTCACTGACCACTTTGCCCTTCTTGCACTTTGAACGCTGCTCCCCTCCCTCTATTTCCCAGACCCAGCTTCGCCCGAGCTCCCCCTTGCCCACAGACACAGTGCCTACACAGGCACAGCGCAGGAGAAACTGTTCACAGAGTCCCACCTAGTAATTCCACGTTTAGGCATAGTGTGGAAATCCCCAGGTGGTACATAGGTTGTGAGCCTGTAATATTGGCACCCACATCCAAGAGCACGAGGGAGGTAAAAGGAAATATGGGAGGAAGCCCTAAGAGAAGCTCAATGGATAGAGCCATCAGGCAGGTGGCAGGGGGGAGGTGCCTTCCTATCTGGCCTGTGTGCGTGGAATATTTTCAGCATTGAGAAAGACAAGGATCTGGATCAAGGTGGTTCAGATCACAGATGGCTTGGGCAGGGGTTATGGTGGGAAAAATCAGGGGTGGGGGTGGAAGGCTTGCAGCAAATAAAGCCTAGCAGGCCATAGCTGCTGAGTTGAATGTGGTGCATGGCAGGGACACAGAAGGAAGCCTTGGGGCTAAATACGGCCATCATCTAACATTGGGGCTGCTGGCTGGGAAATTCAGGTATGAGCAGACACCACCGAGAAAAGACCTATGTTCCAGTGAGGAAACATGCATTGGCAGGAGGCATGTTTGTGCTCTCAAGAGGGGTGGTCATGCAGTTTCGCCTCATGCCACTCACTTTTCTGTCATTCAGGAAGGAAAAGGCTGTACAGTTTGGGTCTGGTGATCAGCCAACTCCTTAGCTGACCTCAGCATCGCATGGGAGGTTGCTGTTTTGCTGCCACAGGCAGGGGGCACAAGGAGCTCCTTCACAAACATCCTCACTTCACATTGGGGTCCTGTTTCCTGGGGCAATCAGGATGACTGCCACAGTGGGTCTGCTCCATCATGCCACAGCACTTCCCCCTCGAGCCACTGTCCTCCTGGATAGGTGTCTGATCCCTTTCCATGTCCTATGCGTCAGCCTTCATGAGTGTGACAGATGGGCACACATCCTGGCTTTAGCCTTTGCACACACCTCCATCTCTGGCCTTCTCTGCACTGCTCCAAGCAATAAATACACCATTTGGGAATATTACTTTTGGAGCGTGGCATCTTCCTGGCCAGAGCTGGTTGCCTGATTGTGCACCTATGGCAGAAGCGCTCCTCAGTGTTTCCCGAGGAGCCTTGTGTCTCCTCCCCTGTAGGGTCTCAGTCTCTGCTGCTTGTAAGGCCTCCTGGGATGCCAAGGCTGCCAGCAGGGAGAGGTACAGTCAACCTCTGGCTCAAGACTTGCCCTTGCTACCACTGACCTTCTTATTCTGGAGGCCTCCTTCCACATCTTTGGCTGCCTCTCTGGCAGGTAGTTCCCCTGCCTTCTCCTTCCAGTCATTTGGGCAGGGAAGATTGTGCCTGAAGGCTGGGCAGGACGCAATATGCCCTGCTGTTCTCCTTCCTAGGGACATTTTACAGGTGTCCACCTTTGGCTTCAGGTGCTCAAAGTCTATCTGATGATGGAGCAGTTGGGGAGGATAGGTGTGATGGGTGTGGGGTGGGGTAGGCAGGGGGACGATCATCAACATGTCTCATGGAGAAAGAAGGCGAAGGGAGAGGAGAAAGAGAGCAGGGCTTCTACATATGTGTGCCTGGAGGTAGGAGAGATCGGATGGAGTGTTTGGGCTGCTGGGGCCTGGTGTTTGTGGGTGGGAAAGGAAAGCACTTCGCAGGAGCCAGCTTCCACTAAATTCCTATGTGATCGTTTCTTCCTGGAATTGTTTCCTGAAATAGAAATGTTAATTTCTTGTGTGCATTAAGGAGATGTTCACGTGGCTTTACAGTGGAATGAACTGCTCTGCAGCTCTTCGTTTCTTGCGGTGCAGTTAAAGCACGCACAGCAACACTGTCAGCAGTTCTAGTAATATAGCAATCGCAAGTAAAGCATGAGATGAGCTGGGACTTTCAAAAGTGTTTTGCTTATTTTAACCTGCTGTTTTAAAAGTAAGCTACTACATTTGCTTCCCAGAAGTTGGTCATGACCCTGGTCCTCATTCCTGAGGGAATCTCCACAGCAGAACTCTGTTCCCTCTAGTTACTCAAAACCCCCTCTCAGCTACAGCTAGTACTGCCCCATTGTACCAGACTTGAGGGATTCCTGTGGGAGTCCTTAGAGTGGTGAGAAGAGAGGTTGGAGTTCACTTCATACTCTTCTACATTGTTTAGAAATCACTTTTATTCAGAAGAAATCGTAAAATGACTTTTTTTTTCCTCCTCTGTAATCTGCTGACAACTAAAAATAACTAAATCTCAGTGAAATGAAACCAAGTCTATGCTTTTCTTCCTATAGCTGTCATGAGGAGGTTGCTGGCAACCTAAGAGCTGGAGTCCAAGGCAGTGCAAAGCTAAATAGCTTTGTGCTGTCTGCACATGTGCTGCCTTTAAGATTCCACAAGACTGAACCCTAATCCTGCAGCATATCAATGTAAGGCTCCCAGAACTCATTCCCCGGGACTGGTGCCCAGCTGGCTGCAGCCTTTAGCTTGGAAGGTGCCCTTCTTCACCGTTCTTGCATCTAGTTCTAGCCCTGACAGAATGCTGACCCACTCGTCTCTGGGAGGCCTTGTAATGATGACTTGTGCCTATGCGTCTAATTTTTTGTCTTTATTAGTGCATTTGTCTTGCTGTAGTTTGATATGATTTTTCCTCTTGTTTCTTATACGGTGCACAACAGAAGGGCTGTATGGGATACTTCCTCCTAGTGATACATTTGAAGTATTTTAAATATTTGGCCAATTCTTTCTTCTTGCAGATACAAATAATTCAGGTTTTATTTATTATTGGCAATTCTAGCTCAGCCCTTCTCAAATGCTCAAAACTTGATGGCCCTGATTTTGCAGCAATAGGTTCCAATGTATGGATTAAAATGGAGCATGCTGTAGAGACAGAGACGAAGTAGAGAGAGGAAGCCCACTGACTTGCTTACTGGGCAATCCTAAGTGTTAGGAAATTTAAAGGAGACAAAACTCAGTACCTGTCTTCAGCAGCGTACTTTTCATCTCTTCTCCCAAATGTCTGTACAATGCTATACACATTAAGAAAAGGCAAACTATGCAGGTATATGACTGTAATGAATAAAATATTACCCAGGTATGTAAGAACACATGAATGGCCATACTGGTTTAGGCCAAGGGGCCATCTATCACAGCATCCTGCCTCCAAGGAGACCGTCTGTGGATGCCCAGGGGAGAGCAGGAACAGAGCAAACATATCCAATACTTTTCCCAAGCACTCTCCTAGATTCTCACTCTTTTCAGCTGAGATTTCCCAAGCCCTATGTGTCTATTCAGAAACTCCCAGTGGTCTATCTCTAAGGTACACGTACACCTGAATCCATGTACGTTTTTTGCATCCATGACATCCTTTAGCAAAGAGTTCCACAGACTGACTATTTGTGTACACATTTTATGTCAAATGTTTTTGAGTGTAACATGTATTTGGTTTGTTGGTGAAAGGCGGGAATGATTTTCATGGCTTATGACTCTCCAGTTTCTCTACTATGATCAAGGAATGGTGGCTTCAGCTGCCCGGTGAATAATCCCTCTCCTTGAGAATCTTAGGGAAACTTTCAAATAGAGTGAAGAAGAAAAAAAAAAAAAGGAGAAAAAAAGAAGGGGGGGACACTTAGCTCTTTACAGAGCTCTTCCTGGAAGTGGAGTCTGCCTCACAAAAACAGTATATACTGTTTAAGACAAATGATACTTTATATTCAGGAGAGACTCCCTACTAAACTGGTTTAGAATTTGGGATACTTCTTCATGTGGCGAGAGAAATTTCATATGTACATTCGCCAATGTGTGTGAACTACTTTTCAAAAAAAAAAAAGAGCAAGAAGAATTTTGATTTCTGCAGGTATCTACTCCCTTGCTGGTAGAGTCATAATCCATAACCAAAGTCTTGGGAATTGTTTAAGCAAATATTTGACATGACATGTCATACATGACACTTTCACGTGCCTTCATCGGCAGAAGAACTGGGGCTCCAAAATATACCCTGATATTTTGCAGCATGTTGTCTGTTCTTTGCTTCAGGCAGTAATGGCAGAGAGAACTGCAGTGTGTCTTGTGCCTGGCAGGATTCACTCTTCCCAATATTTACATCTTGGCTTGCTGTCCTGGTTTTCTTGGGCCTTGTGCTTTTTGAGGGGAGCCTCTCCTTCATTTTCCTTTCTTCCTTTTTTGAATTGCTCTTTGCACTACAATCATGACCTGAGCCAAAAAACGAGGAAAAAACAAATCCATATCAACTACTACGGAGTTACTACTTACTAAAAAAGTACATGGCTTTGGTTTCCTTCACAAGGAACTGTGGTATTATGGCAGACACATTTCCTTTACTAAAGGAAAGCCACAGCATGATTCAAAATCTAGTACTAAAATGTGGAAACTTCAGCCATAGGCAGAGGACCTGGTTTTATTGCTCCAGCGATATGATATTCTATTGACCCGCTCTGGAAGGGCTAATTCCAACATTTCACAGAATGAGATCGTACATCTCTTTATGGCATGCTGATACATATGAAAAGCAATGAACCAATGGCTAGAGCCTCTCCCACCAGTAACAGCAGAAGGATAGTGCAGTGTCAGAGGCATTATCCTTTGCCATTAGGTTGAGATTTTCCAAGCTCTTTTCCCTGGGCTGTTCACAAAGAGGTTAATGAGCTTCTGGACCTCTAGCGTCTCAGCTGGGAAGCTCCATGACACCAGTTCTGGTATCTGCCACAGTGTATCAGCTGCTCCTGAACGTGTAGGAGTTTTCCAGCGCTGCTAATGTACTGCTACCATCTGTCTTATGTCTTTCAGTACCTTGAGATAGCTAGACCAAGAAACCCACCAAACAGAAATAAATCCTACTCTTTGGTGTATTTCGAGTAGAACAATAACTGAGAAACCTTTTAAAGATTGAAATGCCTCCTCTGCAGACTTGGAGACACTTTTGCCATTGTGTTTCTTCATCTTCTGGGAAACCAGATTAAAGCTGGATGAATGGAAATTTTCTCTTGTGGATAGGATTGTATCACGGTACACACTTTTTCCTGCCTCCTGTGGCACAGACGGCTTTCCATGATTACCTTTAGCATCATGGGTGAGACTCTCAGAGCTAAAACACACAGAGGTCAGGCCAGAAAATATTTTATCTGCACACATTTCATGACAAGATACACATAAAGATGACCACGCAGAACAGAAAATCCTTACAGGTAAAATTCCTGCTACTTTAGTCTAAGGCATTTCCTAAGAATCATATGAGGGGAAAAAAAAAAAAAAGAAAAAAGAAAAGAAGTAATTTACTGTATTTCAAACTACAAAGAACCACAATGCCATCATACTCTCTTAAGGACACTATTGCCAATATCATGTAGCCACTATACCACTATTTTTTCTGAGTCAGTCAGAAGAACCCATCATAGAAGCAGCGGAGGGTTACCTTATCATCACAGAAGACAGACACCAAAGACATTTCTTTCCTCTTTTATCAGGGGAAAGCCTAAAATTTTCAAGTTTGTGTAGCAAAGTCTGAGCTGTAAGGTGCAAAGCTGGAGTCCGTGAAATCATTTAGTGTGAACAAATTAATATGTATTATTTCATAAGATGTTTGTGGCAGGATCTGCTGCAATCCAACTAGCTAGCTAACTCCACTTTGCTCTGTTAGCCAACAACAGCCATATGTACACTTGGCAAGACACAGAACATTTTATGCTATCAGTAGGTGGGTACTTATGAAAGTAATCAACACTGATCGTCAGTGTTACTGCCACGAGGCCTTGCACACCCATAAGAGCGTACAACCTTCATTGTTCTTCTCCAAAGCACCAGAACCTAGAAGTGAAGGGAATGTACTAGCAATGAGCTATGCACCAGCACCATAATAATATTGTGATTTTAAGATATACAACCATTCTAAACTAGTAAATGCCTGTTTTGGGCTGTGTGTGCCACCTAGCCTGGCTTGGCCTCTATTTCCTCACCTCTGCCCTGTTTCTTAGTAGCTGCATGGTCCTATCTTCTCCTTCCCTCCCAAGGCAGCAGCAATCATCCCTTCCTCCAGAAAAACACCAGATCAGTGCCTGTGCACCAGTGAGTCCAGCAAAGCTGGGGAAAGGTCCTTCAGCTATGTGCTGAAGGAGGGGGTCTGGTGCTCCAGGTGAGATGGAGGAAAGAGGATTCTCTCCTTCTCTAATATCACATTCCACTGCAGTCTCAACCATGGGATGAAGTGGCCAAGGACAGCTGTCTAGTTTATGAATGAAAAACAATGAAGCACAATGTCAGAGGAGCATAAAAAGGAGGAGAGTGGATTTGTAGAGAAATCAGGCTGGGATCATTCTCTCACTGCTGCTTTGTGAAAAATGCTAGAAACCTGTAAAATAGAATAGTATCCTACCTGAAATCCGCCCCTACTTGTTTGGCAGAGGCTGTAATTGGCAATTTTGCTGTAAAAAGTAGAAAAAAGAAAAATATTGAAAGTGCATATCAGATCTCTTAAAAAAATCAACACAATGAAACATCCAAATTTTGTCTTGGCCAGTTCAGACTAAATAACTGGCTGAGGCTGATACAGTTACTTACTGTAACTCTGCTTACTATAACAGTAAGTAGAGTTACAGTAAGTAGAGTTACAGTAAGCAGACATCGCTGGACATCAAGCCATTTACTCAGATGACTAGTTGTGGGGATTAAGACTTTCTTTGTATTGAGCAGATTCCAACTCACATGCCCACCTCCCCTTCTTCATCTATTGCCTAATAAAGGCTATTTTGGGAAAAAGATACTCTAGGTAGCTCCCACTGAAACTGTTCCACTATGCATAGAACTGTAAATCAGGAAGTGAAGGTGCCAAAGGCAACATGATTATTTTGTTTCGGTAAGCATGCAGCTCTGTTGAAGAACCTGTTCTCAGTCCTAGTGTCTGCTCCAAGGAAAGCAAGTGTTTGACATTCAAATGACACTGAACTAGAGTCATAACAGACATCTCCAGAGCATGAGTACTATGATGTCGAGCCCCACTGGTCAAGCAACATGGGTGGGAGTGGGAGAGAAGAAGAGCTGGTGCCAGCCAACTGATCTTGACAGGCCATATGGGTTCATGAGCTGCTCTGCTGCTAGTGCTCACTGCAGGGTGGCTGGCTGTGTAAGAACAAGGTGCCCTGGGGCATAAGCAGTGCCAACACCCAGGGAAGCTAGGAGTTAAGTAGTGTGGCAGCCTCCAGAGTGGTGGTGCCACTGCATTCAGGCAGCAGCTGAACAGGGGTCTAGCGCAGGTGAGATGAAAGTACTCGAGTGACAGCAACCTTTGCGCTAAAAATTGTCTCCTCTCAGCACCTGCCTTCACTACACACCCTGCTGATAAGACATCTTTGGAAGAGCCATAGGAGGGAGAAAAAGGGGATATAAAGTGTTTTAAAGACTGTGGGATAGTACTCCAGTCCAGATCTAAAAAACAGAGTAACAAAATATTAAGAGCCAGGATTTTTTTTTTTTTTTTTTCTTCCTTCCTCTAAGCAACATCAATTCCAGGAAAGCCTAGAATAACGTGATCTGTTACATTTTTACCCTTGGGTATGGTACACAATAGCTAGGAACGAACAGGATGCAGCTGGAGAAGAAAATGCTTCAAAGTCACCCAAGCTTGCAAAAACATTTAAAAATGCATTCTTTATTAATTTCCTATTTGGCAGGCAAGCCCTCAAGGGTCATAACACTTAAATGTACTCAACTGTACTGTACTTAAACTGTACTTAAACCCTAACTGGATGGCCTGTCCCACAGAAGCCAACTACAGCTGTCATGATTTGTGCTCAGACTTAAGAGGCTGGCAGAGGGGAAGTCACTTTTAACTTCATCTTTCCCTCCATACTGCAGGTGGCTCATAGAATCATAGAATCATAGAATCATAGAATCATTGGGTTGGAAAAGACCTCTAAGATCATCAAGTCCAACCATCAACTAACACCACCATGACTCCTAAACTAGACCCTGGAGTGCCACGTCTACACCTTTTTTGAACGCCTCCAGGGTAGACGACTCCACCACCTCTCTGGGGAGCCTGTTCCAATGCCTAACCACTCTTTCAGTAAAGAAATTCTTCCTAATGTCCAATCTAAACCTCCCCTGACGCAACTTGAAGCCATTTCCTCTCGTCCTATCGCTAGTTTCGTGGGAGAAGAGTCCAGCACCCGCTTCCCTACAACCTCCCTTCAGGTAGTTGTAGAGAGCGATAAGGTCTCCCCTCGGCCTCCTCTTCTCCAGACTAAACAACCCCAGTTCTCTCAGCCGCTCCTCATAAGACTTGTTTTCTAGTCCCTTCACCAGCCTCGTTGCCCTTCTCTGGACACGCTCCAGCACCTCAATGTCTTTCTTGTACTGAGGGGCCCAAAACTGAACACAGTACTCGAGGTGCGGCCTCACCAGTGCCGAGTACAGGGGCACGATCACTTCCTTACTCCTGCTGGTCACACTATTCCTGATACAACCCAGGATGCTGTTGGCTTTCTTGGCCACCTGGGCACACTGCCGGCTCATGTTCAGCCGGCTGTCGACCAGCACCCCCAGGTCCTTTTCTGCCGGGCAGCTCTCCAGCCACTCTTCCCCAAGCCTGTAGCGTTGCATGGGGTTGTTGTGACCAAAGTGCAGGACCCGGCACTTGGCCTTGTTGAACCTCATACAGTTGGCCTCGGCCCATCGATCCAGCCTATCCAGATCCCTCTGCAGAGCCTTCCTTCCCTCGAGCAGATCGACACTCCCACCCAGCTTGGTGTCATCTGCAAACTTGCTGAGGGTGCACTCAATCCCCTCATCCAGATCATTGATGAAAACATTGAACAAAACCAGCCCCAGAACCGAGCCCTGGGGAACACCGCTTGTGACATGTATCTTCTTTCTCAAGACATGGATCTCCAGTGTGTCGGCTCCTGTGACAGGCATGGCCCCGGCACTGGTGGCAGGTGAAGACCACATCTCCTCCAGTGGCAAAATCACTGCTGCAGCCCAGGCCCCTGGCCTCTCTCTCAGCATGACCTGACCCGGCAGATGTAGCTTACCAGCCAGCCTTGGACCAGGTTAGCTGCAGCTGTCTTTAGTGGTGCACTGCAAATACCTCATCTGCAGGGTATGGTGAGGCAGGAAACTACTAGGTAAGGTCCATGATCAATGGGTGAGATGAACCAGGTCTGACAGTCTATGGGGAGGCATGTCCCTTGGACATAAATAATATTTACAACATTTTGAAGCTCCTTTTATTCTAAACCAAGAGGTGCTTTATACTGTTGATACAGAATTTCATTAATAATATTTAATCCACCTGGCCAAAATAAAGTAGGGAAAGCAGAACACAGGAAAACCTTCCAATTATATTTACATAGTTTTAAAAAATACAGTAAGAACACAGGATCCCCTCAAAGTCCTCTCCTATCACAGGCACATCCTTCCTACAAACCCTTTCACAAACCAAATATTCATCTGTTAGTTTTCTAGCTACCATAATGCTTTGTTTTATTTTTTTCTGGTTAAGTTCTCCAAGACAAAAACAAAGTAGTCATAAGGTAGAATAGCTCTGGGTGCATGTCTGAGAAAAACAAGACAGGAATTCAGAACGAAGCACAAAGTCATTACTAAAACATACCGCTACAGCATGACATTGTTAGGTTTCCAGCACCCAAAGTGTGAAAATCACATGAATAAGGATTGTCCTGAGAATAAATTCCAGTATCCTTAATGTAGGCAGAGAATAAGTAGTATGTTGTCACATTGCTCTGTTTGACTGATCTGTGATAGCTCCCTATGAATCTATACAACTCACAGATTTATATTAAAGCACAGATAATATGTATGACTACTTTAATATTTCTCATCCAGTCCTCATTGAGGAATTCTAGATCTCTGTTGATGAAAACAACGGCTGAAGTACTGTTCTGTATAATTTGCTGACATGGCATCTGGAAAAGATTTTAAAGCTTTTATATCAATGAGAAGAATCCTTTTTTTTTTTCTTTTTGTAACTCCTGGAATATTTAATGAGGCTTGTTTGACTGTGTAGGAGAGGTCAGAACTGAAGAGAAATGTGCTATTGGCTTTGCAAAATTTTGCCAATAATATGAGCTGTAAGAACCTACGAAAAGTGACATGATGCTGTAATTAACACTGCTCAGAGGTGTTTATTGGAATAAATAAAAATTATAATAATGGCTAAAATCAATGAATGCTGACTTATGGCACTGTGGTATGAGGACAGGTAGCTTTCTATTCAGGACATTTCTACTTTGCTACTTTCTCCGTAGATTAACTTGTTGATTTTGTATGCTTGATAGTGGGCTGTTTCATGGCTTTGTGGGTATCTGCAAAGCCACAAAGTTTGACACTAAGCGTAACAAATTCCATCGCTTTTCAGTACTCTGTCCACAGCAACGTTTTCTATTAAAACTCTACCAAACCCTACCCTTAAACTCCTGGATTGAATAAACTCTACATTCTTGTAAGAAGTATATTCTGTTTTAGAAACATTAAAATTATAAGTTTATGAAAAACAGATTTTTAAAGCCTGAAAGAACCAGAGATCATTTCATAATTCATTTTGCCTACCATGAAAAATAGGCTAGCAATTTCATTTAGTTTTTTGTGGACCCTGTTGTAGACTGTGTGTTTGACTGAAGCAGGACAGAGAACCCACTACATCTCCTGGAGTTTGCACTAATGGGTGTTCTGACTCCCTGCCAAAACATGCATCTCTCATTTCTAATGCAAATTTGTCTGTTATCAACTGCAGCCACAGCTTCTCATGCTTTCTTTTTCATGGACTGAGGCTATCTCTGCTACTTTTAGCTACTCTACTGAAGAGCGTCCTTCTATTTTAGGAGACAATGTTCATGCCATAAAGTCTCATTTCATCATAAAGTGGCTGAACTCTCTTAGGTGTCATGACAAGAGGTTGTCTCCAGTTCTCACATACTTTGAGGGGTTCTCTTTTGCATTCTTCCTTTTTTAAAAATTCTTTAAAATAATGATGACCCCAGAAGCAGTCAAAGTAATTCAGTATTAGTGTCAAAGAAGTTCTACAAAGAAGTCAAGACAGCTTTTCCCTCCTTCTATTTTCACACAGGCAAAAACTGCGTTTGTCATCGTGGCACAGTATGAAGATAACTCATGTTGAGCTACTTGCTCACTTTGACACCTAAACCTTTCCCAGATTTCCTCGTGCTTGCAATGACACAAGTCCTCCCGTTCTTTTTCCTTAGCCTCCACATTTACTTCTTCCATTTTGTCTGTACCGAAAGCAAAAAGTTCTGGTTGATCCCAATTTTCCATAGGATTTGGGCTGCCTTGTTTGACTTCAATGAATGTTTTCTCCTCTAGTCTCTCTAGACCAAATGAGCACATTATTACAAATGTGTGTACCCTACTGCCAATAGGAACAAATATTTTTTCACCTCTCTGGAATTTGCCTCAGGTTCAGTTTTTCTCCAGTGAGACCGTTCCCAATCAGTAAAGCAGAGTGTAATAATGTGATGAAGACAGTTTAAACTAAAGAAAAATGAGCTCTTCCAGATACTGAGACTGAGTGAAATCACAGCCAAAGAACTCTGTAATTATATTTTTGGGACATACTCTTTACTGAGGTTTGAGATTATAGAAAAAAAAATGGCTTATTGGGATTTTAAGAATTAAACAAACATATAATGTTTACCTTTTTTCACTGGGTCAAGTACCTGAAATATCTTATGTTGAGTTTCAATGCCTGGAGTCTGTGAAACAGAATAGAAACACGAAAGAATTATTATCACGTTCCAAAAGATTGAATGACAAAAACATATTATCATCTTTATGATCAGGCACTTCATGGCTTGCTTATTCAAGGAGTGTACAGTAGGTTAGGAAAGGGGAGGCTTGGTAAGGGGTCAATAACTAGTGGGAAAACAGTTAACATGTAAAGATCAGGCTTTTCCTTTTTTTTTTTTTTTTTTTAAAGCAGAAGGCAAACTAGGCATTCAGTATTTGGCCTGATTTTCAAAAGCTCAGAAAATTCAGCAACTTGTATTCACTTTGCAAACTCTTGGGTGCTCAGCATTATAAAAAATATTTAGGTTAAATTCCTTTTCATGATAGTAGGAACATAACATTAGATTCCACCATTTTCATCTAGGATTTTTAAGTGCTTGTCAACTGCAACGAGGCTCACATTTTCTAAATAGTCATGTAGGATGCCGAACAGCAACAATGGAGAAGTGACATTTTTATAAAAAATTAGATCTTATACCAACTACTCTGACAATGACCTTTTAATAAAGTTAATCCCATGGTAGTTGCTAGGCCAGCTAATGCTGAGTACCAAATCACACGCTCTGAATGGTAGGAAGGAGCATGACGCAGCTTTACAAATATTGCCAGCACAAGTATTTCAGAGCTGGGGCTGGGCTGGGCTAATGATCCCAGAGTTAATTAAAAAATTTACTGCCTGTTTCCCTAGAACTTCCTGTGACCTTTCCCCTTCTCTTCTCTTCACAGCACTCTACTGGACTGGAAAACCCAACAGAAAATGTTTTAATGGGTTTGGCAATAACCTTGTTCAATGAAACTGGAAGTGAAACAGGTCCAGCTGAGGGAGTGAGGTGTTAGTAGTTTTGGAAACTGAAGAAGAGCTGGTATAATCTCCAGCTCCAAGGCATATTCCTTGGCAGAAAGATCTGAATGTATCAAATAATATATTCATGAGACATAATTTTACCATTTTTTCCTGTCCCAGACTTGTTGATGTTGACACTTCATTCATGGATGAAATAGACAATAAAGAGCAATGGGCATTCTAGGTCAGCAGCTTTTGGTGACAAAATTGTTTGTCTAAAGTTACAGGGGTTGAATTAAGTTGTCATATATCAATCTCTGGTCAGAAAAAGAGCACAACATGTTTCTACCGGGATGAAAAATACTCACATTTTTGCTTTCATAACTTCTGTCCTTAGCAATGCTGTGAAAATGTTCTCCTGATGTTTTGGTTTTTTTCTGCACAGAAGATAGTATGTAACCATTTTGATTCATGAGGGAATATTACAGTTACAAAGGAAAAAGAAGAGTTGCAAATAAACATGATAATCACAATGCCAGAAGGAACACATGTAAGCAAGCTGCTCAAGATTGAATTCCTTATGCTGTTCTGTTCAGCAAATATTTATGAACCTGAACACAAACATATCATATTGACAAGGGACCTCACTTCCTACTCAGTTTGGCTTGTTTATTTTTAGTCTGGGAACCTGGAGAGTCAGGCTTTCTCAGTAGTATTAATTGCCACTGCTCTGTTTTTCCAATGTAGGGGCTTCTGAAAAGAAAGATTGGCATAAAATGCAAAAAGCTTGGGAAGCACTGGTCTACCTATTGAATCAATGAAAGCATTAATAAAGCAGCTAGCATTATAATGTTTATGTACATAAAAAGAATATTACCCATCAAAATATTAATGTCATGTCTTCTTTCCAAATGACAGCTTGCTTTCTCTAGGCAACAATAACAGTGCTCCTATTTTCAGCTGACAGCCATATAGTTTTCCAGGCTGAACATCAGCAAAGTGCCGTTGAGGGCTACGTACAGCTCCAGCATGAATTTCTGTCAAAAACTCTACTGTACCTGTGATATTCCTTGCTATTCACCTTTTTCAAATGCCTTTAGGAACTTCCATCAAGCACAACAACAGAAACTTTGATAAGTCTTTTGATCTATTAACTCATTTGATAAAGTGTTGTTACTTTCTTTACATAGTTACAGTATCACTCTGATGTGTTTTGCTCCTAGCATACATCTAGGAAAAGTGCTTTAATTCATTGCATGAAAGATGCATGAATGCAATTCCTACAATTCCATTGCATGAAAGATGTCTTTGCCTACGTTTTGCACAGAAATTACAGAAGAGGGCCTAGTGAAGCTCCACTTAACTAATAGTTTTGCAATGGATACTGGTGTTTATAGGTATTGGCAGGCACACCCTTACAGAATCAGGCTCTTAGGTGGTCAAAGCTGTGCTTGGTCCTGAACATGCTCATCCTCTCCTAAGACAGGCACGTGATGGGGTTGGCTCTGTACCCAGAGGGATCTCTGCTGGAAAAGCCTCCTCTTTATTGTGTATTAAATTAGTGACTCATTTCTAAATTGCAGTCACTTTTGAAATAGGGAGGTTTGAGTAATCACTTCAAGCTGTGATTTCACAGACCTCTGAGATCTCCTAAGGGCTTCCTGCTACTGAAGGAGAAAGTCTCTTTTCCTTTGTCCTTGGTCCTGCCTCCCCCACTCCAAACTCTGCCACTTTGGTCCCTGCTGCTAGCTAGTGTTATCCTCCATCCCTTAAACCGGCTCTGATGCTCAAAAAAATCTTGTGTGAGCTGACTTGACTCATTAACCCAGCAGAAAACGATCTCATTCTTTTTGCTGGGTTTGTTTCCCATCAGATTAAGTGTGTTAAACCACGTCATGGCAGGGACTAAAAATCAGAGGGCTATAAGTGGAAGGAATACACAGCAACGAATGTGGCAGGAGGAGAAAAGGGGGACAGAAAGTGGCTGTTAAATGGCTCATCACATTGTATGAAAAATCTGTCAGGATGAGGAATATGCTAATCCATTATTTAGTACAGACCCTGAAGTAGTTAAGCTTTAACAAATGCTCTTGTGTGGGTTCTGTATGGCTCTTCTCAAGTGTTTCTAGGAAGGCATCCCTGCCCTTTGTTCTTGGCTGTTTCTTTTATATATATTACCAAGCAAGTCTACCAGGTTTAAAGACTAAACTAAAGGGACGAGAAACAGTACCCCAACTTTCTGCAGTGGTCTTCTGTGTTCGTCTGGACTTGGGTTATCTAAAGCAGTGTTAGACCCCTCCAATTCTTTTTCTGAGTTTCAAAGTCCTCTGAAATCACAATTATCCAACAGGGTTCCACAACTCCCATGTCATCTGGATAAATCTCATCATAAAGCCTTTAATCCCAATCCCTGGGATGAATACCATGCACAGATGTTTTCCAATAAGCAGTTACAAATGACAGTTATGTGGCAGCCTGCTCAATCTAGACACACACACCAGGTGAACCCGCCTGCCTTGCTTCTATGTACCATTTATAGACCACAAGGAAATGGCGCTTACAGATGTCAGAAAAAACTGGAAACAATCCCACTGACTGGCATGGTGAGAGTTTCTACACAAACAAGGCTATTTTTAGCAAAAGAAGTGGAAAGGCTCAGAGTTTTAGGCAAATTTTTCTCAAGTTGTCAGTCCCCACAGCTGCCAGCCCCATGTCACACCCCCATGCATAGGCATACTGCCAGCCAGATGAGAGGAGGTGGGGCAAGAGAGCATGAAGGGCTGAGAAGTACTAAAAGGCCCAGGATACTTGGTGTTAACCAGAAAATGCTGCTAACTTTAGAGTCTATTTACCATTTTCATTCTAAAGTTTTAATGAATATTTTTTTTTTTTAAAATTGAGCATGGGGAAATGTGCCCATGTGGATTTATCATTCATATATGAATAAACTCAATCCCAAAGGTAGCGTTATAAGAACAAACATGACGGAGGGTACATTAAGGAAAAAATACCTCAAAACTCATCCCTCCTCTGCTTACTTTCACCAACTCTCTGCTACCAGTCCTTGTACTGTGCAAAAGAGACTTTTCATCCAACCCACTACGGTTGACCTTCTGTAACTAATATAGGCCTGGAAACACCATGACATCAGTGGTGGAAATTCCTGCTTGGTTCTTTAGCACTGAACAGAAATAGGGGAAGAAATTTCAAGCTGTGGATAAACATTAAAAGTTGACACCACCCTCGCAGCCCTTCCATCAGAAATTACTACCCCCCAGGTGGGCTGAGTGAGTG
>WAAD01020569.1:31734-88844 GCA_013389945.1 Fregata magnificens
AGACTTGTTTTCTAGTCCCTTCACCAGCCTCGTTGCCCCTGTCTGGACTTCACCTTCCTTAAGTACAAAACCCCGTAGCTTTGCTTAAACTCTGGATGACAGTGGGACTATGTGGAACTGTTGGACTTTGCACAAACATGTGTTCTCCATGTAACTCCTCCCAGGACAAAAGCCTCCAGGGAGGGGCAGAGCACATAAAGGGATCTGTGGCAGCTTCCCTCACCACAAGTGCACTCACCAGAGCTTATCTGACTACATCATGTTTCAAACTATCATCTCTGAAACTAGATCTAAAACTCCAAATCATGCAATTTGTCAACCAGCCCAGTCATCTGAAATGCCTATCTGCATGTTTTGCAAAGCCTTACAGGGGTGACTTCAGTTTTACACACTCTTAGTACACAGCCTTGGTACTAGTTTCCCCTTTTACTGTTGTTTATTTACTGTATTTATGTCACAAACAGGAAGCAACAATTTACAGGAACTATTATTGTTGGCTAAAATTCATCCACAAGCTTTCTAAAAGCAATACGCTTACAAAAGTTTGTTTTGCTTATCTACAGGAAACATCTTGAATAATATTATGGTAATCACAGGCACCAGAGAAATAAACACCAAGTAAACAAGGACAAAAACCCCATGTTTCAACCCGTTCTTTTCAGCAAAACAAGGAAATACAGGTTTCAGGAAAATGAAATGTCTCATTGCCCTCCAGTGAAAACATTTTGTTAAATCTGGGGCTACATTTGCCTATGAGATTAGAAGTAGGCAATGGGGTAGTCTGATGCTGACAGCACTTAGCACCAGTGTGATGACTTGCCTGCATGCATGAGAGGAGAACACAACTACTGAACACTGTGAACTGGATATCTGAAAGTATGGCTGACACCAGTGTACATGGGCACGATACTTCTTGTGCTTAAAGCTGGTACCCTCCTCCTCCTCACCCTGACCCTATGTCTGCTTACTCAGCTGTACTGCAGAACCTGACAGGTAGAAAGCCACCTTCTTTTGGAACAAAAACACCACCTTCTGGACAATCTGGGTTAAGCTATAGGGAAAACTAATACTATTGCTCTGCACTGTTCATTTGGACTGTATCTCTATAGACTATTGATTTGTTAATTACTATTCTGACTGACTCAATCCTAAGGTTCTTCAAAATAGAGCCTGTTAAACTCTACTGATCCTTTCCCAGTGGCATTCAGGACAGAGATGTAAACAGACAAGAAAAAGTCATAGCATACCTTAGTACCTAGTTTTAGCTGGACTGCAACAAGATCACAGGATTCTGGGCTGTCAGAAGTTTGGCTGCTGTGAAAGATGAGCATTGTTTTGTTTAATTTCCAAATTTGGTGATTGCAAACAGTATTTTGCAGCATTCATTCCAACCATTAGCAGGTGTTTTCTGTAGTAACCCTAGCTGTAGAGATGTAAATGTGTTTTCCACATGCGTGTCTTCCAGATCCACATTTTAATTTTACAGACCTATACCTAACCTGCAAAAAGTGGGCATCATCATCTGAGAGAGAGCTTGGTTATTGAAAGAGATGTGATCTATCCATATGGCATCTCCTGCTTCTACATAGGTTTCTTTTAGTTCTGCTTCACGCACCTTCCCTCTCCCCTCCTAAATCCTCTCACAGAACATCACCCTCTTTGTTCCCATAGAGCCTTCTCCTAGTTTGCTGATGATACATTAGGATCTTGTGTCTCTCTCTATTTCCTTGCAGTTCAGCACCAGTTGTGAAGCTCTGCTCTTGATTTCTATACTCTGGGCATGTAAACTTTGATGAAATAGATCCAACCTATTAATGTTTCCCCAAAAAAGAAATGTACAAAAGTTTTTTTCCCTAATAAATGACCATAGGGCCACAGCTGTTCACACATAAATGCTCACGTCTCACAAATCACCTGCACAACTGATCTTGCAGTCACTCACAGTCTGCACTGGCACAGGAGGAGCTGATCATGTTTAATAGGTGTATCATTTGGTCAGCGTACAGATTCTTGCACTGCTATCAATTACCCTGAACTTAACCCCTTTGCTAAATGGAATCAGACTAGCATCTTCCATGGTTAATAAAATTAGGCTTACACAAAACCAAAACAATATACCTTATACTGCGGCTAGATTGCTCCGCAAAATGTAAGGCTGAAAAAAACCATATTGATTTAAGCGATGCAATAGACCAAGGTCTGTACCAATGCAGTTTCATTTCTCCTCAGGAAGGCCACCTGGGGTAGATTCAGAGCTCTACTTCCAATGAACTGGCTATTAAGGTTTGGATATAAGATTTGCATGCAATCTTTTAAGGAGTGTTAAGTTAAGGAGTGTGACTATTAAAAGTCTAATTTTAGTAACATTTCTAAGACTTACTCTGGCACTCTTTATAAGGTGCAGAGAACATACAATAAATTGTGGCATATCTGAATAGTTCTGAGTTACCTGGAATCCCAGTCTAACACATCAGAATTCAGGACCTTGGAGTTCACCCTGGCTTGCTGTTTCACTACTTTCTTGTGTTCCTTCAGGCACAGATAATAGTAAGAAACACCACAAATTTAGTTTACTGCTTAAGGAAAGTCATTATCAAATGTATTATTGCTATAATGCTATAGAGTCACAGCAGGATGAACTGAGGCAGGAGAAAAGGCCTAGGGGGGACTTTTCTTACCTCCTTGTTATGAACACAGTAGTTCAAGAGAGCATCACAGAAATGCTGTCCTATTGACTCCAAGTCTTTCATATCAAAATGGGTGCTTTGTCTGCAGCCTGCAGCATCAATAGGAGCAAGACAGAAATGAAAATGCCAGTCATCCTGCTGACTACTAGGTATCTATGATATTTCAGGATGGTGGCTGACTGCAAACTCACATATCTTTCACTAACAGATGTTAGACAGGTCTATGACTGCCGTAGTTTTATACAGATGGTATTACAGATCATTATTCTGCCTATAGGAACAAATCTATCCACTCAAAGGGGGTTAACTATAATGCATAGTTAACTGATCCCCTATTAAAAAATTTTTTAAAATACAACGGGCTTTAGTTACTGCTTTTAATTTGCCATCCACTAACGTTGTTCTTTCATGATACATATGCAATAATGCTAGCGGTGGCCTGAAAGGTTGCTAGGTGAATGCCCTAGTTTTAGTGTTTTTCCCAACTCTTATCTTAAATCATCATTCATTTCTATCCAATAAGACAGAACACCAAGCTCAAGCTACCATTTTACACGAAAAACCAAAAGTAAAGGTCTTGTTTGATGATGCCTACTAAATGGCTACAGGGAATTGTCTCACCCAACTTAGAGCCACAGATAGAGGCTTCCAAAGTGTAGCTGTTGTTGATGCCCATTTTCCACATTACCACTCGACCTGTGCCTTCTTTGCTCTTTCGTACTCTGAAACGGCAGTCTGGGAATGAGAACTTAAAAGATAGGTACAGAATTAGCCTTTGAAATAAATAGGAAGATGCAATAATTTCATTTTAACCCTGCAAGTTTTTTTAAATCTTATCTACCAGGCAAACAATTTCACTCTACTTGAATATTGCACAACATAGCTCAGAGCATACTGTTATTACTGGTATAATGGAGATGTAGGTGAAATAACAGCCCTTTCATTAAAAGTTTATTTTACTTTAAGGATTTCTGAGACCTCTGCAAATAATTTTTTATGTGGCTGTACTTACTGTTTCTAAATGATCCCATAGGCAGCTGACCAGCTGAGCTACCACAAATCCTGTTACATACCAACATGTGTATTTACTAAAAAATTGGAATAGCTCTTCTCTCATGAGTTAATAGACCAACAGTTTGATGCAACCGATCTGCAGCTCACAACCACCTCGTTATTAATATCTGAGGAAAACAGCATGAGCTGCAAGTATGCAATAACAACTAGTAAGTTAGTTTGTGTGTTGTTTTATTCCTGAGCCTTTGCAACCTTTCTGGTTGAAAAGAAGCTTAATGCAGTCAAATTTTGCTGGAAAATGACATATTTTAAAAGCCAACATTTCCTACTAAAGTTTTTTTTTTTCCTAATTGAAATATCTTACACAAACATGGTGATTTTGACACAATTTTCAACATAAGTTTTCAACTGGATTCAATCTGAAGAAACATTTTTCTTCTTTAGTTTCTTACTTGCTTACTTGTTTGTTTTTAATTCTACAATATATTTTAAAGCTGCATTTAATATATGAGTATACAATATTTAAAGTTAGGTTTTGACATTGGTAAAACAAAGTTACTTTGATATTCTAGGTTTTTCTAATTCTTCTAAAAAAATCTTTAAAAAATGCTGACTTTATGTCCCAATTCAGCATGATACATTTTAGAGTGCCGGAATTTCAAAGGAGTTAAAATTTCATATTCCTACCATTTCTAGTTTTAGCCAATTGAAGATTATTTGACTGGGTGAAGTGCAGTCTTTCAGTAAAAGTGATACCTTAACAAAAACTTACGGATCCCAGGTGGTGCTTGAATTTTTAGGTAAGTTTCTAGCCAGACATTTGCTTACCTTATCTGGGCAGCTCTTGCTCAGCAAGAGTGGGAAGATACGTGGATGCACATATGGTGCTTTTGCTTGCTGCTTTCTCTCACAACCATACATGAAGACATTTTGTTTCCTGTTGTGACCATGGATGTCACAATACAGGAAAACATCACGTTCCCCCATCACTCTGTAATATGGGATGACATAGAACACTTTATTAAAAGTGGGGTTTTCTTCTCCACCTCAGAAATAAGCCTGAGCTAATATGGTAGACTGAAGCTCATATGTAACCTAAAGAGCAAGAAATCAACACAAGTTTCATATTCTGAGCTCTAAGTCAAACTTTTAGTGTGCTAGATTAGAGCCAAACTGCTCAGTTCCCTCCAGAACAAAACACTTGTCACTGCACAGAAATAAGATATGAGTGTATGCATCATCAGCCTTTGTCCATGATACGACCCGAGGGAATGGCAGGAAGATGTGCCAGGGGAGGTTTAGGTGGGATATTAGGAAAAGGTTCTTCACCCAGAGGGTGGTGGAGCACTGGAACAGGCTCCCCAGGGAGGTAGTCATGGCGCTGAGCCTGACAATATTCAAGAAGCGTTTGAACAATGCCCTCAGACACATGGTGTGAATTTTGGGGTTGTCCTATGCAGGGACAGGAGTTGGACTCGATGATCCTTGCGGGTCCCTTCCAACTCAGGACATTCTATGATTCTATGTATTTGTTCTAACTCTCAGGCTCAGTTATATACATCCAGCTCTGTGTACGTGAGCATGTTGTACAGCTGAAACCCGCTATTCTTATCTGCTGCCCTTTCACTATTTTACATGTGTTGAATAATACATGCTGTACAATTATGAGACCGAAGCATAAACAGCAGTGAATACTCTTTCCTTTATCAAACTGGAGACATCAGTTTTTATGATATCCCAAGATTCTGAAATGTATTATTGCTTAATTAACTTTTTAAAGAAAATTTGCAGGTAGACACATTGGGGTTTAGCAACCCACAACCCCAATGTCCAATTCATGTCGAAGCAGAGCTCTACAGGGAAGATGTGAAGGTACCACAGCTTGTCACCTGGGGCTTTACTCTGGGCAGGAGTTGGAAATCCATGGTGGAACTAAGAAGGAGGCAGTAATAAACATATCTGTCTCAGCTGACAGTAGTTGAATATGAGGCTGAAGGTCAGTAGCACTTCAGCAGAGAGAATTAATATTAATTACAGGGCACTCACAAGTGCAAGCTGTCTCCATATAGTAAGACAGAGAGAGGAATTCTCATGGAAAAGAAGCAGCACAGTGCTCATCCCCTGTAAGCTAGGGATCTACATGCCAAAACATTCATTTGAAAGAACACAGATCTTATTTAAAACAGGCTGTAACTAGAGGAAAAGCATTACATGTACTAATTCTGACACTGGCTTTTTGCATAGAAGTCTTGTTTGTATTATTTTGTTACAGAAGTTAAACCAGAGGGGTTTAGTTTACTAGCTGAAGGTTTAGTTTAATACCTGAAGGTTTAGTTTTATATCCAGAGTATCGATGTCTCTGTGACTGGAAGTCTGCATAAGAAATCAAACATATTTGTAGCAAAACATACAGCAAACTTGGCAATCTTTGCTGTCAAATGGACATCTGGGATCTATTCTGAACCTAACTTCATTCTGGGACATGGTTGTATGCCAGAAAAGAAGAAAATGAGAGAAATAAGGAATTTGATAAGTAGATTTTGGCAGAGGATAGTGGGGAAAAATATGCTGAAAATGTTTTGACAAAAACTCTTTTACTTTGGAGATATAACTTATTACCACAAATGGAGAAAGGATATTAAAGGAAAACCTGCACAATACTGAAGAAAAAAATAACCAACTCTGAAATGCAACTGAACATAAACAAAACAGGGCAAAGATGTAAATAATACCAAAACAGCAAGGGACAGAGAAGTCACACTAACAGAGAGAAAGTGGAAAGGAAAATCGTCTGTTCTAAAGGGAAAGAAAATGAGGTTACCTTTTGATCATATTTCGGGTATACCAGATGGAAGGATAACATTTCTTCACGTTAGATCTGTATTTGCGGTTCAAGTCCTGACCTGTTAAAGAACAGCGGTGATTTCCCACAATCACACCATCTGGATTCAACATGGGTACCACTTTGAAGACAAAATTGTCCCGCAGCAGTTGAGCTTTGCCTGAATCACCAAGAATGTAATCCAGAAAGCCCTTCATTATCCAGGAACTGTTAGTTTCTCCCGGATGCACCCTCGCGGTTAGTATCACAGCCTTCCTCTCGGTGCCCTTGCCACTTTTGGGGGGGTTGGTGATAGTTAAAACATACACTATGTTTCCTGCCAGCGAATGGCACAAGATGTGAATCTTGCAGAATTTGGACTTCACTGGATCTTTAGAGATGGCCACCAGGTACTTCTGCAGGTTGGAGTAGGTGTAAGGATAGCAGTGGGCAAAGTAGCAGGTGTCTCGGTCATGAGGGAACTGGAATGTCCAAGTGAGTGAGAAATACGGTTGCCCACCTTGGCCCGCATTGTTTTTGTAATACTTGATTTCATTTCCAGTCCTTCGCCAGCCAACCTTGTGTTTCTTAGCATCGGCTTCTGAGTACAAAAGTGGCCGCAAGCCACGTTTATATAAGCTGTTACGCTTGGTAAAGTTGACAATAGTGAAGCGATATGGCATCCCTGCCTGTGTATTGCTTACTTGGAAGTAGTACCACTGTGTGTGTCTGCTTGTGTAGAGGTCGGTGCGCAGGGTCAGCTGGTACTCAAATTCATTGCTGGTAGGCAGAAAGAAGACAAACAGTCGTGATGCTGGTTAGCACTGTAGTATGCTGCAGTATCAAATAATGCGGACGGCCATGAAAAAGCACCCCGCCGTGAATCAGGTGCAAATCCGATTTATACTGTCATAAATCAAAGTCCACGCAGCTGCCAGGAAAAGACGCCTAATTGCACCGAGTATGTCAATAATGCAACTGCTGTCTTCTTTAGGACTTTAAATAGTAACCAGGACTTTGAAAAATGTTCTCCACACTATGGTTTAAAAGGAGGTGCTTACGAAAAGGTGTTCAGTTTGTGTGGGTGATTATGATCTATAGAAAACCTTCAGTGCTACGGAGTGGCTATGAGACCATTTCATGTGAAGGTTACCTGAAACTACTTTTGAAGCTTATTCAACTGATGTAAAACAAGTTACAAACCCAGAGTAACACATCCTGCTCAGAAACTGATAGCAGGCTGCTGATAATAACAACTCTGATAATAACTCCATCTTAATAGAAGAAAAAAAGATTAGAAACTTACACTTTGACCACCTTCTGCAAATTCCCACTCTCAAACCGTGCTTCGAAGATCAGTGTGTTGTCCCCTTTCTGATGGAGGATCTGCTTCAGGGGGCAGAGACCTCTCACTCGGGAATACATAAAGCAGGAGTTTTTGTTAGCTAGGGGAAGGAGCAGAACAGATGTCTTTCATTTCAGTCTGAGTCATTTTAGGGAATACCTGCATCCTTCTGAAAATTCCTTCTAGAAACAGACAACTGCATCGAGCTGAACTTCAAAAGCATCTTAGGTATGCGTTAAAGAAATTATACCAAGATTTTGCTGCCCATTCCCACTTAACCTTATGGATTTCAGCCAGCCTAAGATCTGACTCTGTCTTGAAGGTGCCTGTGGCTCTCTGCATGAGCGAAGGGCAATTCATACTCTGTACTTAGGCAAAGCAACTAAGTTAGGTGGAAAGACTCTAGGACTCAGCTCCCCCAGATCTTTTCATCAGTCAAACGGACAACTTCTCGACTTAGAAATCATATGTAGCTGACAACTCTTGCCATCAGTTTGTTTTTAAATCTCTGTATTCAATTATTCTAGTGTAGAAGTAAAAAAGATGATGCCCGGACCTGGCAGCAATCACTTCTATACTGCAAGTGATGTTTTCACACCACACTTAGCATGCAGTTTGAGGCCATATCTCCTTTTGCTCTCTTCTGCTACTTTTTCCTCAGATGAGAGGTTCACAGAGGCATAACTGAACTTTTTACTACAATCTTCATTACCATAGTTCATTAAAGACCAGAACTGCTACATTTGCCATCAGCTAGAATTTACTTTTTTGGCTGGGAAGTTGCTTCAGTTCCAGAATATTCTTGGCATAATTTTAACGGTCAAGGATCCTCCCTTTACAGAACCAAGGCAAGAATTATTTTTAACATTTATTTGCTTTCTCTGTATTGGCATCAATATAGTGGCAAAGGCATGGAAAACTGGTGTAATTAAAACTTCCTGTCATCTCTAAACCATACCCACAAAACAGAGAGAGAGAATGCTTCTCTTCTGCTGAAAGCTGGGAGGCCAGAGATCCCGCTGCAGTCAGTGTAGCTGTACTGGTGACTCTGGCCGACCTCAGCACCATGAACTGCGCTCTGACGCTTGGGTTAGGGCCAGCTCAGGGAAAAGGAGGACAGGTGAAAACTGCAGGTATTCCAGGCTGAAACTACATTCTGTGAGACTCTGGGTTGCACACTGCCAATATCAAATTGGCTGTCTTATCTGCCAGAAGTGAAATTCCCTGCTACATAACTTTCTAACTAGCAGGACGTGGAAAGTTGCATTTTTAAAGAACAGCAACTAAAGGACCACAACAGAAATCATTGTCCTTGTTTTCAAGAAGGCAGGGAGCTGGGATTCAGACTGCTCCTCCACATCTTATTCCTTGCAATAAATTAACAGGTCCACTTGCAGAGGACAGAAGTTCCTTTGTAGTCACACAGCAGTTACCAGTTTTCTTGGCCACCAAATGTAGCAACCTGCTAGAGAGAGGTAATACACCCGTACTGCAGAAGTAGCTGATTTCTAAATAAACATGATGCCAAAGAGTAACAGTGCTTTTCGCTATATTGCTGAAAAGCTTTTTACCAGCTGTGATGACCTCAACAAGGATGCCAGCTCCCTTTCAGTTTTGTGCTTCTGAAAATGTGGCCACATCTAGTTATCCTAGGATTGCAAAATTATTATCATCCTTTCTTATCCATGTAGAAGTAGCCCAAGATCAAATTCAACAATTGCCAGAAGTTCCAAGTTCATCCAAGGCAACTGGATCAACTTAGCAAACACAGGAAAGAATAAATAACTCTGATAATCAATCGGTGATGGTGGAATAAGGCAGCTAACCCCCTTCAATTCTGTCCAATTAATCCTTGCCAGGCTTAGGAGCCTGTAATCAAGCGCTGATCCAATCTGGCCAGATTTTGTTTCTAAGTCTTGGCAAAACCACTAGAGCAAACAGGATAATAAAAACTTCTCCCAACACAGACTTTATTGTTGATCCTGCAATTACACAGCTCTCATCTTTTTCACTTTCTCTTTTGGCTGTTAAATTATCTTTCTCCGCTCATATTTTCACAACAAACTCATTTTAGGCTGGTTCATACTGTTATTCACTGAGAACAACGGCTTGAGCCGAGCTGGACTTCTGAGATAATTAACAGTATGAGCAGAACTCATGGATGATGAGACAGCTGTGTAACTAATTTCCTTCCCTATCTATAGGAAAACAATTTATTCCCAAGTGCCATAAAATAACAATAGAAAATCATATCAATTTCATCAGGCTTTGAATTAGGTTCATAAGGGAGATCAAAGCCAGTGCTTCATCTACCTACAGCTGACAGCAAGATTTCTTAGGGTGTTCCTACCTTCTTCTCCTAGATAAATCACAATGCCTTTGTCAGGAGTTTGGTATGGAGGCATCATCTCCAAACCTGTTGGAGTATACAATGGCTCAGGGGTAGTAGGTATCCAATCTGAAAAAGAAGAGACACACAGAAGGAGTACCAACAGGGAGATTGTATTAGAGTCTTTATAATATGAAGGACACATTGAAAAGCGGTTCATCCTATTTATACCAGCAGCACGTAAAGGAACAGGGAAGCCCGCTTTTGAACCTCATTTTTTGGATCTGTGAACAAATCTTCGCTATAACTCTAAATAAAAATACATATCAATCTGTGCATGGACTAACTTTTGCTGTGCAAACTTACCTCTGTTCCCTGTACAGCTTGCTTACCATCAGTGAGGATGACAATTGTGAACATTAGACAGCATTGGTACCATTAGGAAAACAGATGCTCCAACTACAGAGTGAAATCATTGACTGCTGACCACATGGACGCTGCATGGCTATAATGCAGTGTCTCTATGTAACTCGCATGACATCTGCCTGGCATGTCAAAGATCTGTTGAACACCATTCTGAGAGTAGGCCTTTCCTTACTGTAATACTCACAGCACTCCTATTTCATTCAAGATACTGGGATCTTGGCAAGATACAAGGGCATCCATGTCTCAGTCCCACCTCTGTGCATTTCCAATTTCTACTGATTACTTCCAAATTGCAATTGGTTGTATCTATAAAGCACAGGGACTGTTCAAGTCTTCACTATCTCGTAATAGGTTTGCAGTATGACTTTTGTACAGACTGCATCAAAGCAGTTATTAGCTGACATTCATATTTAACCATATAGCCCTGAAATACAGTACTGACATTGCTAGCAATAGGGCATGAGATTTGTACTGAATTTGCAAGACCTCAGGACTGAGGCTTGTCAGGTTTGCTCTGTCTGAACTTTTCTTTATCTGCTTCCAGCTCTGTTTCACTTAATTTAGCTGTGACAGCAATTTCTCTAATTGACCAGGTATGTATGGCTAATTTGTTTTATTTTTGTTTATCTTTGTATGGTACAACCATACCCTTATACAGACAGCAGTAACAAGGAGTTGTTCTGTGTAGAAATCCACACCTAGAGCCGGACAAAACTTGTTTTAGGGGTAACAAAGAGAAAAAGGAAAAAATATCTAAGACATGTAAAGAACACTGTATATGGTAAATTCAGATGTAACATGGAGCTGCAGGCTGATGAAGAAAGAGAAAGGTGTAAGAGTAAGCTAGCAAACATACGAAAATGACCCCAGAGTTATTTGGATCCTAGAGTGGGGAAGAAGAAATCATCAACACAAACATCGTATTTCTCCCAGCAAAGGACTCCAGAGGCTGACAATCTGCAACAAACAACCCCTCCCCTCCATCAGAACGAAACCTTTGCAATGAAATCACTGACCTTAGGACCTAGAGGAGCAGTGGAAGGAAGCCAGGAAAAGGGTGTGAATGAAGCATACATATAACAAATTTAACTGCATTATTATTTTTTCTTTTTCTGTAGCAATTAGATCTGGACTAATAATGATTTGTCTCTTAAGATTTCACTTATACTAATAATGAATTCTTGGCTTTATTTATATATAAGGTGTGCTTCCTCTTTGCCCGTACACAAGATTTTAAGCATAACATGATAACTTACCAATGTGCTCAATTCTGTCCCTGATGACTTCACATTGGTGTGGCCAGTACACCAGGGAAAACTGATTGGCAGGTGACGAGCCATCCAGATTCTGAGGCTCCTGAGGATGGGGTACCACTGCCTCCAAGTCAGATGATAACAGAATCTGTTTTGCCCTTGGAAAAAGACGAGCACAAATGGAATCTATAAGAAAGTGAAAGAACCCTCACATCAGTCTCTCTTGCTCTTCTGAGTGGAAATAGGCTACGCAGATTATCTACATAAAATTAACATAACTAAGCATGGCACAATAAAATTACATCCCACCGAAATATACATTTAATGCTCCACCCTATAAATCACACTGAATTTAAAAGTAGTGTTGAATGAACAGTGAATTCATTAAAACCACAAAACACATCAAGTATTCAACTCCAGCGGGGTATAGCGTATTTGGGTTCCTATAGAAAATGTTGGCACCTTTTATTATTACTGCTTTTATTACTAGTGTGTTAAGGTAGGGCTTACAATCTCAATTGTCAAAATCTGTGCTGTGCAATATTATACAAATAACAAACAAAGCTTATTCCTACAAAACTTATCACACAGTATATGCAACAATGAGATAGTACTGGCTAGCATGACAGGAGAGGCAACAATCTGATGCTGTCATGAATTTTGTAAAGCAACGGAGACATTTGGAGGATGTGGGGGGGGTCGTTGCTTGTCAGCAAGGAATTCTTCAAAGTTATGAGAAGCCACTTGAATGAAAACATGATAGGCAAAGAAAAGGCTTTGAAAAAATCTAGTAATTGGATGACTGGGACTGCTGGTACTGTGTGCACTGACCACAACACTGCCCTGAGATAATTACTTGTCTTTGTCATAGATAGGAAAAGATCCCCTTTCAAAGCATTCCCTGTCCTTCCTACTATCTGCTTAGAGCAGGCCAAAAGATAGGAGTTTGGTTTCAGTGGAAATTTTTTTGTATTTATTTGCTTTGGGTCTGAATCAGATACCAGCACCTGTAAGACTTATTTTACCAGCAAAAAAAATTCTAATCAGCTTTAGACCTGGTTTCTAGACCTACCTCTCCTCACAACAAACAACATAGCAGAATAAGCAAAAGCGCTCACCTGAAGGATCTGGTTTCAAGTGTAGATGACATCATATGTGAAAAGTAAATGAATTAAAACCAAAACTGCTGAACCCATTTTTAAACTCTAGTGGATACCTAACTCCAATGGATAGCTGGCTACTATAATGCGAAATCAGTAACTGGTGATCAAGGGCATGCTGCAAGATGGGACTGAGATAACTACTTACCTAAGTCAAGAACCATAAAATGTCACTAGATCTAACTCCAATTTTGTTTAGAGCTTGGCAGTTATGTAAGCACTAATATCTTCCCCCTTCCCCTCATTCTTCCACCTTGTGGTCTTACAGGGAAGATGTAGGGGAATAATCGAAAGGGTCCTAACCTGTAAGAGCAGGACACTGCTGACTGTCTTCTGTCACAAATGAGTTAGGGGGGTCTTCATCCTAAAAAAATAAATTAAAATACTAAAATAAAATCGAAAGTCCACAGTAGGACAGATTGCTTTTGTTTATTTTCAGAGAGAAGAGCTGCCTCTGTTTTGGTTTACTTTATGGCATGCGTAAGAATTAGGCCAAATCTGCATGACCATGTACTCTGTCATTATTCCTGGTAGCCGCTCAAAGGAGACGTGCTTTTACTTGTCCTCTTTTGCTTCCCCAGTGCCTCTCTTGTGCAGTTCCAGTATTCCGACTGTTGTGTGAAAAGCTGGAGTGGAAAACTGATATAAGAAAAACATGTTTGGTTTTCAGCTGCATTAATTAGCCCTCTGATCCCACTCATCAAACAAGCCTACTGATGTAAGAGCAGGAGAGGCAATGTAAACCAATAGCTAGGACAGCCCTTCTGGTGGCAGCCCAGATACACGCCACAATTATCCCAAAGGAATAAGGACTAGGACAGGGAGGTGAGGAACTTGATACTGGGGAATTCAGGCGTAACACTTGGCAAAAATTAAAAAAGCACCACTCTGCAGCCCAAGTGCACATGGGCCATGAAAAGCAACCAAGTAACCTGGGTTAAATTTGAAGCACATTGGCAAGGCAGCAGAGAGACAACACTGCTTGTCCCCTTCACTGTGCTTAACATAGAACATTTATTTCCTGGGTTTTCAATCTAGTCCCCTTTCATTAACATCATATTCAATTAAAACCTGAATCTCCTTCCTGAAATATGAATAAATGTTGATAACATCAAATGCATTTCACAGCTGGTAAAAATACTCTCAGCTTTATTTACTGCTCCTATTTACATTCACTACATTTGCAAATATAATACAGGGCTTCCAAAAATCTGCTAGTCCAGTAGCTGATCAGGAGCTTGATTTTTACAGGCCAAGAACTGAAAATAGTTCACAAACCAAAGCAGAGGTAAAATCATGATGTAGAGGAGCCAGAGGATTTTAACTTTGCTCACTAACGAAGAACTGTACTGCTCTCAATAACACGGATAATGCTAGGGATGAGCTCTCAGGACAGGGATTTGGGCAGTGCAATGTAGAGCAAGGTCCCAAAACTGAGTTCACGGACAAGCGTGCTCTGCGGTGCATTTCGGGTGCCCGTAGAAATGGTTTGTTACTGGGGCTGCTTACTGATTTTCTTACGAGAGTAAGAAGCAATCGCTTCTACTGAATTACAGCTGAGTTCCCCATGATCTGGGACCACCGCGGACGGGCAGCAGGCACCGAGGGGACTTACTGAGCTGCCTTCCTCCCTGACGGCGGGCCTCTCCCCGTCCCGTCCCGCCGCCGCCCCTCGGCGGGCTCCCCCCGCGGCGGGACANCCGCCTTGGGAGCGGTGCCCGCGGCCCGCTGTTAGCCCCTGTGGCTGGCCGGCTGGGCAGCGGGGGCCGCGTCAGAGGGTTGTGCCGCAGTATCCCCGCCTGGCAAGCGCAGGGCGGGGGTACAGCCGACCTGACGAGGCCTGAGGTGCGGGGGGCAGGAGCTGAGCAGCCGCTGGTGCTGTTGCTGGCCTGGGCTGTGCGGGGAGAACAGGCGTTTTCCTCCTGTTATATGTAAACCTTCATCCTTTAAGTCAGGGAATGCAAGCCCCATAAAACGTTGCAATAAAGTAAATGTAGTGTTTGCAAATCCCGTGCACTTACATCAACAAGGCAACACCTTCCGTCCTAATTCCTAGTAACTGCAGTACCGACGACCTGGCTTGTAAAAGCATAGCTACTCCTGGTGAACGCTCATCCTCCTGAACAGCTGAGGCAGGGTGCAGAGCTCAAGCGTGTGCCCGCAGTGCACCCCAATGTTGGCTCTTCACAGTCCAGTATGGGTATTTTTTTTTTTTTACCGCAGTATGCGGTAAAATGGCAATCAGTCAACTAGTTGCTAGTCTGGCTTAGACCTCCCAAGTGTCTTTAAGTGCCAGACGGGACCAAAGGCACCCACGTTTTGACTTTAGGAAACTGCAAATGTGTGGCAGGTTGGTCAGGCTGCTGCACGCCTGCGCAGGGCTTGATGAGTGTGCATGCTGAGCTGATGCTGCAAGTGTTGGGCTTCCTGTGTGCGTGTGCCACGCATATGTTTGTGCTTGCACAGTGTGTCTCATGTTCCCCGGTCATCCCATCCAGCAAGTCCGACCTCTCTGCAAAACTCACAGGCACGTGTCTCTCTGCCTGGGAAATCTGTCTGGGCAGAAATTGGGAAAACAATGTCTGCTGAATCGCTATGACCTACTTTCAGAACGCAAATGACAGCCTGTGATTTGATTTAATTTGACCCCTGCCCACCCATCCTTCAAAATTTTGAAGTACCGTTTGAGGAGGCATAAGCAGGCAGCTCTGATGGGTTACACACGGGCCGTGACCTGACAGACACACGAGGGGATACATCTGTTTTGGACCCTCTGTGCCTGAGAGACAGAAGACAACGTTTCCCAGCCTTCCCGTTCTTATTGTAGAGTACCATAGGTGCCTTCTGTAGAGTTTTAGTAGCCCTTTCGTGGACCAAAAATGTTCTGCTCAGTAATCTGTTTTCTAGTCGCTTGTTACATTCTGGCAATTACCCTATCACCTCAGTCTCATGGATACAATAATTTCACAGCATTGCTTTTGTCTAAAATAGGTTGCACTAGTCAGGAGGTTGCACTGAGCTTTAGGTATCATTGCCAGCGCCACAGTAGGGCTGCAAACACCACAATTCACATGCAGTGTGAATCCTTCTTCCTTGGCGTCTTCTCTAAGAGGAGGCTGCCCTCTTAATTTCTAGCTTCCTTGTCATAGTTCTTCACTCTTCTAGTGCCTGGATGGCTGACTCCCAAACAAGCTAGCTTCCAGGGCAACGCACAAGGCCTGGAGAGGTGCCTGGAGTCCAGAGCCTCAGCAGAGACCACGCAGGGCCCAAGGGAGGGAGGGTTAACCTCTTTGCTGACCAGTGCCAGATTTGTTTGAGAGCCCTGCAGGTCACTTGCTGGTGCCAGCCCCAGCTTATGATGACCAGCCTGGTATCGGTGCCAATGGTTGACCATCCCCGGCTGAGGGCATCAGAGAGTGAAGAAGAGCAGGCCTATGCATTGAATTCCTAGGATGAAGTCAGTGGCTGAAGAGAGGGATGAAGGCCCAACCAAAAGGGGAATTTAGACAAGATCTCAGGAATAACTGCTATGTTGGAGGTTGCAGTCACCTAAGCAAGCTAGCTGGACTCCCTCAGCTTCCTCTGTTGTCCATGAAGGCAGGTTCTCCCAAAGAGCGATCCAGAGCACTAAATTTTGGATCTGCTTGAATTTGCCCTCTGGAAGACCTGCTTTTCCTCAGTCAGTTACAGAGGGGCTGGTGGAGAGCTCCTTGGCTAAAATAGGAGTCCAAGTTGGTTGAGTGTGAATATCCATCCAGAGGATTTCTGTGAATTACAGGCAGGCATGACTGCCCAGCGCCCTGAACCTTGCCCAAGGCAAGTCACAAAAGTGACATGCAGTCGCAGAAGGGACTGTGGGCAGTAAGCATACTCTTTTACTGAGCAGAAGAGAGAGAATTTGAACCTGCCTCTTAAGGTAGTGATGTGTTACCATGCACTTTTGATCTGTGTAATTACAGAACACCCATTAGCTCTACCAATAGTCTCCAGGACTAAACACTCATGGAGTTTTGCTGTTTGCTGCCACAAGACAAATGCCGTGACCTCTATATCAGCAGTATCAGCAATATGTGTTACGGTTAATTTGTACATGAAATGGTGGGGGGAGGGAGGTGTCACTGCTTCTTAACACATGTAGGAAAGTTATTTCCTCCCTGGAATAATCACATCCCACATATACAACACCCTGTAGAGTCAGACCCTGCATCTTCAGCACTGGAAAGCAACGTATATGTTTCTCTCTGTAGGGAAGATGGTCCTGACATGCATGCAGGTGTGGAACATGTGTCCCATGCTATTAAAATGTTTGAAAGAAATTAAGCCTCCAAGAAAAGAGATTTGAACCATAATGTTTCCCTACTTATGATGAGTGAAAATTGTTCATTTAATGTAGCCATAGTTAGAGTACTACTGTGTGCTGCAAGAAAACCTTTGTAGTATGAGCAAGTTGTGGGAAAAAAGCTGAAACAGGCCTTAAAAATTATTCTGTTTTCTAGGCTGAAAAGTAATATTAACTGACCAATACCCTGATATTTCCAGAATTGCTTTTTTGGTTTCCCAAAATACCAGTTGAATGATCAGATTTGCTTCCCTTGTGTAATAACAGTCTCTGTAATCTAATTACAAAACAAATAAAATCAACCATATGCTCTTATTTCAATTATTCACTTTTATTTCTATCATCATGGTACTTAAAAATCATCATCTCAAGCAGAATCATGTTTCATTAGGTGCTGTATTTTGCTAAGAGCCCACCCTTAATTTAGAGAGGTGAAAAGAAGAGACAGGGAGGGCAGGGATAGGAGGCAGGAGTGACTTTGCCTGGAGAATGGAGCGGCGGAACTGAGAATGGAAACTGTGTCACAAATCTGTCCTGCCCACTGGGCAGCATTGTCCCCTATAGGACTCGAAAGTGAGCTGCTGAGCTGGCAGGGGGAGGATCACAGCCTAAACTTTAGTCTGGGGTCTCCAGGAACCTTTGAGTACCTCTGGTGAGAAGTTACGTATCCCTATATTCTTTTTTGTTAAAAAACATTTGTGTTGGTACCAGCTTGATTTCAAATGTTTTCTTCAAGCTTTGCATTTCTCTGTCTCAGTCTTAATTTCTTCCTGAAAGAATCAAGGATGGTAGGATTTCAGGATGAATGCATTAAAGCTTTGTTTGATATTACAGAAATTGTTCTTCACAAATAGTTCATTTGTTTTTAAAGCATCTGTGCTATCTTTCCTTAGAAGAGTTTTACATACATTTGCACAATGGAGCAGTAGGTGCTATTTTGAGATTCTTGTGTAGACTTGAAGAAAAAAGTTTTTGTCATGTTTTTCTTGAATGTTACTTCTTCTACAGTGACACAGTTCTCCCACAGTGCTTTGGGTTTGCTACTTCTTTCCCTAAAAATCATTTATCTCCAGTGGAACAGCTAAGAGAACAGGGGAAATAAGAATTAACTTTTAAAGGTTTCGGCTGCTGTTGTCAACATCGGGAGCAGGATGGCCACAAGGTGGTAGCAGTCTGTAAGGGAGGCCCAGGAGGTGACTGAGCTTTGCTTATTGATCCAAGGAGGCAAATACTGCCTGTGTGCGTTATGCCATGCAGTGGAGCATTTGCAGTGTTCAAGCAGAGTTATTTTAGATCTATTTTCTGTTAACTTGTATTATTTCACTTTGAGGTAATCTTGTGTGAAGTAGAGCAAAGGGGGATAACACCATAGCATCTCTCTTGTCAGCTGTAAGGCCCGATAGGCTGGCAGCATGTGACTTGGTCAAGGATGCCAAGTGCAAATCCATTTTAAAATTGGCAGTGTAACCTAGCATCTGGGCTTGTGCACTGCCGTGCCTGAAGCTCTGGCTGGCCGGTACAGTCTGCCTGCTTTTCGGGCTCTCTTAACGGCATCCAGAATGGCACGGGCCCAGGCTGCAAAGCGCTGACCTCCTACATACTCCTTCTGCCAGCTTGGTTCGGTTCAGAGTAATGCAACAGGTTAAATTCATACTGCCTGGCTTTGTGAGAGATCAGACATCATCAGCCCTCCCAGGGCTGACATAAAGTTCGTGTTAGTAGAAAAAGACAGTGAAAACTCCCATCACGTGCTCTGTCTGATTTGACAGAAAAGCAGTCATATGCCCACACATGATCGAGATTAAATTTGTGCTGCGGAGTGATCTGGCAGTGTGCAAACCCCTACTAACGTGCATGAAACCACAGTTTTGGGCAAAAAATATGCTTTTACTTCTGCTGCTCCTGGTATGAGAGAAAAGAAGAGAAAGGGGAGCTTCTGACAGGTTATTGGGGCAGACAGCTTCAGGGATCATTTTGGTCTGGGTTACAATTACCCGAAAAGATATAGGAGATTGTTCTGTAAACTGTTTCACTGTGAATTCTGGGAGAATTTCATCCTTTCTTGATGCATGGGAATTATGGGAAGGTGTGTGAGGACTGGCAGCACTAGCCTATTTCTACTGTGTATCTCCTCTACTTCTTACTTGAGTGAAGTTTATGTGTGTGAGCAGAGCTTAATATAAAGGCAGCTTGAATGTCACAAGACTATAAGGCTAATTTAACTCTGCAATGAAGATAAGCCCTGCATTTCTTGCTGCACTTCTGTGTACAAATGCTAGTTGTGCTGTGAATAGCAAGAGTTTCATTTAGACGTGGTGCTCAGACATGAATGCTCAGACAGTTTGCAGCATGCAGTTTAAATCTTTTAAAGCAAAAAAAAAAAAAAAAAGGTGTTACTACTAGTATGGCCTCACATTCATTGTCATTTGCTTACTGAGGGCCATAACCAACAGTCTGAACTGTTGTTTCCTCTGTGGAGTCCATCTTTACTTTTGTGCAAGTTTTTCTCCTAAGTGCTAATGATTTAAACACCTATTAATTGCTCAGTGAGACTCTGTCCCTAGAGGCAAAGAGGGAGTGAAAAAATGTCACTTAATGTTGCACAAATTGAAGTCGTGTTTGTATTAGGTCCCTTTCACCCTTTCACCCAGTGCTGCAAACATGCACACATGCTTTAAATTTCTCTCGATTTCTATATAGGACTATTCTTAGCGGTATGGTGAAATGTGCTTATGTTAAACATGCTACAGAGGAGTTTCAAAATAAATCATGTCCTGAATTGACCTGATTCCTTTCATTGTTGTTTTCCTTTGGCTGTAATGTAGCTTATGGAGTGATAAAATGCGACACTGAAGGTAACTGTCTAGTTTGTTTCTCTCTGATACAATCATTGATACATTTTTCTATTTCTGACTTATTTTCCATGTTTTCCTTTGATTCGACAATTCTCAAAGGCGCATCCTCCATTTTACAGAAAGCAAACTGTTTAAGAATATATATTCCAGCTACTTTTTAGCTAAATAAAAATAATATACTCTCTGGATACTTGTACAACTGGCTCACTATGGGATTTAGCAAATCTCTCTGAATTTTTACAGGTATTTGAGAAGCTCTTAGTCAAGCAAGCTCTTTAAATCCAGTTATTTCCACTTTGTTCTTCTCTGTTCTTTCCAGCTATTTTCTTCTCTCAGGCCATCTCATGAGAGTCATGTCCCTAGCTGCCAATACTGATTCTTGTGTCCATGCTTGGATTTCTTTTTTTTTTCCTTTCCCCAGCTCCAACTTTAATAAGTCTCCTGGGCTTTCTTTGAAGATTTCATCTGCAACTGCAAATAAACCCTTGTGTATTTCTGATGCTCCTATTTGGATTAAAAAGCCAAGTGACCTTGTTTTAAAGACTGAACAAAGAGCTCTTGAAGATACATGGAGATGGGTACTCGACACACACCTGAACTCAAATTGGAGTACAGAAAAAGTAAACAATTTTTAAATTTTTTTTCTGCCTTCATTAACAAATTGCTCTGAGCTTGTTGTAATGTTTAAATTCCTTCCTGTGTTTACTGAGTTAAAAAGGAGTTCTGTAAATTTTTTCGTTAGAGGAGGTATGTTTCTTTCCCATTTTCCCCCAAACACTCTGGTTCTTGTATATATAAAAAAAGTTCTCCCACATACTTGGGGAATATTTCTAATGCTTTCCTTTGTTACCTCATTCTGTTTTAAAGCCTTGGCTGAATTTCTTGAGACATGCTGAAACAACCTGAGATCACCCAAAAGGAAACCTGAAATGTCATGGTACAAACAGAAAGTTTGCAAGCAACAATTTATGCCCTGTTCTGAGGCAATCATGTTTTAACACATGTGCTTCCCAAAATCATGTTACTGTGTTCCAGCACAACCCCTTGGGTGATGGTGAGACCATGGGTGATGGTGAGACCCACCCTGGAAATGGCTGGGAAAAAAAAAGTCAGAGAAAATGGGCAGTGACCATGCATGGATCTTACTGCTTCTGCACATGTTCTCCAGGGATAGGGACTATCGTTTTATTATATGGTTGTACAGTGCTTAGTACAGCAAAGCTTTGAACCCTGCTAAGGGTTTTTGGATGTTTTGGGAATGCCAGTCAAAATTGTGCTATTTAACCAATGGTTATTGTAGTGCTATGAGAATTTGGTTTGTTCCCACAGGTTTTATTTTTATCCACATTCCCCAGCTATGTATTGGTGTGACTGTCGCTGTCACTGTTGTGCCAGGATGGGTCCTCACTGCTTTCTGGACTACTTTATTTTTGGATTCTGAGTATGGCACTCACCTCTAATCACATGCAAATGCCTGCATCTGAGCTAGGCACCTTAAGTTTTTTCCCTTGTCCATGGAGGATTCATCAATGTCACTGAGACTAGGGTATGACTCATCTCATGCTGAAGCAGATGCCTTGTTTGGTTAGATGAATACATCCTTCAACTCCAGTGGTTTTATTGACTAGATCCCCCTTGGCAGCCATGTTATAGATACCTAAAGTTAGGAGAGATGAATCCCATCCTTAGAGACCTCTACCATGCTGCCTGTATAACTAAGCATAGAAAGCTGATGTGTAGATGGTGCCAGCCCAATCCCAGTCAGAGGGCTGGGTGCTGCAGGGGCTGTCTCCCTGGCCCAGAGAAGGGGCTCCTGTAGGTCTTCCCTATTTTGTGAATCTGTCGTAACCAGACCCACAGAGTCGGCCACATCTGGGGCAGAGCATGAGCTCCAGATAATAATCTTTCTCCCTTTTTCCCTCTGCCACATCTTCCCTCCCTGCCCTGCCCTGTCCTGCCCTTCCCTTTGGCTAATCTCTGCTGCTGTTTCCAGTGCTGTGCTTGTGCCCACACCGCCCTCTACCCAGTCTGCCAGTTTTTTTACTGGTTTCACTGTTTTTTCACTGAACATTTTTCACCAGTGTCTTCTAACTACAGGGGCAGCAGAAGTAAGAGAAATTCCTTCCTCGGCCTTTGAAATAGCGTAGGACGTACGACAAGCTGCACTGGGCCAGCCCCAGGGTTCACACACTCACCATTGTGTTTCTGATGATAGCTGCCAATCGTGAATGCTGGTGGGAAATGCAGGGCAAGCCCACGGTGGTACCTCCAGCCTGAAGAGGTCTGGCTCAAAAGCTTTCTGAATCAGAGGCATTATCTTTGAATCTAAATACATGAACTTTCACAAACAAGGTAGCAACTGGCAATGGGTCTGAGGTTGACAGGTCTAATCCCTCCTCTACCCTCCTCGCTCTCGACTGGGCATTGCTGGCTGTGTGGCTGTTTTGTAAACAGGGGGTTTACTTATAGGAACCAACTCAATTAGTTTTTCTGATTTTTTAAAATGAAATAATAATTAATTTTTCCTTAGCTATAAAATTCATAGAGGTTGGCTGTAGTCAGAGAGCAGAGAAGCAGTTAATGAAAGCCTTGCCCTCTGGGGTGATAAGGGCCTTGTGGCAGGCCAGCGCTAGCAGGGCTGGTGCATCTCAATGTCAGTACAGAGTCAGTGAGTTTGTGACTTGCACTAAAGATTGCCTCTGATTTAGTACTCAGTCATCCAGGACATGGACCCCCTGGGATAACCAGGCTCTGAAGAGCCTTGTGACTTAGGAAGACCTCTGTAAGGTGCAGACCAGCCAGAAGTCTTCTTTAGCTCAGAGGGTACACCCCCAAATTGTAAAATACAGGATCATAAGCAACAATGTGACACTAATGCTGGGAGGAACAGTGACCAACTTTCCAAAATGGCACAGAAATAGGGGAGACAGTGAGAAAAGCTGAAGGGGAAGATGCTCTGGGGAGGAAAAAGTTGAGAGACCTGTTTTACAAAAGGGAAGGTGGGCAGACAGTATATGCTTACTGATGGCAAGCTCTGATCCTACAGCACTGCATCAATAAACAAGAGCATTTAGAGAACAGCTATCCTCACTGAGTACCCTGTTAAGGAGCATGAGCTTGAATTTACATTTCCACAGCATCAGTGACAGCCTAAAGCCAAACACCTCTGAAGCAAACCCAGTGGTCTGCAGTCTGCTTTCCTGTCTAACTCAATCTGGCAATGACACCAAGCGGTCCCCTGGTGGAATGGCAAATAGATTATTTTGCTATGGCTTCTTGTACCTGCTACATTTCTAATGTACCACCCTGAACTTGGGCTGGTTTATGCTGCTGCACAACAGTATGGAAAATATTTTGTTATTTGGTCATTTATTTCTTTACAGAAACATATTATCTAGAGGTGATGTGGTCTGTGTAAAATACTCAGCATCCCTCCAGTGATTTCTGGACTAGAGCATAGGTGGCATGTCTGTACTTCATAGTTCAGATGTCCTGGAGCTAACTCCAGTTCAAGCTGGAATATGTGAGCAGTGCTGTGCTGATATAGCAGTCTGGATCTAGAGAACAGTACAGCAATTTCACTAGTGACTCCATTTCTCTGCAGGGAAAATTAGCTGGCCAGGCTGCTGTGCTGAGGTGTTAGGCTGTTTCCCAATCCAGAGCTATTTTGGTGGGCATTAGCTCTGCGGCCTTTGCACCAGGCTCTGTTGTATAATGCAGGTATGCTCTGTTGCCTGTTTCTGTACCAAACAGATCCATGATATAACAGCCAACATGACAAATATTAACCCAGCAGAGGTTATTTTTGTCTGTCTGTTGCAAGGTAGATGTACCCAGATTAGGACAATATAGAGTAGATCTGGTGATACTTAATGAGTCAAGAAGACCCAGAGCTGGCTGGGTACATCAGCAAAGCAGATCTATAATGCAGAAAACAAACAGTTCAATAATGTTCCCACTTTTAAGATGAAAGCAAAGCCTCTTGACTCAGTGAAATAACAACAGCTCAGATAAAGCAGCACTAGAAAGGTGATGAAACCACTGCACTAGCTTTAAGCTATCTGGCATGGATGCTGCTGAGGAAATTGGTGCAGCAGCAAGAATTTTGCATGGGCTGCAAAATGCTGCTGAGAAGCTATATAAAATCACCATAGTTTCATGCTTCAGCTAGTTGAAGCACTTATAATCCAGAAAGTGGTATGTATGAAGCAGGTTCCTGCTCTTTAGGTGGGTTCACAGACTTTTCTAGATTGCCTCCAACCTTGGATGATCTCTTTTATCTTTTTCCAATATGTTTCAAAAAATTTTCTAATGGAGTGTGAGTTCCTGCCCATCAAATTAAAGCATAGTGACAAGCATCTTGCTTGCCTTGGTTGTTTTTCCTGGACCCTTTAGAAATAGTTCATGCAGTCCCTGGGGACTGTAGACCACAGGCTGAAAATCACTTAATAATTCTCTTTCCTGGTGCCTTGCAGATTACTGGGACACAGCGTCTCTTTCAGCAGAAAAAACAGGGTGATGCATCCACAAATGCATTCATAGCTCATTTGAGACAGAAGGCATGTTTTTTAGGTCAGGACAGTGGGATATGCATGGCAAAAAGAACCTGATAGGGAACAAAAGTGCTAGGTGACATTTAGTGTATGATAATGAGTTATTTTCTTCATTTCTTTTTGCATTTGAAACTTTTCTTTGGGAGGTGAGGTGAGGTGAGAGGTAAGTGAGTTTGTAGGGTAGAAAACACTGGCCACTGCTGTGGCCAGTTTTATTTTTTTTATGTTGACTTGGGGTTAGGAACAGTGTGTGGCTGTTTCTTTCTTCTTCAATTGTATTTTCAACTTTTGGCAAAGTTTCACAGTCTTGAAGAAGCTTATTTTTATAGTTCTGAAAACAAAATAAATAAACCCAAGCTATTTGTATCTCTGTGCCTGTGTCATTCAAAGTCATAACTATGACTTTCACTGGTCAAAATGGGACCCAACAGCTGTTTTTCTACGGCTGTGGAGAGCTCGGATGATACTTGATAGTGCTAAAGGTACAATATATTTTCCCAAAAGCCCCCATCTTTGCTTCCAGTAAGAGAAAGTTCCTATTTATGGGACAGCTGCCAAAAGATGAAACTCATGTTATAAGACTGCTTTTTTCCAAGTAAGTCCGCACCAGCAGCTGGCATTTCCTAGAGTAGAAATCACTGCTTCCATATAGGGGGAATTTATCCTGAGATACACACACATCATCGTGGATGGGCATCCCGGACTGCTCTGCACTGCTCCTGGCCCCAGACACTACAGTATTGCTCCCCTCCTGCATGGTGGGGTGGGTCGTGGGAGGCAGCAGGGCTCCCTATGCTCTGCATTCAGATGTCAGGTATTACTAACCCCATGGTTCCTCTTCCGTCAGCTTCTGAAAACTCTCTAAATGTTCTTATGGATGAGGAACTTCTCTGTGTTTCAGTGCCAGTAATGGGAAGCTCTGTTTGAGGGTGTAGCATGCTGCCATGTGCCAGCTGTGGCTTTGCAAGCCAACCGTGTGTGTTGGGCAGTTCTGACAGTGCATTTTGGAAGGCAAAAACTACTCTGGCTCTCCTTTCCCCACTTTCAGCTGGACTTACAGGGCAACAAGAAAGTGGAGAAAGGCTGGAAGATGTCAAAGGGAGGCAGGATGGGACAGCAATGCTGTGTCAGGAGGGTCTTCCGTTGGCACGGCCTCACTCAGAATGATTTTGTGTCAAGGCCTGAGAAGCATGGGCTGGTAGGGCAGAGGTTTTAGGGCTCTGTTTTTACAGCCTCTTAAAGAAAGCCATTGTCATAAAAGGAGTTTTCTGGTATTTCTGGATCTAAGAAGTCCAGCAAAAATTTAAGTGGGAAAACATACCAAAGTCACCCTTATTTTCTGTATTTATAGCTCCAGTGCTCACAGTGCCCCACAAACATTACGGTCGAACCATACAAGGCTGTGTCCTCAATAAGGACATCTCTGTGTTAAGGAAATTCCCCTTGAATTTGGCATGACCAGGAGCTGAGCACCCAGCACTGTGTGCAGAGGGGGAGGGGAGCACAGTGACACTTGGATGGACAGCAGGCAGAACCAGTACAAGCATGTGGGGAGCCCCAAGAGAGCAGGACGTGTTTGCCAGCCACCGTCATCATCCTCCAAAAGGAGCTTAAAGGAGGCAGTTGTGTACAGGGGGTGGGGAGCAAGAATTGGAGAGGGTGCCCACTCACATGCCTGCAGCCTCGCCACCTCCAGTACTAGAACAAAAGCAATGCCAGGTCAGTCCCAGCCTGTGCTTACTGGTACTGACAGCAAATCCAAGGGGTAGCCTTTCTTCTGCAGCTGGACTTTGCTTTGAGGGAATAGGGGTGTTCTGGCTGCCTTCTTCTTAATTAAACCTTTTTTTCTACAAATAAATTATTAGCATCTCTCTGTTTTGATCCCCACAACGATCTGCAGTTCTCCCTCTGATTCAGCTATGTCAGGTGTGGACCCTGCCTGCTGGACACACTTACCCCATCTGAACGTTAAGCACCCAGTTTCTGTCCTAGGTGTGTCTTGCCAGCGGTTCTAAGGCAGTAATTCTTCACCATAGCCTTGCTTTGGTTAACCCATAAAATGTAATATCCTAGGTTAAGATATTAGTGAGCATGAGGCAGTGTCTTTTGGTTTGCCATAGCTGGCTAAAATGTTAAACCAACAAACTACCTTGTCTTCTCTAAAATGTTCCTCCTTGCTAGTTACCTCATGAAGGCAAAGAACTTTGCACCTCTGTTGATAGTAAAGCCCTCGCCCCCATTGTTTCAATGAGCTTAGCTGGATTTTACTGACGGGATGAACTGCCAACCGTTGGAGGAGCCCAAGGTTGATACTGTGGTGCCTCAAAAACCAAATGTGGAAAAAGACTGCTTGCTGGAAGAAAACACAGTTCCTTGAAACAGGGCACACACAAACACCTTGAGCTTCTCCTGAGGACCTGGAAAACTGGTCTTGCAACCAGTTGCAGTAAGTATATGGTGACTTATGGGAGCAAGGTCAATTTTCAGCATCAGAGGTTCTGACCCTGTGTGTAGGGGAAGGCTGCGAAGTGTATTTTTTTTATCTTGAAACTACTGGGAGAATGCAGTAATTGTAAAGATTATTTTATCTGCCCACAGGAACTTTACTAACCCAACTTCCAGTAACTTCTCATCTCCTCCATGTCCTATCTGAATTCTTGAAATGCTGCTCTTAAGTAACACTGACTTAAAAGAAAAAGCAACCTCCCACTGTCACTTATTACAGTGTATTGTAACTATATTTAAAGGCACCTCACCTCTCTAGGTCAGGAATAATTTAGGGCTTTTAATATTTATCAAGCAACAATGTTCTAGCCTGGAACCCTTCATGTGCTGTTGATTACCACTGGCCAAACAATGAATGACCACAGCATCCTCTGCTTTGGAGCACCAAGAGAAGCGGGAAAGCTTTGCTTTTGTCAGTATAATACTATTGTTTCTTCCAAGGCAAGTATTGGGGAAACTTGCAGGTGACAGCAAGCAAAGTGAGGTCATTTTTTTCGGTATTCTGAGATACAAAAAAGGAGACACTTCTATTTATTTCTCTATCAGGTACGAATGGGTTTATTGTATGAACTCCTTGCCTAAGGGTACTGTGGATAGTAAAGGTTTCCCTAGGTTCAGAAAGTGTCTGGACTGAGTCACGAAGGAAAAATTTCAAAGAGCTATGAAACACAAAGACACCAACTCTGCCTCAGGATGTCCTTGAGTGTAAATCACTGGAAGCTACTAGATTGTGTTAGTGAAGTACTGTTACACATTGCCACTTTCTTGTATCTTCTCCTTTGCATCCATTACTGGCCACAGCTGGAGACAGAGTACTGGGTTTGAGGGGAGCTTTTGTCTGATTTGGCAGAGACACTTCTACTTCTTATGCTTTTTTGAATGTTTCTGATTTAAATTAGACATGCAGAAGACAGCAGTGAAGCCCTATTTTGTCTGTCCCATAGCAACAGGCTAGAAATTTTGCAGTGCCTGTGTCAAACTCAGTGACATTGGTATAACGTACGTGCCAATCTCCATTTTTGCAAAGCCTTATATATGAGTATAAAGGCTATTGTATTTAAACACAGCTCTTGCTCATGGGCTCCCACCTGTGCACCAGTTGGTAAGGATGAGTGATAGACTGTAAAAACCAGCTGGGATCATCCTAGTGACATCCTGTATATCTCTGACTTGAGAACTTCTCCAGCAGTCCTGCACAACAGCTCTGAACTGCCTGAGCCACAGATGTTAGCCACAGCATATCTATCCTCCATCCTGTCACACAGTCTTGGTTTGAAGACCTACAGGGCACAGATCACATGGAAAGTTTTTTCTGAGGTTCATTATTTCCTCTGTCAGAAATGAGCAATGTGGTTCTTATCTGAATTTCTCAAACACTAGTTTCCAGCCACTGGATCTGATTTTACTTTTGCCACTTGGAAGAAAGACTCGTCTCCTATCAGAAATGTGTTTCCATGAAGACATTGCTGGGTCTGATCAAATGGCCTTTTGGCCATCTCTTTAGTAAACCGAACAGGGGTTATGGATCCCTGATGGAAAGTAATGAAGCCATTTTGGGTTACTGAGTACTGCTCAGCAGCTGAGCTGCAGCAATGAATTGGGCTTGTGCTCTGAGCTTGCTGCAAGCAGGAAGGATACATGCAAGCATAAGCCACTGCCAACTGTATTTTATTTGGCAATTGGAGCAGCCAAAGAGGTCACCTTCTCAAACCCAGTCAATGAGCAGTAACTTTTAAAGCTGTGGCAACCCCCTTGCTTTGGATGTGTGTCTGAGCCCTGAGCTAATTTACCCCTTCTGTGCACATTCAGTGCCTCATCACAAAGCTCAAGGGACTGAAGGGGCTGTGGAGACAGATTTCTTATTTTTAAGTAGTGTCAAACTGAAGACACATGAAGGGCAGTGAATGGTTTGTGCACTGTTGTGTAGCCCCTGGCCACAATTCCAGTTTGAAAGCAAGCCAGAAGATTTGTACTATTGGGACCACTTGAGACCTTTATTTGGGGCTCAGAGAGAAATTCCAGGCGGTCCCCACAGTATGACTTTCCTCAGTCCTTCAAAAGAGATGATTTAAAATTTGCTTTGTAATTAAATTATTATAACTAGCAGCAATTTCCTCCTGCTTGTAATTTAGTTCATATTAAATTTATCTCTATCGTTTTTGTCTGCATGAACTTGGGAATCTTGTTTTTAATTGACTAATTTAGATAGATCAAGAGATAAGGTTCTTCTGGGAGTAGGTACCCGAAGGCTTCAAACTTCTCATGTGGAATCACCTTATCAGCCCAGGGCCAGGGTAGTGAGGGTAAGGAAATATTGCTTCCTGCAGAGTTTATCAAGAGCATCTTGGGATCAGGGTAGCTAATTATTCAGGCTAAACTCTGCTTGAAGTTCTTGTGAATGCAGATTTTATATACATAGAAAAGCTACGTGTTAGAAGGATATGAAACCATAGCACTTTTTCAGTCAAGTAGTTCACCAGTTTGCAGCCAGTTGGTTTTTTTTGGAGCCTGACCTGATCCAAAGCCTGTGGAAGTCGGTGGAAAAACTCCAAAGAGACTCCTGGCTTAAAGTCAAGGAATTAAGTTGTATGTCTTAGTGCCATAGGATATTATTGCACTAAAGAGCTTATTAAGATTAAAAATGGGATTAGGCGTTATCATCAATGAATGCAAAGAGGTTACATGGCTGGGATAAAGCTGCAAAGCTTTATTCTGCCTTTCAGATAAATGAACTCAGACTGGAGCCAAGAAAAAAAATTACACACCGTAGTATTACATACCATGAGGTGCATCTTGTATCTTCCAAAGTGAAGAAAATGCGCACTAAAGGTAGGATGTGGAACTAAAATCTTACTGTTTTTTTCCAAGAAGCAGTTCTTGCTGATCAGTGAAATGAAAATGTCTCATGTACTTCCATGCTGTTTCTTTTGAGCCTTAGGTTTTTGCTTTTTTTACATTTATTTTTCCAAATAAGCTTTTGGTTGCAGTTGCTCCCTTAGCCCCTAGAGAATCAGCAAAGGACCCCCGGTGCTGCAGGGAAGAAGCGTGGAAAGGAAAGGAGAGGAGAGGAGAGGAGATGTGAGGAGACCTGGGCCAGCTGCTGTCAGTGGGAGCAGATGGAGGAGGTAAAAGTCTTTCCTGAAGTGCATTGTCTGGCAGAAAAGAAAGGCAAAGCACACGGGAGGCGGGAGGCAGAAATAGGAGGAAAGAGGGGGAGGGAGAATGATGGAGAGGGGGAGCAGACTGCGTAGTGCCAGGGACCATGATGAGGGCACACAGATGATGTGTGGGGATCAGGCCTCCCACACCTCAGCTCGACGAAGGGTTGCTGAGGACTGCCACATACTGCATATGTGCCCACACTGCGCTTTCATAGCGCACGGCAAGTGGGAGGCCATTGCTGCTAACTTTGCTCTCTGATGGTGAAGCAGGACGTTACTTGGGCTGTCTGGCGCTTGCTGAGGGCGAAGGGCAGGTACAGCCACCTTTCCCAGAGGGCTCGCTGGGTGCTAACAGGGGTGTGGGTCTGAGCCAATGGTCTCTTCTCTTTTTTTTTTTTTTTTGGTTTCCACTCGTGACAGTTAACAGTGAGCAGAGGTGAAAGCTCAGCTCAGACGTTTTTCTTTGTCCTGATTTTGGCTGGGATAGACTTAATTTTCTTTAGCTAATAGCTAAAGTAGCTAGTATAGTGCTGTGTTTTGGATTTAGTATGAGAATAATGTTGATAACACACTGTTTTAGTTGTTGTTCGGTAGTGTTTACACTAAGTCAAGGACTTTTCAGCTTCTCATGCTCTGCCAGGTGCACAGGAAGCTGGGAGGGAGCATAGCTAGGACAGCTGACCCAAAATGGCCAAAGGGATATCCTATACCATATGACATCATGCTCAGTATATAAACTAGGGGGAGTTGGCCAGGGGGCAGTGACCGCTGATCAGGGACAGGCTGGGCATCGGTCGTCAGGTAGTGAGCAGTTGCATCATGCATCACTTGCTTTGTATATTATTATTATTATTATTATTANACACTGTTTTAGTTGTTGTTCGGTAGTGTTTACACTAAGTCAAGGACTTTTCAGCTTCTCATGCTCTGCCAGGTGCACAGGAAGCTGGGAGGGAGCATAGCTAGGACAGCTGACCCAAAATGGCCAAAGGGATATCCTATACCATATGACATCATGCTCAGTATATAAACTAGGGGGAGTTGGCCAGGGGGCAGTGACCGCTGATCAGGGACAGGCTGGGCATCGGTCGTCAGGTAGTGAGCAGTTGCATCATGCATCACTTGCTTTGTATATTATTATTATTATTATTATTACTACTACTACTACTATTACTATTTTACTTTATTTTATTTCAATTATTAAACTGTTCTTATCTCAACCCCCAAGTTTTCTCTCTTTTACTTTTCTGATTCTCTCCCCCATCGCACTGGGGGGAAGTGAAAGAGTGGCTGTGTGGTACTTAGTTGCTGGCTGGGGTTAAACCATGACATTCTTCCATCATATTAATGTGTTTCTATTTCTTCACTGGTTTGTTTGTGTTTTGTTATCAGAAATTTACAGACGGCTGCTAAACAGAGCTACCTGTGTATTTAACTTTGATATTGTAATGTCTGAGCATAAATTTCATATGAAAAACAAACTTACTTTCTATGCATCACTACTCTATATCTTGAGAGAAAGCAGCAAAGGCGATGGCCCAGTGTGACTGCCCTGCCTCCTGCAGGAACTATGCCTGATCCATACCAGATGTTCTCTGCAGGGGATTCTTGGATGCTTTCTATGCTCCAGTCACAAATGTCCTAAGTAACAGAGCCTTCCTACTTCCCATGGGACAAGAGGCCAGCTTTCCCAAGGAAGGCATTTTTTAGGACTTCTTGATAACAGCTACTTAAAATTTTGCGGTCTTGTTATGTTCAGATAGATTTTCCTTGGGTCATCCTAGCTAATATTTGTCCTGCTTTCTTATCTATACTCTACAGCTACCTCCAGATGGGAATCACAACTCCACCTGGCTGTTTCAGGGGGCTGTGCATGCTGGAGCAAATTCCCTGCTGCCTGTGGAGTCCTTACTCCTCCTTTCTTCATCTTTCTATCTGTATGTTTCTCACCCCCCCGCCCCCCATTAGCTCGAAATGCTTAACAATTTATCAGCCTCTGTCCTCAAAATGCCTAGAACAGAATGCAGCTTTCTGGATGGGGATGCAACAGTGTTAAGTTCCTCTCATGTTTCTCATAATATAGCTCCTTGTGGTCTTATTTCTGTATAGGCAGATTTAGTCCAAAATTGCTTCATTTGCTGACCATGTTTCATTCCAATTTCATTGCTGACTTGCTTTCCCCTTGCTGTTGTCTGGGACTGGTGCTTACCAGATCTTCTCCTACCTTAAGATTTGTGTTTGAAGGGACTGTTCCCTGATGCTTCCATCTGCGTGTTCCTCATCCCAACTGTCTATATGTGACCTGGCCATGTACTGACATTTTCAAGACTGTTTGTGCTGCATCTCCACTGTCCCCCCTTGTTACTGAAGTTCAGTATCCACACGCTGGAATAACACACTGGCTTCGAGATCAGGATTATTACTAATTCATTAGTTCCCAGTGATGTATTTACAAAGTGCCTCGCATGGAAAGACCTTGATCCCAGTGAGGGTTTCTGGTAACACTGCAGTTGCTAAAGCCAGATCTAACACTAGTTCCTGTTTCCCATGTGGTTGACCTGCTCTCATTTTTCTTCCTTTACTTTCTAACCTGCAGCCAGCTCCTCTGGTGAAGACAGATGCAAGCTTGCTATGACCGTGGCAGTAGCTGCCTGGATGGTAAGGTGGCTGTCTGGTGTACAGGTTCAAGCTGACCAGTATCCAGCTAGCTTGTGAGATGAGCAGATGAGCTTGCTTTCTGATTGTGCCTAGAGGAACCAATGTGGGGTTTTGATAAAGCAATGTGAGTTTGTGCCTCAGGTCACCTGTGGGGTAGAAACCTCTGTATGGCTGAGAAACTGGCCCCGTCTTCTATCTGTCTATAACCTTCTCTGCCCCGCTTCATCCTCTGTAAGCCTGCATACATCACACTTCCAAGGGATGTGTGCTAACAGCCTGCATTGGAGGGGGTGCTAACAGTCCTGGAATTTCCATCTTTTACTCCTTCTGACGTCCTAACCAGATGTGAGGGGAAGCAAAACACAGGTTGTTGAGTTCTTCTTATGGGTCTTCTCCTAATAACACAAGCTACAGATTCTCCCACTGATTTTATTCCTGATTACCTACTCTGTCACCTGTGGTTACATGGCCATTGTGGTGGTAGTTTGGAGCAATCCTTGCTCCCACATTCTGATGTGTTTCTTTCCAAGCTCTTTTTCTTCCTGGATGGTTGTGCTGCTTCAGCCACTGTCTCCCAGATGGAGCAAGGCCTCTTGTAAGGGAAAATGTTCAGCTTGCTCAGTGGATGCCCCTTGTAGATAGTTTGTGCCTTGTGTGGGTGGTGTTCTTCAGTACCATGACAGGCTTGGAGCTCCTGCAAGTACTCCTTGGCCACCTGTCATACCCTGTCTGGCATGGTCAGCAGGGCAGAGCCAGGTATCCCGCTTTGGCAGGCAGCTCACAGAGCAGGGGCTTCACCTCATTGCTGCTCCACGCTCTCCATGTTCTTGAGAGAATCTTTCCTTCCTATGCACTTTTCCTGTGCTCACTGCTGTCCTGACCAAGCTTGCAGGGTACCAGGAGTCTTCTCCACTCCCAGTGCGCCCCTCACTAAAGTCATACTCTTCATGGGTAATGTAGTTCATCTATTTGTGTCATATCCTTGGTCTGCCCAGCCATCTGGACAGCCTGGTGTACGTTGCATATGTGCTGGTGATTGCTATGCTCAGCCACTTCATTTACAGCCTCAGGAATGTGAGAGGCCCTCAGAAAAATGCTGGAGACAAGAAAGTGTTTGAAAATGTCTGAAGGCAATGAGCCTTCATAGTGAAAGTATCTGTTTTGCCCAGCAGGAGCAGCAAGGGCCAAAAATCTCACCACAGTTATGCTGAACTTCAGGAAGGGGAACCACATAAAAAACCAGAGCACTTGTCATAGATAAGCTAAAAGTTGCAACTGATAGAATTCAATCCTTATGTCTCCGCAGCACAGGGGCTTCAGCCATTCCACCCCCTACAGGTGCCATACCCTCTGGGGGCTGTAGGCGCTCCCTGCATTGGGCAGTCAGGACAACCTCTGGATAGGCAGGTGCCCAACTGTACGGAGCCCAGCTTTAACAACCCTGTCAGCAGTATGGGGACTGGGAGTAAGATCTCAAAGTTAAGCAGTCCAGCATGAGCAAATGCCAGAGATGATCACATTCATAAGCATGTGATACCATCTTTAATTTTAATTGCGTGATCTTCTGTTCTTTTTTAATCTGTCTAGATTTGAATCACAGTGGTGTGGTGATGCTGAAACATACTGTTGGCTGGAATAACCTGTTCACCCTGAGTGATACTCAACAAGTCATTCCTGTGAGGCATTACATAAATGCTCTCAAAATACATACTCATTGTTCCTCAGACTCCAAGCTGAGGCCCTGGATCCTACTGTCCGAGTGAGATCATACTCAGAAAGAGTGAGACTCACTAATAAGTACTCATAGCTGCAACCACAACCAATGACAGCTGTATTTTAAACACCAAGACATAATGTTAAGTACTTTGAAAAATCAGGTACTGGAGACCTAAAGGTGATGGATACTCTTGACATTAATTTTTCTAACTCTCAAGATCCCGTATGTAAAATAGAAAAATGCCCCACAAAACACACAGGGATATTGTCAGAGTACATTTGTTAGTCCATACCATATTGATCAATACCACAGGAGAATGTGATAGTGGCTTGATACTGAGGTAGGTGCTGATTTGCAAACTGTCGGAGGATGGGAATCTTGCACTGAGCATCTTCAGATCTCATGAAGAACCCAACTTACACTGAAGATTTTTATTTTTAAATTGGGATTCCTGAGGTGATTTAGATACACTGGGGGAGGAAAAGCAAGACAAGTGCTTTTCACTTTTCCCAAGATTCATTCTTCTTTTCTTGCAGAGATTTAGGTTTATTTAACTTTCTCACTACAGCCAGAAACTGAGGTCAGTGAGGATGTGACTTGTCTTTGAGGGCACTCTGGACATGATATAGAATTTTCCAGGCATCAACTAAACCCAGTTTTAAAGTTGATGCTATTAAATAGCAGTAACCATGTGAAAAGGATGTTTCTCTGGCTTTCAAAGTGCTGTTGGGAAAAGATTTGTAAAAAGCCCCCTCAAAATGACTCCCGGCTAACTCATATTTGTGTCTCATAGGATGGAGAGCATTCAAAGACAAAAGACTTTCAACTAGACACTCAGTGATGAGGTGCAAGGAAAAAGATCCAAACATGGCACAATAGAAAACACTTCCTAAGGCTGAGACCTGGTAGCATACGCTAGTAGGCAATTGAACCTGACCAACTTGAAACCCCTATGAGTATTTAGAAAGTTCAGCAACAACAAGAAGCAAAAGGAGATGAGCGTTTGCAGCTCTGTCTTGCAGTCATAGCAATGAGAAGGAACTAAGTAGCATTCACATCTCAGTCATTTATTGCTATGGGGTAGAAACACGCTGACACTCAGTCGTATAAAAAGTCCCAAGACATAGCTGGCCAAAAGATTTCAGCCCTAAGGAAATCATGTGCACCACGCCTGGGAGAATACACCAGTCATCACTCAGGAAAAACTGCTTCTCAGATCATATCACTGTTAGTCTTTATTGCCTATTGTTTGGAGATAAATAGCTGTTTTTCTCTCATGAGGAGTGGTGAGGGGCTTTCAGAGCTTTCCTAAGGAAAGGATTTTAGAATGAAAAGCTAAGTCATCTGCCTTTCTCTGGATATATTTTGTAAGCAAGTCAGACTACGTTCTTAGGATTTTTAAAACATTTTTTATTCATTTTTATTGCTTTTGACTTGTTTTTATAGTAAAAGAACAAAGAATAACATATTACAATGCATATAGACTGAAGTCCTTCAAGAAGCTACTTTAACACATTTGCTTTCTTGCACCATAGCCATCTCTTACTGTTTGAAAAATTGAAGTTTCAGGGGTTATAGCTCATTAGGAAAAACTCAGAACCTCAGACAAAACAACTGTGAGGATGTTTTAAGAATCCTCTTCTAAGTCTCAAAATTCCTTACAAGTAAAGGAATGAATGTAATCCCTATTAATGAATAGAAATTATTTTTAAAATAACTAACAAACTGTGTTGGCTCAAAACAACGGCTCATCAGCCAGGCATGCGAGCCGGGGTATGTGTGAATTCCCATTGGACTCCTCTAGGAAGGAGAATGGAATAGCTCTCTGATGGGAGCAGGGGTTATGGCAGTCAGGTATGAGACTACACCAGGACCCTCCCGTTTGCTGAAATGCTTCAGTCCCTGGACTAAGGAGAACTTTGCTTTTACCCCAGTGTTTTCTGACAGAGGATCTCACTATTTTTGGACTGCTTTCCCAAGGCCTGGGATGAAAAGGGAGCAAAAGGACTAATTCAAAGATTCTCCTCTTGTTGTTCTCCTGCTTAAAAATGGGAAAACTCAATTATAATAGAGGCAGCCAGCTTGCAGGATCCAAAACTGGATCCAATGGGTCTTTTCCCAGATAGAAGAGGACAGACTGAGAAGGTGGTATAAGGATCACATGCTACAGGATGATGTAACGTGAGGGAAAGCACAAGAGCGTTGACACAGGAACATTCACGTTTAACCACAGACGGAGAGGGCTAGCACATGAGCTTGAAAAACATGAAATCAGTCCCCTACAGTAAAAGCTAAATAAAACATCATTTACATAAAGAACACTTAGGGAAAGAAGAAAAGCCTTAGAAGGTGAGAAAGGCAGGAGAAATTAGGAGTAAGTGGGAAGGACAGACTGCCTCTGCCCAAGGAAATAGCTGTGTGCCGCAATTAGCTAAATGGTACATGACTCCTGTGCTGTGATTGTGTTGCAGTTCTGAACCGCTCATTGGTTTACTGCTGTTTCTAATGGCAGGAGTGCTGAATAATAAAAGCTGTACTCTGGACTGCCAACAGGAATTTCCTTTAACTTTTGGTGCTGAAGCTATATTTTAAATGAAAACTGCTAGCTTTTATTTCTGGAATAAGAGTAGTGGATAATTATAACATAGCCATGGATTTATAGCAATGCTTTATGTGTGGGGATCGATCTTGCAGGCAGGATTTACTCTCCTCTCCACAACCACTCCTTGCTCCCATGAACATGTTCAGCATAGGAAAGATAAGCTGGGGGGAGGCAGTTCTTATGCAATGAGGCTCATCAAGCTGAAGGCAATGATTAAAAATGCCATCTCCTCTTATGAATATTATGTAGCTACAACACAGCTTGCTCCTTGCCTCCAAACAAAACAAAAGCCCTTCCTTAATGCCAGGACAGCAGGGAATCTTGGTGCCTTCCGCGAGCATTTAAGTCGTTATAAGTGCCTCACCACTCACCAGCACTCAGACTGCCAGAGACCAGCAGACACAAATCGATAGGGTTAAGTGGATTTGCTCTGTGCTTGCCTGCATATACACATCCTAACCTCCCCCTGCCTCCCAACCTGCTCTGCTGTTATCTCTCTCTGGGGAACCACCATTTCCCTGCTTGTCCAGACAAGCTCCAGAGCTTGAAATTGCCAAGGGGTGAAGAGAAAAGCCTTCCTGTTGTTGAGGGGGGTGTGTGTCAATGGAGACTTGCCCCATGCTAAATACAGGGAAGAGGGAGCAACTAATGCAATACCATCTTCTTCTAGATGAGGCAGGACTACTGGCACTGTAGTGTGCCATTACTGGCATAATGATTCTCTGTCTTCTTAACGGACAGCAAGCATGTCCTGGGGAGGAAATGCCTGATGTAAATATGTATGGGCCTAGGAACAGTGCAAGTGTCACACAGGGGCCTCCCATTGAAGGAGAGGAAACACAATGTCATTTGGAGTGCCCCTTCTTTGGAATTGCAACCACTCAAGAGCACAAAAGGAATGAATAGTAGGATTAATTCACTTAGCTATTGATCTCAGACACATGCATTTTCACTTAACATTATTAGAACAGCTAGAGTCTCACGGCTCATAGCTGGTGGGCAGTACAGCAGAGACAAAATTTGCAAGCCTTTTTCCCCTCTTGCTGATGAGGTAAATCTTAGTAGCAGATTCCTATGGTGAACCCCTGGGGAAGGGTCTCCTTCTACATAAAAATAGCCTAATGTCTGGGCTGGTGACTCTGATCCTGTTCTATACAGATACACTCTCAGCAACTAATTGGTGGCCCGAATAACATGGGGACATACCCATGGAAATCCTATATAGAAAGCTGTCAGGGAAGGATGGAAGAAAAAAGAATAGGCTTGATATAATTAGGTCTGGGCATACATGCACAGCCATGCACACAGTATCTCAGCTAATCAGGGGAAAAGTTAACCAGGGGAAAAGTTGAAATACGGCCTCCTCTTATCTCCATACACATGAAGATCTACAACAGTGGGAGAAGACAGGATATGGTGCAGGGAGGCATTAAGACATTTTTCAGTAGTTTCACCACATGGAGCATGAGGTCTGTTCAGGGTCCTGAATAACTTCTTTGCCAAATTAATCTGCAAAGTACTTTCTCATAACTAGCTCTTACAAAACCACCCTGCCCATGAGCAGGTGGATGTAAGGGCCAAAAATAAATGCCGAAGGTGATGAAGACCATGCTGGAATCTGTGGAACCATCAGATGACACCAGTAGAGATGCTGGCACCTTAGATGATCCCAAACTGGGCCAGCTCGTGCAGTTCCAGATGGCTGAAAGCTTCCCATGGGCAAATCACTGTGATATCTGCAAAACAGAGAGAATGAGAAATGGGTTCTGGTTACTGTACTTCTTGCATTTCTTTTGTATTAATAGAAAGGTTGATTTACTGAGGAAGCATTGGAGATGGGAACAGCAAGAAGAATGAGACTCCACTTGAAGGTTAAATGAGCAGATGAGCTCTTCAAATGTGGTACGACCTACCAGACCAAACAAGATTGGTGTATTTTCTCCTGTGCCATCTTTCTCTGTAAGCAAAAGCAAACCAGCCTCTTCTGTGGCTGTGTAGACTGGTGTGAAAATTCATTCTGGTTATGTGGTTTCTCCTGTTCTTATAAACTGCCTGCAGCCAAACTGTGATCTCCTTGAAGGCATATGCAATCTTAAATCAGATGCTGAATAATTTGGTCTACAACATTCAGGATCTGTAACTCATCGATAGGTGCAATTGTTATTGATACCTAAGAAATTCTGACTGGCTACACCTCATCCAGTGCGTGTTTCTCAATTCCAGGTGGGTGCATAAAATTCTTAAAATTAGGATTCTGGTGATAACACAAATACTTAACCAGCTGGGATTTAGTTCCTGTGATTTTTGGTATTAATAGCTTAGCATTTGGCATTTCTTTGAGAACCTCATTCTGCTGAAATTCTTAGCCAGAGGATTAGCAGAAAACAAACAAGCACATTTGCAGCCAAATGAAAGTATTCAGAAATTGAAGCATGCCTAAATAGCCTTTCTGTCTTGTAGTGTATGTAAGCATAAGCATGACCATGGCAGCTTGCAGAAGGAGTACTAGCCTTCTCTGGTGACCCTGAGAGCTGCAGAGAGGCCAGGGAGACAGAGAGGCCACCCCAGACAGTCCTCTCCCATGCTGAAGCATGACTGCACTTGTGTTGAAGCAGGGCATGACAACAACATCCTGCAGCACTTACCTGTGCCCAGTCCCTCCATGCCTGGGATGTCATCTCCAAACCTAGGGCAGAAAAGAATACGTGAGTTTGGGCCAGCAGCACCCAGGAAAGGGGAGCTGCCCTGCACCCCCAGCCGGGGAAGGAGAAGTGTGGGTGGGCAGCAGGTGAGAAGGAGCAGCTCCAGATGGGAGAGCTGATGGCACCAGGGGGCAGGGGAAAGCCTTCTGGCTCCTTGCCCAAGGGAAGATGGTGCCGCAGGAGCCCAGCTTAATGGGGAGCCACCCAACTAGCATGGTTTCTTTTCTTTCCAAAATGCCCTTACCCTTTTACTCCTTTTTTAGGAGGCTTGCTCTTGAACTGCCTTGTCTGTCTCTGCTTGAACTTGGGAGGCCCCTTGCGTGGTGTAGTGGGACCAGTTGGAGCATCTCCAGTGTTGAGGTTTGTGGCTGGGTTCTCACTCATCGCTGGGCTGGTGCGTGCGGCAGGCACACGCCTCTCTCAGATCCCACTGTCTGCAAGATAATGGCAAGGACTGATGCAACACTCTGCTTATCATTTCTAGGTATCAGTAGTCAGGTGACAGAATTATAGAAAGTATAATTGTGACAGGATTAAAGATAAAGATATTAAACATAAAGAAAGATTGTAATGCATACAAAGTAAGCAGGATAGCACTGCCTTTAATCCGGCATGCTTGAATTGAGATGCCAAACAAAAGACACTTGAGCTAAGGACTCGAGCTAAGGACAGGATATGACTACTAGGAGCCACAGACACACCTAGAGCTTAGAGAAATATCCTATCCTTGAGAATCATCATGATATACTTCACCTGCTCTTATATTTGTGCCTAAGCAGTACCTTTTGGACACTGACGGAAATGGGATGCTGTGCTAGATGGGCCCTTCGTCTGGGTGCAGCTGCAATTAGGGCCTCATGTTTGTCAATACCAACCTTAAGGGAAATAGCACAGTATCTTTAAAAGATTGTAAAGAAGGCTAAGGCAAAGCATTGGAGACTGTCTTTTAGACAGAAGTTAATTTCTCAGGATTTAGGAGAGCAAAGCCTGTAACTTTCCCGAGGATATGTCCATTTTGGTATTTTTGAGCATTATATTACATGCATTGACCTCCTCTGCACCACACTGCACATGAGCCAAGCTCCGCTTCACAGGGGCTAAATAGTTATCAGGGAGCAATTCTTGTGTGGGAGACATCTCTCCTGCCTCGGAGGGCAGAATTGCTGTACTCAGAGCCCTTTGCTTCCTTCCCAGAGAGGACAGCAATAACTCTCACCAATGCCCAAGAGGGAACTTCCAGCCCTTCATCAAAATTTTGTGCTAATTAGTATGCTAGAATGATCTGACCAAGTGCATTTATGGAACATAAATAATTGCCAACTTTTTCTCCCCTCCTTGAAGTCACATTCTTCCCCATGACCATTACATAACCCCTATCTCCAGGTGTTCATCCCTGTGCAGCCAGGCTGATGGAATCATTGATGGAATTAACTTCAGGATTTGGTACTAAAGGCTAATCTCATTATGTCACCATAGTGCTCTGGCCTAATCCTCAACATCACCTGCAGCAACACTCTGGACTTTTAATCTCAGAACTATAAATGCCATCAAAGATGGGTATTTTTTTTCTTAGTCTGAAGACAGTTCATGTCTTTGACAGTCCTGCAATAACCAGAGTATTGGAAAGCAAAGCCTGAGATGCAAGGAGAAAGGCCATCCAAGCAATCCTCCTGTGTCACTTCCACATCAATGCAAGGCAAAGAGCCGTGTTTCCGTATCTGTGGCAGTCTCGGAATACTTCACCCCTGACATCTTTCCATCTGTGCTGGCAGTAGGATGGATCCTAATGATAGCACCTAGAGGCATGCTAGTTCTTCTGTTGCTTGCGGTTGGGCTCCTGTCTCAGCTGTAATATCCTGAGCAGGAGACTGGACGGGTTCCAGCAGCCCCAAATGGAGCAGCAGATGGTTGTGTCTGCAGCTGAAATAGGCACAGATGCTATTCCCCCGCCTAACACAACGCTTCCTAAGCACACACTGTGCCCACAAACACAGGGATCAGCTCAAATTGTAGAAGTTACTTATTTGGCTGCCATCTCTGAAGCACATGAACAATCACCCCATATTTACAGCTTTATCCTCACAGTGTGGTGGCAGGACAGGTGAACACTGTCACCTTCATCTTTTACAGAATGGGAATGGAAGTGCAGTGATTGACATGACCTGGAGTGCACAGCTGGGAGGAATGACAAAATCTTTTGACTCTCAGTTTTTTAGGGCCAAACTGAGAGGTGAAGGCAGTTTGGCTCCAAACCAAAGAGAGAATTTGGTGCCTCACGGTTGCTCAGGATGAGTGAAGAATTCAGACGGTACTGCCCTTCAGCAAAATGCTTTGCATTGGGAAACTGCTCCACGGCATGTCTGCTAATGCCCCAAAGTATAGTATTATGCCTCCGTGTCAGGAGCAGTTCTCGTCAGTAGGGTGCTGTCTCAGTGCTAGGTACCCCTCCTGAAATACGAGACACACATCCACTTCTAAACACCTTCAGTTCTTCTGACATGCCCAGATACTTGGCACCCCTCTCAAGGGCTACTCCCGAAAGTACAGCAGAAGAAACAAACCAGCTAACACATTTCCAACCCTTTGGCCTAACATCCAAAACTTGTAAGAGGCAGCTGAGCTCAGCCTCCAAGTGAGTTCCCAGCATGCTACTTTAACCACAAAAATGTCTTTGAGGGTCAACTCTTCTTAGTTCCTTGAGTCCATGCCTTGCCCCTGGCCTTCACTCAACAGAGAAATAGCTAATGGGAAGACTTAGTTCTTGGAGTTTCCCTTTTCCCCAGTCTGAAGTAGTCATATGCACCTGCCAGCTACTTGATACCTGGGATTTGGTAGGAAAAAGAATCTGCCCAAATCACACTTCATCCTTTCTCTCACCTGCATGAATTCAAGAAAGGGCACTCAGTGAAACTATAAGGGACAATTCTAACCTCTTCCTTACCAACCTCCCTCTACCTATTCTCCCATGCATCACCAAAAGAAAGGGTAGAGGATGGAAAGCAACCTTAATGCCACAGAACAGCCTCCGTCTCGCAGCAGGAATCAAGCTGCCCTCCCACCAGTGAGTTGGTGGGACTCACCTGCCATCACACGCAAGCAAAGGTGTCTCCATTCATGCTGAGGAGGGCCCTGCCCCACAGCAAGGGAGCTGCCCCAGTTTCCATACCTCGGGAACCAGCTGCCCCTGCACACAGCCAGACATGGGTGGACAGGTGGCCCCAGGATCACAGATGCAAAAGAAACACCCATGGCAGCTTCCCAGGGGAATTTCCCAGTCTTTCACCTCCCCATACCTGGGTACTCAGATAGTCCTTGGTACCACACCAAACAGATGGCTTGACAAACATTCAATGAGACTGGGTTTCCCTCTCTAGCTCTCTGCAAGTGCTATGCTGCCTCACCCCAGTGCTTCCCAGGCTGCCAGAACTCTTCTGCTGCCACCGGCACTGGGATGCAGCTCCTGGGTGAGAGCTGATGGCTGTGGATGCAAAGGCTGTTGAGGAACAAAATGTTCTTCCATGCACTTCCTCTGCCCCCTCCTCTGACAAGGTGTTACCTAATTGTCCCTGACAGCATTTCTGCTCAGTCCAGGGTTTAATCCTCTGGGTAAGAGCTTTGCTTGTGTCCAAATGATAATTATACCTAATACATGGTAATGGGCTTAGCTCAGTTGCGTCAGATATCCCACCTCTGGGTTGCTGGCTGAGTTAATCATCCTTCTTTTAGTTTTCTTTGAACTTAAAGAGGCTTGAATACTACTGACAAATGCTGACTCTTTAATCTGCCCCCTCCTTAATCTCTGATTCTCCATGGAAAATTTCCGTGACAGATAATGCAGATGCCTCACTTGACCTTCTTCAGACAGATTCAGTGTAGAATTTCATCTTCCCCTGTCTGAAACCTTCAAAAATACAGACTTCCCCATGTGCACTTGTCTTCATGGTGCCTCAGGGGTGTCAGACACAGAACCCCCATGGGCTGTGTCCCTCCATGCAGTGATATGCTGGGAGAAGACAGCATTCAGGAGGAAATACCCTCTTTTTTACATTCCTTTTGGTGGGGTTCTTGCATGCTCAGCTCTTGAGCTCATGAGAGCCACTAGCATCATCCCTGCAGCCAGGCTTTCATCAGGGAATGTTGTATCCAGTGTAAGATGCCTGTGAGGAGTCTCACAGCTCCAGTCTCAGTTGATTGAGCTGGCTAAACACAGCAATGGAGAAAGTCCACACAGGTTCAGCCCTTTCTGATTGTGTGCTTTACACAGGATCCCAGACCCTTCGTTCTACCAGCAGTTTTAAGGCCAAAAACAGATGAAAGAGGATACACTCTAAAAGGCAGAAACTCATTTCAAGTAGAACTAAATTCCCACAACTGCTTTGCAGATAGGGATCATTGGAAAGACTATCTCAGTTGAAGGGAGAGATTCAGCAACACCGGAGGTACAGCATCACACAGTATAAACTCCCCTCTGATGTGCCCTGCATGTATGGCTGGGCACCGTAGCAGGAAACACCAGCTGCCTGTCCCGACCGCTCCTCAGGAGCCCCCCGCAGTGCTGCTCACACGCAGGCTCAGCCAGCCGAGGACACAAACGAAGGGGGTGCCAGGGAGCCCTGATCAAGGGGTGCCCGGCAGGAGAAACTGAGCAGCCCTTGGAGGGCAGAGCTGCTTGCACAGCCAGGGAGCTTTGAGACAAACCACCACTGCAGCACTTGCCCTAATGCTAGAGGAAACAGAAAACGATGAACCAAGAACCACAGCTCCCTCTCTTAGCTACTGGGTCTCTTCACGCTCTCCAAGCACAAATATCTGAATTTTTCCCCCATGGGATTTTATCAGGACTTTTGTATCCTCTGAGTTTTGCAGCCAGTTCCTCTTTCCTCCCCCTGCCACCCTCGTTATTGCTTTGAAATATTTCCATCCTGGGAAATACTTACAGTGGCAAGGGGTCCTCTTGCAAATCATTCAACTCCTGTCCTCCAGCCTGCGTAGAAAGGTTCTCGAGGTGTCCTTTCTCCTCCAGATATACCCTGCCACCAGGTGACATCAGGGCGCCAATCATGGGCGGGCCCCCACACGGCGGGGGGGTGTGTGGGGAGCACTGTGACCCCGGCGCTCTGCAGGCACAGCTCCAGGAAGATCTGAGGGAGCAGCAGAGCCTCAACACACTCCTGAGGGGCAATGTGCCCCTTTCTGCAAGAAGAGGTTGTGGCTTCTCTGGAGCTCCTGTGGGGTGATGTCTGGAGAAGCAAAGAGGAATAAGGAAATCACCTGCCCTTTGAGTGATGCTGCTGCTTGTGAACACATACACACACACACACACATACACACACACATGCCTGCACATGCAGGGAAGGGAGGAGTTGGTCCTAATCACCCCAGGTCCCTCCCCTGTGCTGGTGAACGCATGGAGAGGCTTCCAGCAAACTTCTCAGCTGTGCTGCAGGAGTCAAGAGGCACCTGACAGAGCGGTGCACGCGGTCAGCCCGGTGCCGAGAGGGCTGAGTCTGCCCAAGGGAGTCATAGGGAACATTGCTGAGATGCTATGCAGAGCCCCGGTGAATATTTAACTGCATCCAGCAGATGGGACGGCAGGGGAAGAAGGGGGAGCCTTTGTGTTGCACATGGGTGGCCAGCCAACGGGGTGGCCTGTCACCTCTGAGACCCGAGGTGTTGGGCTGATGGTAACAGCTAGGTCACATCTGGGTACCAGTAGCATTGCTACTGTGAGGGACTGTCTGAGAAAGGGAAGAGCTGGTGCCTCAGCCCAAACTCCAACCCAATAAAACTCCATGGATGTAATGCACACTGTTTTATGAGGTGCTTTGTATCTCCAATGCATTTTAGTAGCCCATTGTGACTGCCTGGGAGATCGGTGTCAGAGATGTGCAAAAAGTGGGAGGAGCCTCAGGATGAAAAGAGAAGGTCCATGGCCCTGCTAGAAGGTGCTGGAAGATCATCCTCATCCTCAGTTGCAGCAGCACCTCAGTCATGGACTGTAGCTGTCTGGCCTGAGGCATAGCCACAAGGTTATCAATCCTCTGGGGTCTGTTTGCTCTGGTGAAGCATCGCTCACTTACCCGTGTTGAGCATCCAGCTCACAACATGAGATCAGGGCTGGCAGGGCCAAAAATGGTCCCAGAGAAAGGAGCTGTGCTAGGGGTATCAGAGCAGCACAGGGGCAGAAGGAAACCAAGGTGTGGGTTTGTGTAGTGATGGATGGGCTTCGTCTTTGGGTGAGGCTGGAGGAGGGGATTTTGGAGCAGCCATGCCAGCCAGGAGTGTGACTGCGTGTGACCGAGAAAGGACAGGCTCTCTCTGACATGACAGACCCTGGCAGCAGGTCCAGCACTGCTCTGACGCTGAGCAAAAGCCCCACAGCCCTTCAGATGGCTGAAGTTGGATGAGATAAATCCCTCAGCAGGACTCTTAGCTTACATTTAAAAAATCGATAAGGTCCTAGCCCTTGAGTGGGCGCAGAGAAGCTGGGAAGTAAATCCTAGATGCAGCCGAGGGGCTTTCAATCTAGCAGAGAAGCAGCAAACACACTTAGAGTTCCCACGTGTTTGAGGATGATCACACAGCTTTCGGAGGCTGGGCACAGGAAAGAGGACAGGGGCAGCATCATGTTGGCATTGTCTCTTCCCTGTGACAACTACAGCTTGTACACAAATGCGCCGAGACTGATTGCGCTCAGCAGCTCCTGACAGCAGAAGTGATTACTGTGGGCAGGGACCTGCTTGTGTGGATATAAAGAGGTGCAGCCTGCTGGCAGCAGACTCTGCTCCCATCCCCGCTGCTCATTCCCATGCCTCCATCTGCTTCAGACAGGTTTCCAGGGGCTCCCCCTCCCCTTCTGCCTTCTTCTATGTAGGTAGAGTTGCTGGGGAAATCGGCTCTACAGCCTCCTACTCCTCTTTTCTGAACCTTAAAAATTTACATTCTTTCAGGCTGTTTGTTTTCAAAACACCCCCTTTGTTTTCCTGTTTTCCCAATGAAATGTGGCTTATTTCTCTTTAACAAAAGTGGACATGTGGGAAAAAATTTTCCATGTTGTCACATGAAGCTATTTTTTTGCCTAGAAACTCCCTATATGGCCCCGCTTATCATGTTCTTTATCTCTCATGATTATCAGACCATTTGCCCTCTCCTCCTCTCTCTCCATCCATCCTCTCTCTCTCCCTTCCCCTCACAAAGCGGGTGTTATTTGCTCTGCAGGGATGCGGGTGTGTGGCTCCTTTGCAGAGCAACAGGCACCAGCTTTGTGTCGGTGCCCAACTGCCAGCCCAGATGGATGATGAGTTCTGCCCAGGGACCGAGTACCTGATCCCTGTCCCTCCCTGCCCCTGCCCAGGCTCTTCCTCCCCTGTCCCCAGGAAAGCCTTTTGGGCCACATCAGTTGCCCGATCCAGACCAGAGCTGCACCAGAAGCCGTGGGGTCCAAGCGGTAGCAGAAGTGCCGTCCCTGTGGCCCCAAAGGAAAACCCGTGAGCTTTGTTACCTCTGGCCAGATTATTCCCTATTCCAAGGAATCACTTAAAAAACATCTCCAAGGTTTCTGACCCTATTTATGAGCTGGTGTAGCCATGGTAACTGTAGTTATACCAGAAATAGCAGCTCACTTGAATGACAAAGAAAACACAAGTTTACAAGACAGTGACTTTTTCAGGGGCTGGCTGAGCTCATGGGACTGTGGGAGGAAATCCCAGCCGAGGCACAGACTTGGGGATGCAGTGGATGAGGGCTGTGGCTGGCATGGGCCACAATAACTCTTTTGAAACATATCTCTACAAGCTTGTGCCAGGTGCTTAGGAGACTTTGTGCCTTACTGATAGAGCTTTATCACTTGCCACACAGACATACCTGACTGGAAACGAGCAGGGAATTTCCCAAGCATCTGCAGTTAAACCTCAGTTTCCCTCCTGCAGACAGACAGCCTACCAAGTGCCTCTGAATTCCTGGAGAGAGAAGGACAGTGGTAGGACCTGGATTTGGAATGAGATTGTCTATTTGTCTTGTAGAAGGTCAGTGAGATTATCATGTCAACAGCATTTTGGTGAGAAACCCAGTGTACCAAGGTGCCTGCAAAAGAAGATTTGCATGCTGTAACCTCCTTCCCCAATGTCCATCATGTCCCTAAGCTGTCTGTCATTTGTGCTAGTGAAAAAAGAGAAACAGATGTAGAAGATTGGGCTTTGCCTGGTGCAGATATTTAGCTGTTTGAATACATGCAAATCAGTCCATCAAAGATGCAGAGAAGAAGGCATCCTCGTGGAGAGATTGATCGCTCTTCCTTTAGGAAATCATGCACCGCTATTCTCGTGTCAGGATTAAGCTTCTGTAACAGCCTGCAATAAATCAGGTGTGCTGACTTTGGGAATCTGTGTCTGCTACCGGGTACAACAGTTATGTTGAGTGTCTCTGAGCTCAGCTTGCAAAAGAGCCTGGTCTCGATTCTCATTTCCACTCGTGCCCTGGAGGCTGCTCTGGCAATGGAGCAGAGATTAAAGAGGCTGAGGTCTGTTTTTCCACTGCCAGGGCTCTAGAGAGAGATTTCCATGGTCAGCAGGAGAAAAGAGTCCTTTGAGGAAACATAAATCAAGCCATAAGGTTTAGCTGAACCATAAGGTTTAGCTGTGGCCCTGTCTGTGTTAAAAACTAGGTGGCACTGGGGACATGACTAAGTCCACAAGCCAAATGGCCATTGCCAAGGCTTCTTCAGGAAAAATGAAGTCCCTGCTTTTCTCATTCAGTCAAGGGTGCTCAATTTGTACACGTCAGAATATCCTTACAGGCCCCAGGCTTTCAGGCACCAATACTTTAGGACATGCTGGGACTTTTTGCAGCAGATGATATAAAACCCATGTAGCCTGTCATACACTTCATTAGTTACCAGAGAGTTACATTTTCTTCTGAGCAGTGAGTCTGGCCTTTCTTGGAACAGATAACCAAGTCTTACCGTCTAATACCACAAGACTGCTACATTGGCATGATTTTATTAACTTATGCAAACTTTTCCCTGATTGGCTTAAATAGAAGGAGAACCAGAATGAATCCTCTCTTTTTTAGGTAACACTTTTCACCCACAGATCTCAAAGCACAGAGCTACTTTTTCATCATTTCTATTTGTAAATATGGAAACAGATGTACAGAAAGTTCAGAGACCTGTAGATGAGACCCAGCCATCCAGAAATCTGCTGTGGGTACTGATGTGCTTGGCCATGCAGCACAAAAAGCTCAGTACTTTATAACTGCTTTGTGATTCATTGTTTAAGAGCATCCCCCTGCTCATTGCATAGCTGTCCCATGAGAAAGCAATAACATTAATGAGCGTCCTTTCCCTGCACTAACTTTGCTTAATGTCTGCATCCAGGCTGTTGGTAGTGCTGCAATAGGATTGAGTTTGTTAGATCATTTTAAAAAGCTTCCTCTGTTTCCTGTTTTCATACTGCCCACAATTAAAATGTCTATTTTTTCTTTTATAAGATTATTTTTCTCTGAATGCCATTTACAGAACATGCTCAACATTAATATCGTGAACCGTGACCTAACATTTTTCCCTTTTTTTGATCAAACCCAGGTAGTTAATCTTGTTATCTATGTGACTGCCAGAAAGCAGAGCATGTGGTTGCTCTTAAAAATGAAATGATCTTAAACCTGAATAACACAGTTTTCACAGTATTGTCTCAAGGGTCTTTCTTAGATTTTTCTTTTTCCATAATTGATTCCTTCTCTATGAATTACATGCCATATACCTGTGAACAGTGATTAAATGATCCACTAGCACTCACTAAAATGATCACACATTGAACTAAACAGAGAAGTAATACTGCCTTGTTTAAAAAAAAGAGACTGCAAGAGGGTGTTTTTATTTAAATGGAAATCAGATAATTCTAGAGCTTTATTTGGTTTAAAACAGTGAAGCAAATGATTCAGTGTCACTGGGCTATGAAGAAGAAACTGTACACAAGTCAGCTCCAGATGTCTTCTTTCCTGACAGCTCCTTTTCTCATCTTCTTTTTCTGAACGATCAATTCTTTCTCCTTGGCAACCAGCAGCCCAATAAAGAAAGGCTCTTCTAAAACATTTTGGTAAAATGTTTCTTTCTTCTTTTTAAGAGGACACATCTTTTCCTATGGCTTTCACACCATGCTACAGACATATTCTTCTTTCATCCTCCTACCAGATAAAAGCACCGCTGTGCAATCTCATTCAGTTCAGCTCTTTGCCACCATTATTACGATTTTTTTCATGTAACAGCTGAGGCTTTCAAACAGAAATGATTGCTTCTGGGGAGCATCTCACACTCTCCTTGGGAACATTCAACGAATAGGCAGAGGAGGCAGCTCTTCCTGCTCCATTATCTTGTCTCTTGGGTGGCTGCTCACCTCCCAGACACACGGATTCTAAATGCTCTAGCTGCCATGCAATAGCAGATCCCTGGTGGAAATAACTGCGGAAGGGGAAAAGCCAGGGGATGAAAATGTGAATGATTCTTTTTTTTTTTTTTCCTCCTTTTATTGCTCAGGTATATTGCCAGGTACTAAGCCTTCTGTTCTCCCCTCAGGATCTTGCAAATGCGTAGGGTTTAATGTTTTAATGCGGGGTTTTTTTATGGCCTTTCACTGGCAGATTCCAATGTTTCTTTTAATTTAGAGCCTCTACACTCTTGCTTTCCAGTGGAGGTACACACCTCTATAAAGTGAATTAGATCCTTTTACTGAGAGGCCCCTGAGGATATTTCTGTGCCAAGAACCTGGAACTGCAAGCCCACTTCTGGGGTCCAGTCAAGCATCATAAACACATCATAGACTAAGTGAACTGTTTAGAAGCCATCATTGCACGCTGGGCGAATGCATGTTGCACAAAGGATGTTCTGACACTTTCATATACACAAAGATTTACTTGTGGGGTCCATAGCTGATGGCATACTTTGACTGTAATGGTGAAAGTTATTTCTAGAGAAAAATGAAAATAAAGGAAGAGGAGAGAGAGAGAGAAAAGGGAGAAATTTTCCCCAGTGGCCAGCTGGGAAGGGCAATGATGGGGTCCCATAGGAGCATCCTCCTCTGAGCGCTTTCTCCAGTGCAGCAGATGATGACAACAAAAATGATGAGGGTGATGATTTCTTGCTGTGCTTTCCCTTAGCATTATGTACTTTTCATCAGGACCCACTTAAACTCCCGATTGGCTGTTCCTGGTTGTGATTCTGTTAGCTCAGGGAGGAGAATGCTCATCACATGCAAATGTTGCACATTCATTGCTTGTTAAGCTTCTGTGAATATATATATTATTGGATAATATTTACTGAGAATTTAAATAGCTGTTACTTGCTTTGTTGAGCACCACATTTGTTTTTCTCTTCTATATACTAAAGTCTACAAAACAAGAGATAAAGAAGGAGAGGGAGAAGGGGCAATTCTCACATTGGTGCTTTCCATGAGAATCTGCCACAATAACGCTGTGGGGGTTTGCAGATGCAGGGCCATGAGAGCAATAATATGGGAGCAGCACAAGTGCAATAAAGGAAAAATGTTGCCACAGAGATGCTGATAATCACTGCCTCACGGCTTCAGAGAGAGGTTATGTAGCTGCAAGCAGCATACCCTGAGCACTGCTAAGGCTAAAGCACCAAGGCACATAAGGCACTTAAGAGCTAGCAGGAGCCTGGACACAGAGTACCACGGAGCCATGAATTCCCATATAAAATCAAGGTGCCTGTTGAGAGGAGTGTTTACCACAGGCAAGGCAGGGTGCAGCTGGCAAGGGAGATTTTCTAAGTCCAGCAGAGGAGGAGAGGATGGCACTACTCTCCTAATTTAGTCCCAGCTTCAGCTCTGGCTGTTTTGGAGGAAAGTCACAACGCAAGGAGAAGTGCTTGGATAAATACCTCCTAACACCCTGCCTGGTGATCAGCTTAGGGCTGAGATTTGGCCTTACATAACCACCTGTTTTCTGAGAGGTCCTAAAATAGTCCAGTCCTCTTTCAAATCCAGCTCCGGTGGGTGACTTCTCCAGGGCACCACCCCCTGCAAGATGCTGGCTCCTGCCACGACATCCGCTGAGGGATGGAGAGCAAAAGCTGCTTTCCTCCATTCCGGGCTCTGGAATGCAGGGGGTGCAGAGAAGACACCCCTGCTCCCTGGTGGCAGGGACCATCTTCCCCTCGCCCAGCCCTGTCCTCTCACTCTCCCCCTTCCACCTGCTTAGCTCTCCCTCTCCTTTACTGGGCTGCTGTGTGCATCCTCAGCCTTTCTCAGGCTAGCCTCTGGAGGAAACTGGCTCTGGTTTGCCCCTACTCTCTCATCCCCGACAAAATCCATTTCCTTCCTCTGTCTTGCCGTTCCCCTCGCTCCCCCAGGGGAGTTGAGTCATCCAGAAGTGACATGTGAAGTCTTTGCACACCTTCAGTCTGGAGATTGGTGTTATGGGATTAGCATGTTAACCGTCCTGAAAGCTGCTTAGACAAGCATTAAATCTCCTATCTGCTCTCCATCTTTCAAGGAAATCTCTTCTGGAGGAGCTGGAGAGATGGAGCACCTAGTCACGTTTTCTGAGGGTCAGCTCCTTGCCCAGCTGAAAGCCCTCAAGTCCTGTGGCCAGGTGGTTTGAAGGGATTGCCATGGGATCAAGGGGTGGGAAACCCAGCTAAACCCTTACAAAGGGCTCTGTGGCTGCACACCAAAGTGCCTTCTTCCTCCTTGCTTGCCATGCTGAATATTGGCTCCCTTGCCTGGCACCGTGTCTAGCCCCCATCTCTTTCCTCCCTTCCCACCCCATCGGCTTGCACACTCCCTTGCAGCACCTTAGGAGGGGTGAGTGGCACCAAGTAGGAAGAAGATGGGCACCATGCATGCTAGGTACAACAGGATCAACCTTAGGATGCTGCCTTTTAAAGCAAATCCTGGGACACCTTTTGTCTGCGTTTTATTCACATGCAATCAATTCGTGCTTCAGAGGCTGCATTCCCCTGTTTATCCTGCTTAACTGGGAGGCGGAGGAGGCAGTGCTGGGTTTACCAAGGAGTTGGGTGGCACCTCGTGATGCAGTGAATGTCCCCTCATATGGCAGGGAAAGGCCTCGTGTCTAAGCTCCCTGACCTGTCACGTTTCCTCATGCTTATCACCTCGCGACTGCCTCAGGCCCAGATTACCTCCTCTCATCTCTGGAGGAGAAAGGATCTCTGCACGTAGTGAGGGACACCACCTGGGGACATCCACCTGGGGGACACCCACGGCCAAAACTGACACTTACCTTGCAGCAGCTGTTGACATGAATTTGCAGCACCATGAGGGTGTCTTCCCAGTATATCGCCTGTAGTCTTCCCAGAGATTGCAGAAAGCTTGAGGGGGAGGCAAAGCTCATGACAGTGACAGGATTCGGCAACATTATTCATTAGAGAGTAGTGTGAGTTAGTAACATCATGTACTGAGTTAAGTGCAAATGCAAATGAGAAGCTCCAAAACAAATCACTTTACAAGAGCAGTAGAAAAAAAAAATTACACCATTGGGCCTCTTACAATTACAAAAATGGATTCCTTGCCCGGACTAAAACCTCTCTTTATTTCCCCCCCCCAGAGCTTCCAGCTCCAAATTAGAAAGTTGTGGAATTAAAGAGTAGGTAGAAGTAAAGGATTCTAACAGGTGATGGTTTCGTGAATTAGTCGCTTCTAAAGGCCATAAAATAGTTCCTTTCCTCAAATGCAGCCTCTTCTTCTGTAGAACACAGAGACGACATTTAGCAGCATGCAGCAGCAATGTACCACCAGTCTAGAAAATTCAAACCCAGAAATGCTGGACAGCTTATGGCAATAATCAAAATGCAAATAGAAAAAAAAGAATGCCATGCCTGATTTCTTTTAATCTTACAATTTTTAAGAAATCTCAAGATTTGTTGGGTCCAATAAGGTGCTACAGAAGACACATGACTGTTGAGAGTAAAGGTTGTGTAGTTGAAGGATATGCATTTAAAAATTTGCATAAGCTTTTGGCTATTTACTTGACATAAGTTTAGACACTAGTGGTTGATTGCATGTATTAATGTGGTCAACTAATTGCATAACAGATTGTGATCAGTGGGGACAAAGTAAATAAGACCTAATAATAATATTTTAAGTAGAAAGTATTTTTTTCCAACTAAGGACACATTTGAAATACTACCGTTTCCTTTGCAATAAAGCAGGTACACTCTAGATGCTGTCCTTGCCTCCTTCTGTCACAGACATAAGGATTGGCTGGGGTTGGACAATGTCTGCCAAGAGATGATCTTCATTGCATGGCATCAGTTTGTCAGAGATGAAACACTCATAGGTAGGAATTTGCCTTCAGTGATGTTCTGCTCCATCGCGGATCAAAACCTGCCTTTCTTCCAGTAGATCAGTGACGTGGTTCCCCAGTGGGATGTTGGATATGGTGACCCAAAGGATGATGCCTGGCTTCTAAGCTCCCATCTGCTCAGCATGGTGCATAGCCAGTGTCTGCAGCTCTTTCTCACCCTTCTCAGCAATAGGAAGATGAAGCACAGAGCAATGACATGATTTGCCCATGATTACATACTGGCTAATTTCTAATCTAGGAGTAAAATCTGCTTCTCCTGTGTGCTAGGCAGACATGCCAATATAGGCTGAGTGTACATACCTATGCTGGCACGCAGCTATACATCCCTATACTATGCACATTTGTGGATATACTGGTCTCGATGTATGCTCACAACCATTTAGAAATAGTGTGCAAATAGCTACACAAAGACACAGGCAGTCTGGTATTTATCTCCCAACTTAAAAAAAAAATGAGAGAAAGCTAAACCCTACTGTCCTCCAGCAAAAATGATCATAATAACACTAGAGTTATGGTTGCACTGGTGTCTCTGTACACAGCCACTAAAACCAAGGAAATCTCAAGCCAAGCCATGAGCAAATGGTAACCTCAACCCACACACCCTCCCAGCCAAAAGGGTGCTCTGGTCTCCCAGTACAGATTAGGAAGCCTACTGAAGTCAGAGAGTTAGTCCAGATAGCACGGGAACCAAGACAAGAAGTTGATGTACAAGACACAGGGGCTGCTTAACAAGACCATTTCCTCAAAGCTCCCCATAATTAACACATCCAACTCTTCACACCTTTCCCAGACCAGGACTGTTCACATGAACAATTTGAGCCATCGTAACATGGCACTGTCATTGAAAGAATTTGCTCTGTCCTTTCCCCATCCCTATCCCACACAGCTCTTTCCCTTGTGCTGGCACAAGGGTTTAACCACATTTGGCCATTGTGAACAAGGATTGGGAAACCTATCTGGGTTTAAAACTCACTGGTATATACTTATGCATTTGCTTACATATTTTTGACAGGTATGTTTTAAACTCAGCTCAGTGCTGTATTCAGCTCAGTTCTCTTGTGCTGGCCCACGGGGAGGGTTAGCGTAGGAGTGAAAAAGAGCAGCAGAGAAAAAAATAATTTCTCTTTGCGGTGAAGCTAATTCATGGAGGCTTAAAATGTTTCTGAGGCTACAGCCCCTGCTAAATGGAAATCCACTGCCAGCCAGACATATCTGTTTGTCCCTTGAAATGCATGAGGTCAGAATCAAAGTGCCACCCATAGCCTAAATGAAAGCAATGGTAGGCTGGGAAAATCAGTCCCCCTCTTCTGAGATCTGTCCATCCCTGAAGGAGAGCCTTCTTACTCAGTTGTTTGCAACCTTTAAAAATTTGTGTACGACAAACGCTTTCTAATGGACGTGTGGATCCGGGGCAGTGAATTGAAGCCCATTGGCAATAGATTTGCTTTGCTTATTTTGCTTATGCAAATGCATTAAGAACAGTCTATCAGTCATTGCAGATACAGATTTGTTAGTTGCAAACCAATGGTCTAATTTGTTCTTAAATTCTGCACTGAGGATTGTGTGCGTGAAGGATTTATGTGACTGAAGAACTAAGTGGGCACTCCATGAGTGGAAAAGAAAGAGAAAATCTGCTGATATTTCAGAGAGGAAGTGGTGTAAAATCTTTCTGATCGTTTAAGCATCCCTGGGAAATGAGAGCTTGTTCTTCCTGAGGTAGTTGATCTTTGAAACTGCTTGTGTGAAAATGGCTGGGAGTTAGGAACAATTAGCTGATTAAGAGCAGCAGGTAGCACTAGGAAAAATGACGTTCATCTGCAATGACCCCTGTTTGCACCCCATCTCCCACCCTCCATCTATGCAGGAATGCACTCGACCTGATTCTCCGCTTATTTTAATCGGTATAAATCAGGGCCAGCTTTTGAAATCGATCTTAATTACACCAGGAAAATAAACAAAATAAAAGCCAGGGCTGAAAAACAAAGACGACCGCTCGCAGGCACAGCAGCACGCACCGAGAGCCCGGAGCCCCGCACGGGGAGCACTCCCGCGTCCCTGGCCGGGCTCAGTCCCGCAGACAAAGCCCTGCGCTCCTCTGCGCAAAAAGAGCGCAGCGTCGGGCGGGCGGGCGCGCAGACAAAGCGGGGCAGGCAGGCGGCGGAGCGCTGCAGCATGCGGGGCCGCGCAGGGCTTCCTCTGCCAGTGGGCTGGTGGTTGCGGTGGCGGCTGCTTTTTTTTTTTTTTTTTTTTTTTGTTTTGGTTTTTTTTTTTTTTTTTTTTTTTTTTTTTTTTCCCCATCCTTTGGCAACAAAACCAAANCAAAGCTGAGCGCTGAGAGCGGAGGAGGCCCCCGGCCGCAGGCGCCACTCAGCCGGTGAGTACGAGCCCAGGCGAGGGGAGGACGGGAGGAGCCGGGCGGGGGGAGAGGAACGGGCTCACCCCCGGCTCGCTCTCCCCTGGCGCCGCGCAACTTTGCGCCTTTGCTCCCGGCGGCTGGCTCCGTCGCCCAACCTTGCCTGGGGAGACGGGCAGGGCCCTGCCTGCATCCGAGGGGGAAGTCGGGCTCCGCGCTGTGATGGGGTGGAGGGGCAGAGGAAGGGGAGGCAGCCCCAGCGCCTCCGGGGTGGCTGGAGGGCCCCCGGGGGA
>WAAD01020569.1:88906-100825 GCA_013389945.1 Fregata magnificens
GGGGGGGTCGGGCAAAGAAGTGCCCACCATCCACCATGTCTCCTGCCCCCTCCTGCTGCAGGTGCGAGGGCAGCCACCCATCCCCAGCACAGGCAGAGCCCAGCTGAGACACCCCAGCACCCCTCGGCAGCATGATTCCTCCTTTGCCTCCTGCAGCCATCTCTCTCTCTAGCAGGGGGTCCCTAGCGCTGCCCCTGCCCCTCTTCCCGCTGCTCTGTGGGTGCTGCCAGGCTTCAGAGGTGCAGGTGGTGCACAACTGTGGGTTGGGTCTGCAGGAAAGGAAGAAAAATGTGGTGGGGCAGGGCACAAATCACCTAAATTTCTCCTTGCATAGAGCATTTATAGGGTTAATTTTCTCATTTTTAATGTGGCTCGTGGCCTGAGGCCGTGGGGTTCTCCATCTTAGCCCAGCCCTTGGCCTGGGCGGTGATACAGGAGCCCAGGGACCCCAACAGTTGGGTACTGACATGCTCGCTCTGGGGAAGTGCTGGTGCCTGAGCCCAGCAGCATATCTCAGCTTGCAGAAGGGACCAATCCCATAGCTGGAGCAAGTAGAGGCAGGGGCAGTGGAGATGTGAGCTTTCCTCTTGGTCACCTCCTGCCTGGGAATTTGGCAGGAAGGCAGGGTCAGATCCACAGCTTGGGGACAAATGCCAGAATTGGGTCTGATCGGTGCCATCCTGAGATACGTGTGAGCCAGGGGTTGTTCAGCCCAGACAGCCTGGCTGGTGCTGTTCCCCAGAGAGCTCTTGCTGTTAGCAGAGCAGGCTGCTTGTCCACCTCTCTGGGAGGTTTTCAGAGCCTAAAAGCATCCCCCCTCAAGTGAGCCACCCCCACAGGCTGGCAGGGAAAGTCTCTGCGGCATGTGTGATGCAAAAGGAAGGTCTGAGGGATGGGGAACAACCAGCCCTGACTCTCTGCCTTTTCTCTGTGTGTGGCCAGAGATCTCTCTCTCCATCACCTGGGTCTTTCCCTCTCCCTCTTGTGATAAAGCACAAAACCCCCCATGGAGGACAGGGGCAGGCAGGCAGCTCTGCCCTGTGGTTGTAGTGGTGGCAGAAGCAGCCTAGTATCACGAGAGACCTTGGGAGAGTGGAAATGTCTCAGATCTGCAGCTGGAGCCCAAGTGGAAGGTAAGACCTGGTGGTGGCTGCCATGGATCATCACATCCTCTTCCTGTGCCGAGTGTGGGATGGCACTGAGGGGATTGTGAGGCTTTGTAAGGTGACTGTGCTGGGGCTGCAGAGCAGTGGGACATGAGCAATTGTTGCTTTCATGAGGGAGCTTCTGGTTTCCTTCCTCATGAGGACAAGTTCAAGGGCCTTTCCCGTGGTACGTAGGTCCTTCACACTCCTAGGGCTGGACATGACTTCAGCCAAGGTTATTCAGCCGCTGGGATGTACTTTCTTTCCTGTCCATTTGAGTGAGGATTACCTTTTACTTCCCAGCTGCTCGCTCTGCACTAGTTCCTGACTCACTGCAAAATGCCTTTGCAAAGTAGTCTTGCATCAGGGCTGTTGCCCATTAGCATGCTGGACTGAGTCTTCTTGTTCCTGTGTGGCTCGGTCCTTTTCTGTCCCTTTGTAACATGCCAATATGCCCCTCCTTGATCCCCCCCCGGAATTGCACTGGGAGGTCTGAATATTACTCTTTGCTGCCTGATTCCACTTGCTGATTCGCCCTGAACTGTTGCTTTTTTTTTTTTTTTTTTAATTTCCTTTCTGTTTTAATGAATGAGAAAACTATCCTGGTAGCTCCCAATTTAACTTTTGGGAGCAGGGGCAAATGTTAAGGCCACAGCTGCAGAGGGGGATAAAGAGCTTGCTGTGGAAATTTCAAATAAGCAGGCAAAAGGGGAATTTTTAGCAGGGACAGCCTCTGAGAAGGAGTTAATGTAAGGATAAGCTGAAGTGAACTGAATGATCTGTGTAGCTTGACCAAATCTCATTGCTGCCAAACGGCAAGGAATGGCTCGGCCATTTATGACAACCACCAGGGCACTGCTCTGTTTTTCAGCCTTTCTTTGAAGAGTGGGAAGGTGGCTAGGACCATGCGGCTGGCTCCGTGAGGCAGGCATCTGACTAAGGGGGACCTGGCACAGCACTGCTCACGTCTCCTGCCTTTGTCTCCTGTTCCCCATTCCCTGCCCTCTGCCTGGCTGCCCATCAGTTGATCTCTCCCCGCTCTGGCTCCCATTTGGGATGCCATCCAAGCAGCTTCGCTGCTCTCCTGTGTTCAGCAGCACGTTATCCCAGCCGTGCCGGCCGCGTGGCTGTGGGCTCCAGCCATCCTGCCTCTCCTTTCCCCACTGATGCAGCACAGGTACGCAGGGCTGCTCTGCAGCCGGGCTGGCTGCAGTCACCGTTGCGCTTCCTTCCTCAGCGGGAAGGAGACCTGATCAGTGCGTGAAGTGACCTGTTCCTGGGAGCAAGCACCATGAATGCCAGCAGATAGACTGTAGTGGGTGTGTTTCCTTGAGGTCTTCAGCTAACTTGCTAATATAAGGGAGTTGCTGTCAGGTATTTGATCTTTGTATGAAATGCTGCCTGACTGTGGCTTTTAACCCTTTACAAGAGGGTGAATGAAACCTCTGGCCTTGGCTTTATTCGCGTCTGTGTGTGGCAGTGGCTCTCTGTGCAAGATAGCTGGTGAGCTCTGAAACCTTGTATGGTGGCTTGTAATTGTAGGGTTGCTGGCCAGCAACCGTGCTGCAGAGTGGCTGTAAATCACTCCGGTTTCAGCCTCCTTTCCCGCACCTCCTCCCCGGGAGGGAAGAATGGTGTAGGTCTGCATGTGCGCGTGGTGCCTGCAGGGAGAGGAGCGGGGGCAGAGGGGGATTGTGTTCGAGCCAGAATATCAGCACGGCAGTGTCGAGATTGCAGCCGATCACCGGCGCCATTTGCCTGTAACGATCCTGCTGCATTCGGCGCCGGGCAGGTGCCTGCCTGCCTGGGGGACTGAACCACGCTGTGCCCAGACCGAGTGCCCCTAGGGACGCTACCCCCCTCCAGAGCAATCCCATTAACTGCCCCCTCCTCTGTTACCCAGACCAAGTGACCATGACTGAGAAGACTCAAGAACCTCATGTGGAGGAAGATGATGATGAGCTGGATGGGAAACTCAACTACAAACCTCCTCCCCAGAAAACACTGCAGGAGCTGCAAGAGTTGGACAAGGATGATGAGAGCCTTGCTAAGTACAAGAAGTCCCTGCTGGGAGATGGACCTGTGGTAGTAGGTAGGCTGGGGCACGCTGATAGGAAGGGACTGGGGAGATGCATAGCAACAGTGTGCTGTGGGGATGGGGCAAGGTGGCCTCAAAGAAGAGGGAAGGAGCTTGTTTGACCAGGCACATACAGTGCTTCTGCTGGAGGACTGGGGATGGGCAGGTGGAGAGATGCACGTAAAGGAAGCAGGGAGAATGCTCTGACCATTAGGTGTACGGTTAGTAGGGAGTGCTGGCATTGGAAACGGACTTGTGGTGGGAGGTGTGTGGGCCTTGGAGGACTCCTGAGGGGTTAAAAACAGGAGGGGACCAGCCTATGCTGAAAGGGGGCCTTGCTGCTCAGAATGATCTTAAGAGGGGAGTCTCCTGTAGTGGAAAGACCTCCTCTAGGTATTGGGATGGAGGCTGGAGGGATCCATGTTGAAGGACTGGCATAGATCCGTGGTCCTATTGTGCTAAGAGAAGCCTGGCATTACTGGGTGTTTCATGAAGTGCAGTTTCTGTGTGGGAAAGCAACCCCACTTCTTCAGTGTCGTTCCCTGCCCCTTGCATTTAGTTTTGCAAACTGACAGCTTCCCCCTGACTTTCCTACCTGCAGATCCAACAGCTCCCAACGTGGTGGTCACCCGACTCACCCTGGTATGTGACTCTGCTCCAGGACCAATCACTATGGACCTTACAGGTAGGCACAGACTCTGTCCTTGGGCATGAAGGGGGGAAAAAGCAAAGGCCCTGGCATGCTTCAAATTGAAAGGGAGTTTGTCCCTGGGATGCTGCAGTGGGTTTTAGAGGAACTCTGAGGGCATCTTAGCCTTGTTTCTTATTTTTAAAGTATACATGTATGAAAAAGAAAAGGATGTAATTCAGGAGAGTGTCAAGGGTCTAGGAGCTCCTGGGTTTCTCCTGCTTTCTCTTCTTAATTCCTTTCGACAAGACCTCACAGGCACAAGGGATGTGCATGTGTTCGGGTAACGAGCTGTTTTGAAACTTCAGAATCGAGCAATACTGCAGTTCCGGCTCCTGGGGACATGGGGAGAGAACCAGGCTTCACCTTATATGGGCTTTTCTGCAGAGAGAGGAAGCTGGGCCTAGAGGAGCAGAGAGGCTTCCTGTTCAACCAAAACCACGCAGAGCCCTGCAGAGCTCAGGCAGCCTCGCAAGCTGGACAGGAGCTGTGAAACATGCTCTGCTCACGCCAGCCTGGGGCTGGGCATGGATGAAGCATGCACACGCTCCTGCAGGTGCCCAACAACGATTTTGCGCATAAATATCTTTGTGTATATGTGCCCAGACCCATGTTTGTTTAGTCACTATCTTCATAGATGTGGATGCAGGCACATATGTACACCCAGGCCCAGGAGTTTCTGTGTACGTGCTCTCACAGTGCAATTGCTTATACAGACCTCTGTATACTCATCTTGCAGGTGTGCCACCTTTTGAAGGGATGCTCACCTCTGACACCAATCCTGGCCCCATCCCACTGTGTGTGGTCTCTTCTTGCTGTGACACCTCTAGCTAACAGCTTGATCCTCTCCTTACAGGTGACCTTGAAGCACTCAAGAAAGAGACCTTCGTGTTAAAGGAAGGAGTGGAATACAGAGTTAAGATCCACTTCAGAGTGAGTTGTTTTCCTTCTGGTTGCTTCTCGTCAGTTGCTGAGGCCAGGCACCAGCAGTCTATCAGATAACTAGAGCCTGGCAGCATGCCTGCGCAAAGGCTGGGCCTTTGTAAAACTCCCCTAGCTTCAGGTGTCGTTGTACCCAACAAGGGACCAGGTCTTTCCAGGGAATTGCTTCTGCTTGCTCACCCCTTGGAAGAAGTTGCTTTCTGTCCACTCACAGTGGTGAACAACAGGTGGTTTGGAAGCCAGATGGGTAGTTTTGGCTGAGTTTGGCTCGGCTTTTCAGCCACCAGAAAATCTTTAATTCACGCAGAGTGGGAATGGATAGGGAGGAGAAGAGAGAATGGCTTTCCACGAAGTACTGGTTCAGTCTGCATTGCTGGGCTTCATGTACGCATAAAAAAGATTTAATACTGTAGCATTTGGCTGATGATACCTGAGTTCTTCTAGGTCACGTTATACCCAAACAGGCTCATTTCTCTCCCTCTCCCATTAACCAGCGTGTCAGACATTTCTTCTGTTTCCAGCTGAAATGAAATTTGGCCACACTGCAGTGGGGCATCCAGCACTGAAGTGATCATCTCAGCACGTTTGCTGCAGGCAAAGCTGGCTTTGGCAGAGAAGGCAAAAAGGGATGGAGGATAGTTTTCCTGAAATGGAGGAGGGAAAGTGTTAATGTTGTGGGTTCTGTAGGAAAGATTTCCCTTCTCTGAGGCTTGCTCACTGTTTCAGAGATTACTTTGTCCCCAGAGACATCTCCAGCTCTCCTTTGTGCTATGAAATATTTCCATCTGTATCTGAGCCCTGTTGACAGGAGATGCCTGGAGCCAGACAAGTTATTCAAACTCCCTCCCTCAGTCCCAAGGGTGGTAAGAGCTAGCACCATGTGAATTCTCCCCTGGGATGTAAAAGGATCTGTCCATCTTGTTTCCAGATTGAGTAGTGCAGGGAGGCAGGGCATGCTGGAGGGGGACAGCAAGGGATACATCCAAGCTATACATGGGAGATGTGAGGAAAGATTATGGAGAAAACTGTGTCCTTCTGTCTCTTGAGGAGAAACTTGCCAGCTCCCCACAGCTTAGAGGGCAGCTGGGAGTGCTCAGCTAATCTTGCCCACCTATTTGTTTTGGAGGGATGACTCTATAGTCACCCATATCTGGTTTTCAATAAGGAAATTATTAACCGGGAACTCCCTGCTTTACTTTTCTTTGTCCTCATCAGCCCGTCTTGTGAAGCTGACTGATGTGCTCCAGTCATCTTCAAAGTCAGGGAAAGGATGGGGAAGTGCAGGAGATACACAGAGGATGCTGTAGGTCTCCAGGTGCCTGTGGAGAAGTCATGTTAGGACTCCCTACAATGTGTCCTGTGCTGAGCCTTTGAGAGCAGTGGTGTAGGGAGCCAAGACGGGTATGTCTCTAAGGCGAGAGAAAACCAGCAGATACAGAACCAAACCCCTTCCCTTGACACTTACTTCTGGTCACTTCTTACAGGTAAACAGGGACATTGTGTCGGGACTGAAATATGTGCAGCACACCTACCGGACAGGGGTGAAGGGTGAGTAAGAGACTTTTGTACCCTGCACACCTGTTCTCCTACCACCGTGTTCCCTCTGCTCAAAGAAGTGTTCCCACAGCTCTGGGCTGGGACAGAGCCTCCCTTGACCCTGAGGGCCCCCCTGTGCCACCATATAGGAGGTGAGACTTCTCAGCAGAGTGCATTAGCCTGCACTTTGCATCACCCAGGCCAACTGTTTCCTGTTCCTGTATGAACTCAATACAAGCCAGCTCTGGTATCTGTATGCTACACCACTGTCTGCAGCAGCAAAGTCCCCAGAGATACTGTTTAGACAGTGCTTGCCACAGATTTCCTCTCCATACAGAGCTCTTCACCTCCCCCCTGTAGAGTGGCTCAGCCTGTGTGGAGTTTCCCACCCCCTGAGAGCTCTTCCAGATGCACTTGGCAAAATTCAGAGCTGCTCTACAAAGCTTCCTGCTGTCTGCAGAGCCCTGTGTTTGCCCATGACCTCTCCACTTTCTGCAGTGCTTCCCTGCCTGGATAAGGCAGGGGAAAGTCCCATTTTGCACACACACATCCCACGTGCATTTTTGCATGCAACCACCTCTAAGGCTCTGGCATCCCATTCAGCACCCGTAAGTGGTGTCTTCTCACCAGAAAAGAGAAGTAGCGGGGGATCAAGAGAGATCTTGAGCCATGTGCTGGGTGTACCCACTCTCTTCCAGTAGCTCATATATGTGAGAGGGTACAGACCGAGTTGCCTGTCCATCTACCCGTCCATCCATTTATCCTTCCAGCTGTCCTTGTGCTTCACTTCACACCCACTTTTTCCACTGATTCTGTTCTCCTTGCTGACACAGACCGTCCCTTTCTCTCCCCACTATCTCCTTTCTGTCTGTGATCATGCTTGTGGCTTCTTCTCTCCTTTGTCATCTCCCACCTGATGGGCTCATCCCTTGTGGATTGTTTTCTCCTAGTGGACAAAGCCACATTCATGGTTGGCAGCTATGGGCCACGGCCAGAGGAGTACGAGTTCCTGACACCTATTGAAGAGGCTCCTAAGGGTATGCTGGCTCGAGGCACCTATCACAACAAGTCCTTCTTCACGGATGACGACAAGCATGACCATCTCACCTGGGAGTGGAACCTGTCCATCAAGAAGGAATGGACAGAATGAGTTCACCCAGTTTGCCTTCCCCCTTCCCATCCCCTTGCCTCCTGCACCAGTCTCCAGGTGGTCCATGCCCACCATGCTGCTCCTTCCTGCCACCTTGGCTGGCCACAGCCCTGGCAGCCCTTCCTGTGGGAGCCGGGGCTCTGTGCCAGCCTCAGTCGATGCACAGGCCTGCAGGTGGCCTTTGCTGCTTCTTCTGATACACTGAAAATAACCTGCCTGTCCTCACCACTGCCCCATCATGACACATAATGGGCTAAATTGGGAAGCATCTCCCTCCCTCTCTCCTAGTACTTCTTCCATCTCTCCTGTACCAACTCCGGTCCCGGAAGTGCCTTTTCTAGGAAACAAGATCACCTGGCAGGGTGGACTGGTCCCTGGAAAATCCCTATCTGAGTTATACTTGCCATGTGCTCTGACTCATTGTAAATGGTTACTTACCTCCCGTGATGGTCTCCTGGTCTGTATCTGGTGCCCTACCCTGTTAAAATCCATCCTTGTGCAGGCAAAACCAGTCAGGGGGAATGCAGCTAGATGCTGTAACAAGACTTCAGTGTCCCAAGAATAAAACCAGTTTCTTTCTTCTTTTCTGCATGAGTGTCACATTCTTTTCTGGAATATGGCTCTGGAGTATGTTTTTCAGTGAGGTAGATGTGGAGAATGCATTATAGGAAGGCTTAAGAGCATGTTTCAGAAGGGAAATAGCTCTCCTTTGAAACATCAGCTACTATAGGCAAATTATTTCAGACCTGCTTCCTTCAGGGCTTTCATGAATCCTTCTTTGAAGCCCAAAGTCTGGCCTGTGATGGGGATAGATTCCAGGGGTAGACAGCCCCCACCTCTCATCTCAGGTGGCAACTGAATGAGCCCAGGGAGCCACAACATGGCCTTCTCATGTTTAATGCTTAGCACAGCAGCTGTTCCCCATAGCCAGAGCCAATGCAAGAGCTGCATGTCCCAGTGGCTGCCCTGCTGGCCAAGCACAAGGGAACATCAGCCTCTCTGGGACCCAGCACTTGAAGTGCAGTGGCTCCTTCTGCATGGAGGGGTGTTCTTACCCAGTTGGGGCACCTGGTCACACAGGTGTGGGGTAGCCGAGATGTCCAGCGCTGTGGGTGAGGATGTGCTGGTGGCAGTGTTGGTGAGGCTCTCCAAGGCTGGTGCTGGCACAGCAGGCAGGGGCTCTCTCCTGGCCAGGCAGTTATCTCAGGAGCTGAAGGCTTCGCCCTGGGCCAGCTGCTCCCTTCCCACTGTCCCGGGAGTGACTGCGGGCCCCTGCAGCAGCTGACGTGTCTCTTGCTGAGGAGAGGACCAGAGCAGGGTGGCATGGCAAGGAGAGGGCAAGCTGGCACCATGGGCACCTCCGTCTTCCCGCGCCTCTTCTTTATCCTGCTCACCGGGGGCTCCCCAGCAGGGTGTGCTAGAGACGGTGGCTCTGCATCCCACAGTAAGTGAGCTTTCCTCCCGGCTCAGGGAAAAGGGTGGGTCTGCCGTGGGGAGTCCTCCTTATGCTGCGTCTCCTTACCCAGAGTGTGCTGTGCAAGCATGTTGAGCTGGCAGGAGAGGTGTGTGGGTGGGCATGTGAGGGGTGGGATGCTTGCGTGCGTGTTGGGGGGCCCTCTTTGAGCTGCACGTTGTGTAGCCTCTGTCTGGCCCTGACCTCTCCTCTCCAGGCGCAGCCGGCACCGCAGAGAAACCTGTCCTGTTGAAAGACATTGCGGATGCCGAAGCCTTCATCAACAGTGTGGAGGTGGCGGTCATTGGATTCTTCCAGGTGTGTTCATAGCACCTACCCTCCACCACCCATGAGCCCTATCCTGCCCTGCTGGGAGCATGGGGCTGGATATGGTGTAAACACCTTCCAAAGACATGTCCTGCCCTGAAAGGTGGGGGGACTGTGACAGGCATGTGGAGGGATTAGGTGACAGGCCCCAAGGAGAATGCAGGGAATTCAGTCTGTATGTGGAAAGGGAGATGGAGCAGGGGAGGAAGGTGGTCATAGGAGCACTGGAGCAGGAGAGAGGGAAATGCTGCATGTGGGTGGCAGAGAAACAGTGTTGGTGAGGGGTGAATGGGAACGACAGTTGTTCGCTTTAGTCAGCAAAGACAGAGCAAGGCACTGCCTACGTGGTGGGATCAAGGAAGCCAGGTCTCAGGGGGCAGTGCTGGTGCAGGTTGTCTGAAGTCCAAGAGGGTTTGGGCTCAGGCTGCAGCTTCCTCCCAGGGAGGGTGTAGGCATGGTCTCTCTGTATTGCTGCTTCATTCCCCAGAGTTGATACCCTTGGGATCTCTGTTCTCTGTGTCTAACCTCAATTGAAATCAGCCAAAGGTGTTAGAGTGACTGATGGATATGTGCCCCTTGCCGCCAAAATGGCATGAATATTTTTCCTTAGGAAACAAGAAAAAAATATTTATTGAGTTAGAGCACCATAAAACAGAGGCCTCTTTGACAAGATCCTCATTACTTTTAAGGTCCCCAAGTTGCAGCTTTTTCCCCCTTTTCCTTGAGCTCTGCCCTGGGTTTCTGCTGCCTATACACTGCCTCATGGCTTCTGTCAGAGAAGACTTCAGCCTTTCAAAACCAGCTCCTTCTCGCAAGCTCCTTCCTCCTCCTGTGCTGTGCCTGGGGCTGCAGGGCAGCCTAGGGAGGGCATCACACCCTTGGTGTAGGACAACGGCATCTCGCAGAGTACCACAGAGCGAGGCCTGATGGTGCTGCCTGTGCAGTGAGGGCAGCAACAAGTGTGTGAGCACTTGAGGCTTGTGCCACAGGGACCTTGTTAAGCACTGATCACAGAGCACCAGCCGCCTTGCTTTCAGCGCCTGCAGGCATTCAGAGCTCCTCAGGGGCTGCTCTTGCAGCGCTACAGTCCTGCAAACCAGTGAGGCAATCTGCATACGCAGAACGAAAGTGCTCAGATGCCTCCTTCCCCCAGGGTAGCTGGCCGGGGTTCTGGCAGGGCTGTACCCGGGGTGCAGAGCCTTGTGCCGAGCTGCGACAGGGACCGTGGCTTCTTGCTGGGCGAAGCAACGCAGGGGCATAATTGCTGGTGTCTTGTGCTACCGTGGCCTCCCTCCCGCTGCAGGATTTCATTCATCGGAGTCGACAGGAGGCTGCTCCCACACGGCATGCAGGGTCCTGGGGCAGGGAGGGACGGCTGTGCCGTCCTGCAGTGTGGGGACAGCCCTGGCTGCCAGGAGCGCAGGGCAGCAGCCAGCGATGTGTCAGGCATTCAATGCCTGAAGCACGACCAGGCTGCGTTTAAACAGTAGTTAAAGATGTATGTGAGCCATGAGGGCTCATCTTGGCCCTTTGCCAGAGAGTATATTCATCCAAATAATGTCTGTGTTCTCTGTTCGCCATAAATTATTTCTCTGCTGCAGCCTTTCAGTTCACTGCAGAACGTGGCTCGGCAAGCTCCCTGTATAATGTGCATGGCCTCCCTGACTGGGAACAGCAAGCCATGATGGAAAAACAGCACACTGCTCCAGAAACCCACGTGTGTGTGAGAAAGGGCCATGCTTGGCCTGATTAAACCCCAGCTTTCCCAGGAATGCTCCAAAACTCAGTGAAGTTATTCCCACCCCAGGCTTTAGCACTCTCACTAGAGCCATGTCGGTGTGCTGGCATTTCCAAATCAGGTCACAAGAGTTGTTTTTCTTTTGAATGAAGAAGGAATTTTGTTTTCCATCCTCTCTCTGGGCTCACAAACAGCTGAGCTGACAGTTCAAAGCAAAAAGAAAAACAAACCAATTTCCAAGCAGAGACTGTGTCTTGAGAATTTAAATCTAATAAGTAGAAGTATCAAAACTACGTCACTCAAAAGAAAAGTCGGGAATGGGAATAGCAAGAGAGGCTTTAATATGGGCTAAGGCTGTAGCTAATGCTCTCACTGCAAAAAAGGGAATGGACCCCAAATTACTGAGAAACTGCACGTTTCTATCCTTCGATGTATCTGCGTTAGCTACTTTGTAAAGGGTATGTTTAAGACACCTTTTTAAAAGGAACCCGGATACTGCTAATGCAAGGTGTTTAAAAATTGTAACCCCCTAACTCCAGAATCAAGGTTATCTTAAAAATTATTGGTTTATATATTTATTATACACACATACGCACACATATATATGTGTGTCTGTATATACGTGTGTGTATATATATTTACGCGTGCTACATCCAGATTCTCCCCTCCCTTTTAAGAGCTCTAGGGCTTCGCACCATCACCGCGTTACCTGTTAGCATGGGAGTAAGAAGTGAGGTTTAAGAGAAATGGAAGGTGAGGTCGCTGGAGTGCCGCAGCTACCTGCTGGCTGCGGCTTTCAGGCCGACAGCGCGCTGGGCATCGCCGCCTGGTGACTTCCCCGATTTTGGGAGGAGAGGTGGTTG
>WAAD01020569.1:100991-184418 GCA_013389945.1 Fregata magnificens
CGGCGGCGGTGGGGGGCAGCCACGGCGCCGCCGCTGCTGTGGCCGGAGGACGCGGGGATGCTGCGCGGGGCGAGCCGCAGCTGCCCCCGAGCAGCTTCCTCCTGAGGAAACACGGTGCCATGCAAAAAGCTGTCTCGACAAAATTAACGCTCTGGTTTAGGAGTTCCCCTGCCCGCTGGTTTTGGTGAGAGAGGGTCTAGGGCAAGCGCTTAAAAACTGCCCACAGTCACGCTACGGAAGAAATGAAATCTGTGGGTAGTAGTGATAAAGAAGATTAGAGCTGCTCATTTCTCCTTAGAGCAAGCCAAAAAAAAAAGGCTTGTCATTGAGAGTCACTCTGCCTGCCCACCTAAAAGCACGTGTGTAGAGCTTCCTGCCCCAAAAGGTCTTTTGCTTTTCACTTGCAGAGTGCCCATCACTGAGACATGCAACGCACATTACACCTGATGAGATTCTCCATTTTAAGATCTCCTGTGGATCTCATCCAGCACCCAGTGCTTTGCAAAGAATGATGTCTGTGTTTCTAAGTGACCCGCCTGGAGCTCAGTGTTACTTGGATGGGGTTTCCGTGGTTTTGGAAAGGCTCCTGAGGCACATGGAAAGCATCTAGAGGCCATTTTACAATGGATGAACACAGCAGGCTCGATATCAAATCTTGCCAAGTGTCACTTCAGGCAGGCAAAGCTGTCTCCCTGGGTGCACAACTTTTCCATCGTGACTGAAACCAGATCCAGACAGGGTCTCTGCAGTTACAGATGCTCTGCCACCCAATGAATTCCCAAGCGCTCTCATCTGTTTCCTAGGCCATGGTTTGCAGAGTTATTCTCTAAATATGTTTTGGCCATGGGCCCATTAAAAATGTTACTTTGCAGTTTCTTAGGGATGGATGCTGTGCAAGTTCAAATCTTTGTTGACTCCAGCTGTAAGTGCTGATACCTCACTGAATTTTAAGCTATGTTTGCTAAAATTTAGGGAGACAATATTGGGAAGGGCCGTGTACTTGCTTCAAGAGTACCAACAAAAACTAAGAGCAAGTATTCTCTAATTGTATCAATTTCCTTGTGTTGCCCCTTTTCACGCAAGTATGGCACTTGAAAACTGGAGAGAGAGGTGTATCTGAGGAGGAGAGGGGCCCCAGGCAGCACAAGATGTCCTAAAAGCCCATAAAGTGTTGCGTCACCAGAGCTCTAAGCACACACGGGGGCGGGGAACGGGGACACACTACATGTACTAGGGAAACTAAATGTGGCAGCTTGGCCAAGTTCTAGATCCAGACTGTATAAAGATTGGACAAAGCCAGTGTGTTCCCCTTTCTTTCTCATCATTTTCTGCACTGTGTTTACCACTGGCATTATCCAAATAATTCAAAGAGAATGATCTAAGAGTGAGCAATAGGTAGGCAGGTCCTTTTATTTAACCTTTTATTTGCTATGTGCAGACATTGCAATTTGAAGCAACACCCATCTCGGTTTTGATTCTTAGTCATGGGGTTTTCTTCCAAAAATATTGAAAGGATCCTTTGTTTTTGTGCTGTGGCAGATAGTGACGATGACTGCATTGGGAGGGTGTTTGATAAAAGAAAGTGTCTGGATTGTTGGAATTGGGATTATATTGAATATTCTTTGTTCACAGTCCAGTTTTTGCAGCTGAACTCTTGTTTAATAGGAAAAAAAAAACCAACCAAGAAACTAATATGCTAGTCAGGTTCAAATGTGGCTGACAATTCACTTGTCTAATTGTCAGGTTTTCTTAAATTAAGTTGTTCAGACACATTATTTTTCCTTTTATTCTGTGCTGAATACTGTGTAGGAGTAAGGGGTCAGAGATAAAAAGAAAAAGAAAAAAGAACTGAGACAGGAACTTGGACTCAAATACTCATTTGAAGAATACAAAGATGCGTGACCAGGATAGCAGTGAATCAGAGGCATAAACTCATTTTTTCTTTGCTTTTGCAGAGTATGAAACACTTACAATGCTTAGAAGTTTAAACCATAATTACAGTAGTAGGAGGGGCTGCTGTCAACTGGTGAGACTTCTTTGCATATAGTGGAGGGAAACTGATTTATTTTAGTGAGGAATCTGTCCTGATAGACCTAAAAAGAACAGAATTAACAGATGCTAACAAGCTAATTAGATGAAGTGATAAAGACATTTTGACTAGAGCTTCAACTACTAAATAGCAGGCTATTTTCCAGCCTTATTTTCTTAAAATCATAAATGTTGAGCGCAGATTTAAGATGTTATTATCCCAAAATGGAAATCAGGTGTTTCCAGAAGCCCATGAAAGTCAAGAGAAGATTTTCTGTGGTGTCCAGAGTGCTTTAGATTGGTTCCCAAGGCCTGTATGATCTCACCTGCCCAGGTGTTGCACTGGCCTGATCTCATTTACTTGAGTAGAGCTGCCCTTTCATTTTATGCAGGAGGAAAATCTGTGAGAGGAATCAGGCTGCACAGTCTGAAAAGGACTAGTTTGGGTTGCCAGACCCCGCTGTGGCCCCCTACGAGATCAAAGACCTTGCCAATGACCACAGAACAGCAAAAAGGGCTTTAGATGTCTGCACACCACTGGAAAAACTAACACGAGCACTTTCAGAGGTCATATAGATGCAGAGAATAAAATCTGGGATGTGCATGTGGACCTTTCCTCAGCCCCAAGAACCTCATTCAACATGTGTATCAAAGGCCTTCAAATCCCAAACTTTGATCCTATTGCATGTCACAGTCCGGCATCCCCATGGTTCAACACAGTCACGTCCGGCAGTGGTACTGCACAGCTACTCTGCCCCTTTGGGTGGTTTAGCTATCATTCAATGGTTGCTGGCTTTTTTTCTGTTTACCAAGACATGAAAACCTCAATAAAATCACATCATTTGGGGTGGGGGGTGGAGTGTGGGGAGGTGTGTGGCAGGATGGATTCTCCTCTAAAGCTAAAATGTGCTAGGCTTGATTTTTTTTTCTTTTTTTTTCTGCTGTACCGGGAAAAAAAATCCTCTTTTTATTGGAGAGATTTCCAGCTTGCACAATGTTTCCAGGAAATCCATACAGGCCCATGCCAATGTTTATTACTTGTAGAAGAACCAGAATAAGCAGATGAAGATTTTAAAAAGGGATGTAAAGCCAAAATCGATGTGAGGAGTTAGGCTATTTAATGATCTCTCCTCACAACACCTAGAATAGTATATCAGCTGATCCTCCCTGTCTCCAGTGCATCAGGAGCTGAAACTGTAGGGATGTCTGGACTCCACAGTGATTTCTGTTATGCCATGAGTTTGCCTTGTCCTTGGGAGACTGAAGGAGGGTGGAAGATCCTTATCTCGAAGTGCAGGTTTGTCTCTGTAGGTTCTGGACCTCCAAAAGTGGGGATTATGTGGTGGGGGGGAGAGGATGGCGGTGTCCCAGGCGGTGGGTGTCTCCGTGAGTGAGTGCCATCAGTGCCTCTGGAGGGGGTGCTGAGAGGAGAGGACAGCTGTGACTGTAGGTTTCTTTGCATGTCTTCAGGTAGACAATGACCGGAGGGATCTGGATATGAACAGCAAAAATGTTGATGCTGAGAAGATGACTCGTTTCATTCGGATGAACGAGCTCCGCCTGGTGACAGAGTACAACCCTGTGGTAATTACCAGCTCCCCACAGCCCTCACCCTGGCACTTGGCCTCCTCTTCATGGGCGTCCTCTGGCCTAAGAGTTTGCACATCCAGATGTGTGTGAGGGTTGCAGCAATGGTGTGGATGGAGTTGGGGAAGCCACGCAGCTCTTTGCTGCTACTCCAAATGGGGACTGGAAGCGGATGCTGTGCTGGGATGTGTGAGTGGGGTGGGGAGAGGAAGGGAGGCATGGTGGTTCCTTTAGCTTTCCAGTAAATTTGGGGTGTTGGTGGGCAGAGAGCTCCATTTCTTACCACTCCTGCCGGCAGTGCTGCTTCCTTCCATGGGCATTTGCCATGTTGTGCCATGCCTGCAGACCCTGGTCAGCCAGGATCCCCTCTCTTTGGCTGAGAAGCCTTGAGAAACATGGAAACTCAAGTAACCTACTCCCAAAAGGCAGGCTTTTCTTCATAACCCAGCACATAGGGCTTGACGTAAGCCTGGCTATTTGAAGGCGTATTCAAGAGTCAGTTGGAAACTTCCCAAGCAAAATTCTCCCATCCCCTCCAACCCTTAGCCCAGAATTCATCAGTTCAACAACAAAAAAAACCCAGACATAAGATGCTTCCATGTTGGCCATCTTCATTAGCTCACCCGTCTGACTGGCAGTGGCAGGGTCCCAGTGCTCCTCCCCGCTATAGAGGGTGACCAAGGATTTAGGCTCCTCTGAAATCTCAGCAGCTCACTGGGCTCATTGCTGTGGAGTCAATAGGTCTTAGAAGCCCTGATGGCCAGAAGACTTTATGATTGGTAATGGGTTTTTTTGCGGACTTCTGAATAGCTACAACAGTGCTGATCAGGCTCAATTTAATCAAAGGAGAATGGCCCAACCTGTTTCAAAGCTATACCTTTTCAAGCTGATGCCAAGGATCAGCTAAGAGGGCTGACACATTCCCCAGTTCAGGTGCAGCCCGCCAGTAGAGAGAACATTTTTTTGGAAATGCAAAATTTTGTTTCCAGAATGAAATACTGTAGAAGTTCTGGTTTTTTCTTAAAAAAAACCAAGTGGCTGTTTTTTCATCTTGATAAAGGATGCAAAAAATACATTTCAAAATCACAGAATATTTCTGGGGACAGAAAAGCTATATCCTGCCCCACTGTCCTCACAACCCTTTGAGTACATGCAAGTCACATCAGCAGGGATGTTCTTGTTATCTTTATAATCACCCAGACCTTCTGAACCCTTGGAGCCTCCACTGCATCTTTTGGCAATTCATTAGATCATGGTTCTTTCTTCATGCATTTCTGCTGATGCTTTGGGCTCTTGCTCCATGGCATCCTGTTCGGCACCCAGGCTGTCTCCCTGACCGAGAAGTCCTGAGTTGTTCAGCTGGTCCCCTCCACCCTGGCTGGCAGTACGCGTGTTGTTCCAGGTTTTTTTCCAGACATTCTGGAGTCCTATCAAGGTGCTCCAATTAACAGTGTCTTCTGCAGTCTCCGGACCAAAGCCCTCCCAGCTCTGCTAACATAGTTTGTTTTTTTGTAAATATTTATTCCCAGTACATATGCTGTTTACATCTAAGAATGCTGCTGGTCAGCAGAGGCTGGGGTCATGCGGATCACACTGAGTGCTGCCAAAAGTTTCTCTTCCTGTCCTGGGGCCCTTGCTGTTTCTCCCACATGCTTTAGGCATTTTTAGGCAACGCTTACCCTGTGTGCTTTCCAGGAGAGTCAGATGTGACCCGGCCATGTTGATGAGCTCTGCTCATCGCTCTTGCACAAGGTTGCGTGGACAGGCACACCTTTGTGTGGAGCTGCCGGAGGAACTGTGGCTCCAGCCCTGCCCCCTCTCAGCCCAGCCCTGGAGTGGCCCTTGGTGCTGGCAGGCTTCACCCTCACCTTCAGCCCCCGTCCTCTCCCATGAGGTCTTCTAATGCTCTCCAGCCTTGGTCTGCATCCCCTTTACTCTTCCCTGCCCCATCTGCGCACCACCAGAGAAGTGAAGAAATACACAAAGTCTGATAAATATTAGGCTAATGGCAGAGTCCTGGCTGCCAAAAACTAGGTGCTTTGCTGTGCACGGCCCTTGCCGGCGTGCGCTCCCTGACCCCTTCCTTATTATTTCTGGAGTGTGTGGAAACTTTCTTCTCCCTCTGGCAGGGAGGTGCCCAGTCTGTGCCTCTGTGGTTTCGGTGGCACAGGGGAGGCAGCAGGTCTGGCCTGGCTGCTGTTTAGTGTGAGGGAGAGGCTGCAGGGCTGCGGGAAGTGGGCGGAAGGAGAAGCGAGATGACAAGTGAGTGAGTGAGTGAGTGCCTGGAGATGGTGCGGTGGCTTCCTGGGCAGTGCCAGCCCTGTCTCCTCACAGAGGGCCAGTGTGTGCTGCCTGCTTGGCCCTTGCCCAGGCAATGAGGGACAGCCAGCTCCAGCTCTTCTTCCACTGTGGGACTGCAGAGGCAATTTTAACCGTCAGCACTCTGGAATGCCCAGGCCCTGGGGCTGCTGAAACTCTGCACTCATCCCCATCCTACGCACAGCTTAACGCTGAAGAAAGGAAATAAGGGGAGACACCAACCCTGACACCACAAATCCTTCCCACTTTCTTGCTCCCATTTCGGCCAGGTGCTGGACCTCAGTGATTCGGGGCACCCTTATGTTCAGTGTTTGCTGGCCTTCCCTCTCCACTTCCTTGCCCCTCTAGACTTCAGCTTGCTGTATCCATGCAGTCCCCCTGCCTAGTCACTGACTATCCTGAGGCCAGTGATGAACGCTTGTGGTCTTCAGACCTTGTCTTAGGAACAAGGAAAGCCAGGAGGTTAAGCGCTTCCGCAAAGAATCCAGATTGAATCCCTCCTGCTTTAAAGAAAGCTGTCATGTTTGTGAGGCTGATTTGCAAAGAAATCTCACCTAAGACATGAGAATTGATGTCCCTCTGGCAGTGCATCCGATGCAGATTGAATGTTCTCAGTCTCCTTGTCTGCATGTGTTTCTCTCTCTGTGGTGGCCATGTTTTCGGCAGACAGCAATAGGTGTGATGCAGAGTTCGCTCCAGCTTCACCTCCTCCTGATCACAGACAAGATGTCCCCAAAGCACCCCGAGCAAATGCACAGATACCAGGCGGCAGCAGAGCTCTTCAAGGGGAAGGTAAGTCCAAACAGAGAGGAAGGGGAGCCATTAGGGAGTAAAAACGAACAGTGATTTCTTCCGTGGATGGGGAGGGAATAATCTCCTTCTCTGTGCATTAGGGGAGCAAAGTCTAAGGGCAGGAAAAGAGGATTAGTTGGATAATTAAGTGGAGGTGTTGGATCTGTTCACCTTTTGCCAGTTTGCTTCCTTGTGGGGAAAATATCCTCTGTATCCTGCTCCTCTGCTCCCTCAGTGGGACATTATGTATTTCCTTGCTTCTGGTCCAGTTTTGTTCCCTTGCACTGGGAGACGACAAACAACTGCTGCACTTCAGTCTGGCGATGGTTGCATTCCACTGGTGTGAGAGGTGATTTTGTATATACAGCCTGCAAGATGCCAAGGAGCATTATATGAGTGACCAGACAGCAATTAATGTTGCGGTGCTTCTTAACCCTTAGCCTTCTGGTTGAATCCTGGGGAAACAGCTATTTTGAAGGAGTTGCAAATGGGTTTGTCAGATTTCCCATACTAAGGTGAAGGGATAGATGGGGTCTTTCGGAGAAATTTCACCTGGTTCCCACCCCTCTGTGGGCAGAGCTCCGCAGATAGTAAATCTTCCTATGGCTGATTCTCTGCCAGCAGCTGGATTACAGGGCAATTTGTGTCCAGGGAACAGAGGAAGAACTGGCAAGCAAAGGAGGATTGGGAGTAACAGGAAGGCATTTGGGGCAGGGGAGAATGGCAGATGGGAGGGGGCAGAGGATCACAGCAGTGGAGAAGGCTAAGCTGAGAGGCAGTGGAAGAGATCTTTCTGGGAGAAGAGTGGAGCTGGAAAGAGTTGGGGTTTAAGAACAAGAACATCTGCATGCATCTGTTTGTGGTACTGAAGGGTCAGATTAAAACAATCAAGTATATCCTCATCTTCAAATGGAGGGGCCACCTCAGAACTGTGCACCTTCAGAAGTCTTGAGATTCGTTTATGGCAGGACTACTTTGGACCTTGCCATCTGTCCCACCCATTGGCAAGAGACCAGGCAGAAACCAGGCATCAAAGTCAAAAGGTGTCTTCAAAAGTGTTTTGCTTTGATGAATACATAGTGATAAAAGAAAACTCATTTATCTGAAAAATTCCCACTGTCTCATGTGAGATGTGTGTCATAGTGACACCATTATCCCTGTCCTCCATAAGCAGCAGAGTCCGATACAGGTCTCCCCCCAGGCAGCTAATTCTTCTAACACAGTGCATTGCTGTTTAGCATCACTATCCTTTGCTGATGTGGCTGCAGCCAGTTTTCTCTTCATGTGACATGCCCTGATGTGAGCAAATGTGAATAATTTTCCTAGAAATACTTGACAAAACATTGGATAAAATGTTGTACTGAAGTCCAGATAATTTATGAATTGCCAGCAAGCCAAATCTAACTTTTTTTTATTCATACAGGCAAGTTTCCCACCGAATCAGTCTAGAAGTTTGCCAAAGTAAAATATAGAGATTAAAGATGTGGAGATTTGACTAATTATTCCCAGTTTACTGCAGTGGTACTGCAGGACATGTAGATGAAGAGACTTAGAGTCTAATAAGTTGTTTTTCCCAAAGGAGTGGCACTTTGAGGAGTAAACTGTGATTTGGACTGCCCTCTTACAAAGCAGTAAGAGAGCGCTAGGATCCCGCTGTTTGGGTCTTAGATCTGGATACTAAGGAGTAAGCAGAGCAATATGCCCACTTAGGTTTGTCTCCATTGCTCTGTCATGCAGAAAGGTATGAATTAGTTTGAGTATCAGAAGCAGCCACTGCACAATACCATGGAAATCTCTGCTGGCTAATTTTACTAAGTGGAATTATCTGTTGTCAGGACTACTAAGTTAACTCAGGTTTACTTCAAAACAAGTAAAGTATTGAGTAGATTTTGCCTTTTTGTGGCTCGCAGCTTGTCTGTGAATAAATGCAAGATTCTTGACTGGAATTTTATTCAGGATTACCAGTGAATAATTCATAGCCTGTGGACTGGTGCTGAAAGGCTTTTTTGTGCTGCAGGGTTAAGTGCTGTCAGTGGTTCGAGCAAGGAATCATTGCTATGCAGTGGAGAGGTGTTCAGGCTCCCTGTGAGCATGTACCACTGCATCCAGCAGTGCTTTACAGTGATTGCAGAGTGCCAGAACAGAGTGGGGAGGCTCAGTGTGTGTTGCAACTTCTCTACAAGCCAGTGCAGAAGACAAACAGAGCCTTGAGAGGGTTCCCAAGCAGGAAAAGGGGTACCGATCCTTTCACACATCTCTGCTGCACTCTGAGGGAAGAGGAGTCCTTGTCATTGTCATCACCAGCTGGAGGGAGAAGAGAACCTTGTTGCTTGGATTGATGGAGAGATGAAGAGGAACTGCTGCTGCTGAGTGGCTGACCCCAAAGAGTGAAGAAAATCATAGAATTGTAGAATCATCTAGGTTGGAAAAGACCCTTAAGATCATCGAGTCCAACCATTAATGGATCATGAGGAAGCGATTCCCCTGTCAGTTCCTGGATTATGGTCCCTTCATCTCTGGTTTATGATCTTTTCATTTTTGCCTGAGAGGAAGCTGAGATTTTCAGCTGGAGGATCCATGAGGCTGTATGGTGAGGACTGTTATTTGAAAACAGCCTGAATTGCACCCTGAGCAGCAGTGAGTGTCTGAAGGCAGTCTAGATTCCTCTAGATTTTATCATGGAACCTGGGGGCTATAAAATGCTGGAGAGGAAAGTGCAAATGTTAGATGGTGCTAAGCCAGCAAGAGCTGACAAGAATAAGAAATATGGTACTTTTCTATCAGACTTTGAGAAACAATTGTGGGTGGGTAACAGTGAATAGACAGAGCTCAGAGCGTTGCAGCTGCGGGAGTGAATCCACCAGCCTTCTTGGAAGGATCCCACTGCAATCAAATATGTGCTTATTTGAGAAAGTACTTCCAGGAGTCCAGGCTTTCCACTGGAAAGGAAATGTCAGGGTTTGTGTTGCTGAGCCAAACTAGCATAAGTATCTTCAGTTTTCTTTCCACAGTATCAAAGTATAACATGACAATTACAGCTGGTGTTACCTCATGGGTGTTTGCAGAAGTTTCAGTAAGGTGATGTTGGGAATAACAAAAGTAGCTTTTGCTGCAACTGATACAACTGGTTTACAATGTCAAAATAATTTGGGTACAGATGTTTGCAAAGTCCCTTTTAATTTATATGTAGGCCCATTTAGAAATGGGTTCTGAGAAATTCCTGAGAGTCCTTCAGGAGTTCTTCCATGGAAATTAAAGGACAGTGCCCTTTCTCTTGCAGCTAGTCATTGATACACTTCTTATTTTTCTTGTCAGACATTGATGGCTCCAGAACTGAGAGAGAGAATATTTAGAGCTTCTTTTAGCCATAAACAGGGGAACCAGTAAATATGGATTTTCTATGTCACTTAACAGATATCTGCAGTAAAGTTGCTTTTATAGCTTGCCTTTTTTTTTAATTCATGACTGATGTTTTCATTTTGCTTTGATGTACTGTGTAAGCTATGTAAGAAATTACTCAAACTTCAGAATTTGATCTTTTTGCTTATACAGTCTCCTCAAAGAATGAAGGTTGCAGCTCTATGAAGTTCAAAGTCAAATACTTCATATGAGGCTTGATCATCCTTCCTGTTTGTCTTTGTTAGAGGAAAAACTAAGCAACATCAAATTGGTTTCTACCATTGCAGTACTATTTTCAATTAACTTTAATTCCTTGGGCAATAACATCATTCCATATCTTAGTATTTACCAGGAACTCGATGTTCTAAAAGCACTGGGCTAGGAATCAAGTTGTCAAGACACCAAGACAGCACCAGCGTACAGAATTTTCTGAAAGAGAGCTTCTTGCAAGTGACAGTACACAGATATTATCATGTATGGAGGGGAGAATTTGTGTCAGGAGTTCCTCATCCGTGCAGGAGATCCTTCACTGCCTGTAGCAGCAGACCTCTGAACACAGGCAAGAAGATTGCTACAAAATTAAACACTTTCATGGAAATCGTTTCAGAATTAAAAAACCAGCTATTGTACGGTACACTATTGTATAGTATGAAATAGAAAATGAACTTTCTGTTGGGATGGAACGACATGGTTTCTAGCAGTGATGTGAGAGTTGGCATCATAAATGGTATTTGTTTTGGTGAATTATAGCTTTGGTAAGTTATCTGAGCAAAGGCTTTAGGCTCTTTTCAGCACTGGTAGAGAAGGACAGGTATGTCCTTCCTTGCCTTCTAAAATAGGTGGAATAAAGTGCCTGTCACTGTTTATTTTAGAGGTTACCTATATGACTGGCCAAGACAAGACTAAGATCTAGATGGCAGAAGTTAGGCAAGGTGAATCTTGTCTCACAGTCAGTATAATTTTCCATGGTCACTGCATTCATTCTTTATGATTAGACCTGGCTGGGAATCTCTGAACAAAATAAATTCCTCATGAGAAAATGCCAGTTCCACCAGGTGGCATCTATCGTGGAAGTGTCTCCATTGAGAAACCTGCTTGGTTTCCAGCTGCTGAGGAGACCAGGCTTCCAGTGCTTGTGGCCTCAGCACCAACACACCTTACAGACTGCCTCACAGGTGTGACTTTGAGGCCACATAGGCCTTGGCAGGAGCCCTGGAGCACATCCAGCATAGGATGCATGGCCTGTCCTTTTGCTGAAGGAGGATTCATCCCATGTCACAGCACCTAATGGGTTGTGTCATTCTAAAACACATGTGATGATAGGCATTAAGGTGTGTCTTCTTTCACATGACAGTGGACAAATGCAATTGCTGTCTCTCCTGTATTTTTGGAATATAAGAGGGGAAGGAAACTTTTTCTGTACTTTGGCACCCTGTAATTCCGTGAATCAAATGTGAGTCATTAGAGAGATCCAAGTCAGGAACTATGAATGATGATATCTCAGCCTTTTTAGCTGAGGGGCCAGTTGTTTGTGTGTTTTCATTTTCTTCTGTAAGGAAGAAGGTGTTTGGAGTTCCAAACCCCAACCTTTTTATTCTTTTATTCTTACTCTGTTCTTTGTATTCATGAATAAAATATGTACAGCTTTTTAGTTTTGGGATTTTTAACAAAGGCTGGAAGCTTGATAAAGTGAAGAATGTTGACTAACATTTATTTATATTAGCATTCTAAAATGCTATTCATCTGTTTTAAAGGTGGAGGAGATTTTGTATAGAAAGTGACAGCATTTAACAACCTAGGTATTCTAAATGCTTTTTTTGATTAACTTCTTGTTTAACATTTGATTAAAAAAACATTGTTGTCTAGTGAATCTTTCATAGAGAAACCCAAAAGCTGGTGAATGAACTGGTGAAAATGTGATACCATTTCCTGTACCAACCCTCTGAAAGTGCTTCCCTCCAACACCAGCCTCTGTTTCCAGCTTGCTAGTTGGAAGGAGAGCCCTAAAACATAAGTATTGCTGCTCCAGCTGAAAGCCTCTTAGATCAGATCCTTAGACCTTTGACCCTTCTCTAGCTTGGTGTAAAAGGATGAATTTAGCACTCTGGGAGAAGTTCTCCACAACCTGTCTGCTCACTAGCTTGTTGCCCTTGGGGCACAGTTGACTTTTGGAAGAGAAATTGCAAGTGGTAAATATCACATATCCAGTGAAAGTGTTGTTCCTGTTTCCATATCGCAGTGATTAACTGCAGTTAAACCTTATACTAGCCTAACTATCCCTCCTTCCCATAGGCTGTTGCCTAGGAAAGTTTCCAGATATATTTGGGGTTTTATAGAATATAAATTTAATAAAGTAAAGAATTTGAGATTTACCAAGTTTAGTTTTAGAGAAGAAAAAAGTTTTGAACTAACTTCAGTGTTCTTGATTGAAAAGAAAGAAAAACATGAGTCACAGCTGAGGAACTGGGCACATCATCTTCACATTGCATTACTTGTCTTTTTTTAAACTCTTCTTTTTTCTTGTGTAAGTTAAGTCATATCCATGTCCATAGGTACATTGAATATGCTAGGCCCAGTAGACTGCACAGGATAAAGAGAAGATAAAATGACGCATGTTAGGTGGATGTTTGTTTCATTGACTTGGATGTCACCTGCCAAGGGATTCTATTTAATCAGGTCAATTTTTCAATTGCTGTATTTATTTTCTTTTATAAAATTTATACATAATGTTTGTATTTAGTATTAACAGATAGTTTAACAAAGATTTTTGAGATAGCTGTATATTTTATTGATAATCTTTCAGGTTCCAAAATTTTAAATTTGTACCAATTCCTACTGCACCTGTCAGATGTCAGTTGGAATTTACTCTTAAAATAAAATCATGGAGTTGGTCACCAATTCTGATAAATCCATATTGTTGAATCATCCTGTCAGAATCCTAATCCTTGGCTTGATCTTGCTCTCCAACACTATTTGGGACCCCAGAGAACTGTATGTCATTCTCATCCTGGCTTATTCATTGTTGGGCTTCTCTCCCCAGGTCTGAACAACCCTCCACTGAGCCAGGCTGTATGGACATTGGTGTCTTGCCAACAACTCCTGTTTCCCAAATGATTGCATCTTCATTTCAATTCACTGCAGCTCACTTAAATACATCCTTTGTGTTTGGTGAACTCTCATGTTCTTATCCTTGCAGGCTCCTGCTGCCCTATACTTCACTCTCATGTTCTTGCAATTGAGTTTGATTCTCCACACACCAAAACACCTTTTTACTCTGCCACTCTGGGTCTTGCATGGATGTGAGCATCTTATTCAAATAACATGCAAGTAGAGGAGTGAGCTTCTTTTACATACGCCACTAAGATAAAAGGCATCTTGTTTCCTCATCTGTTAAGAGAACAGAAGTGGAGACTGCCTTCCTGCCCGACTGTAGATATATTTTTAAAGAAGGTCAAAGAAGACATTTCATTTGGTAGTGTAAGTCTGGACTTGATAAAATACAGAAAAATGCACTGCATGGAGCAGTTAGATAGTGGCAGAGGAATGTGTTGTCCTAACAGAGTATGGCAGGTTTTCTCTAACTCTATAAAAACATCACTGTTAATCTTCATATGATCACTGTTTGGGGATCTGTTCTCTCTCTCAGTTTCTGTTTTGCTCATGTTTCGTCTCCTGTTTCTATCACAGATTCTCTTTATCCTGGTAGACAGCAATTTGAAGAGCAATGAACGAATAGTGTCATTCTTCAAACTAAAGAAGTCCCAGCTGCCAGCTCTGGCTATATTCCACACACCAGATGAGGAGCAGGATGTGTTGACTCTGGATGAAGTCTCCATTGAGCATGTACAGGACTTCTGTAATCATTTCTTACAAAGAATGCAGAAGGTAAAGGGGGACTCCTGTACAGTCTACAGGAAGCTGGGATCTTGTAGGATGATGCTGTTTCTCAAAAGACTCTTGAAGAAGATGACATCAGTTCCCTGAACTCCTCCCCACCCCTACCACCTCCTCTTTCATTTTCCTGAATATCAGAAAAGCATTAGATCTAGAGCAGAGCAGAGATGGATGTCTTTGCAGAGTCTCTTTCCTCATTGACCTCTGCCTTCTAGTCTACAGCAAGAAGACTTCACTGACCTCTGCAACGGTATGAAGGTCTCAGTGAAGCATCTATTTTCTGGGAACAGCAGCTGGGGAGACAGAGTGAAGGGTGCTTTTGGACACTGAGAATGGGGGTGGTGGATGGCAGCACCTAAGAGAGGATCAGAGAGTCAGTGGCATGGATAGGAAGGAAATCTATTAAGAAGGCCACAGAACAGAGTATATGGACAAGGGCTCAGGACTCTACCAGAGGTCTCTGCTGGGAGAGGGACAATTTAATCTCAGTGTTCATTCTGTGATTAGAGTTCTCTCTCTGTCAAAGCTCATCTTCCTATAGCACAGAGGCTTTGTGTGTCAGGACCCTGTGTTGTGCAATTGAAATGGGATAGGCAGGGCAGTGGCATAGACAGCAGAGGGAGGCATTTAAGTTTGTTTATTTCCTTTTATCTCTATGCTGACAAACGGAGGAATGTCAAAACTGATTTCATGCCTCTAATGTGTTTTAGAAAGAAGACAAACCTGAGGAGAAGGCCCTCAATGAGGAACTCTGATTCTTTCTCAGCCAACAGGATGACTATAGAATCATAGAATCATAGAATCATTAAGGTTGGAAAAGACCTCTAAGATCATCAAGTCCAACCATCAACTAACACCACCATGACTCCTAAACTAGGCCCTGGAGTGCCACGTCTACACCTTGCCCAGAGTCATCTGTTTCTGGTGTATGAAGAGTTCACTGAGCCCCGCAGCTCAGGAATTCCTGGGATAGTAGGATTAAGGGGCCACATCAGTCACAGATTCCCATCTCTATGTTATGTACATATATGCTGTCTGTCCTCTCTAGGCACCTCTTCTCCCTTCCCATTTGTTGGCTCCCACTGTCTTTTCTCAGTACTCCAGGAGCTCTGGTATTGCCCTACACTGTGTTCTTCCATGCCACCTCTGTTGGAGCAAAGGGTGATATAGCAAAATGGCAATATCAGAGATAAAGCTTGTAGTTCCCAGAGATCTGTTTCCCTCATTCTCTTTGCTTTTGGTGCCGTGCTGGGATCCACTGTCAGGAACACTAGGAACAGATTGGTTGCTTGATGTCACATGAACTTTTCCATTTATTTTACTAAATAAAGCAGAAAGTGAGTAGCCTGAATTTTTATGCAAATATGTGATTTCCCACTTCCCATGTCTTTCACTTAAGGACAAAGCCTGTGTATTTCTGAGTGAGTAAGCTCAAAAATCTCCTTTCTCTGAATTTAACCAGGCTTGCAATGCCTAACCAGTCAGATTGGTTACTAAGAATCATTCCCCATGCAACTGGACTCACCATCAACAGATATTTCCACCAGGATGAGAGATTTCTGCGAAGGTTTGGGATCAGAACATCACTGGATGCAGCAGGTCTGAGCTGGTGCAGCAAAAATGAATGAGCCTAAGATGCAGATTGGGGCTAAGAGGAATGGGAGCTGTGGCAGAAGGGCAGTAGAAAATTGCTTTGCAAGATAGGCGATATCTCCACACTGCATTAGAGGGAAAGGCTAATGTCTGTGTATTGGCCTCAGACATCCCTCAGAGGTCCCAGTGCTGGCATGCAGGGGATGGGGACTTTGCAGACGAGGCGTAGGAGCCATCCCTGTTCTGCTGTACTAGATGCATGCAGTAGGCTTGCCTCATACTTGGCTCAGCACCCTTTGGCATGAAATATAGATGCTTCTGTCAAACAGTGACTGCATTGTCTCTCAGGGCTTGAGAGTCTTGGCTTCGGACAGCGAGCCTCAGAGGCGTAGAGCTGAGAAACCTCAGCCCTTTCTCAGAGATTAGCCCAAGGCAAAGAACTGGGAATAGAAAGAAGTTGTTCTGCGGATGAGGCAAACGCAGCTCCCCACCACAGAGGCAGAAGTCAGGACCTGGAAGGGATGCAAAGTAACTGCCAGCCACCATGATGAGGGCCACAGCAGGGAGGCTCTCAGTACAATAGAGAGGCAGGTGCCAGCCCTGCATTAGCTCTTGTCTCTTCCATGTGGATCAAGCTGATATCTTTCATCTCCCTAAGGCTCTGTCTCCTGTGCGGCTGGACTTACCTCCTTCAGTGCTCTGCCCTCCCTTCTCCTCTGCTTACCTAAAGCAAGCTCAATGCTGTAACAGTTGGTATGGGGAATCAAAATTGCTGCACATTTCCAAGGAAGAGTGATATGACCAAAACAGTATTCAGGATTGTGCCTTGTGTTGGCAAGGCTGGGAAACTGTCTCCCTGCACAGGGAGCTCTCCCCTAAGAGGCAGGGTAGTGGGCAATATGGGGTCTCAGAAGCTCCATGGTCAACGTAATAGCCAAGAATTGTTTCCTAACCGAGGCAGTTCAGAAAAGAGCAGAAAAAGAGGGAGGAGAAGAGAGAGTCAAACCACCTTTGTCTCTTCAGTTCTTCCCTTGTCACGGCTGAGTGCTCCCTAACCTCTAGTTTGCATGTGGCCTGTGAGAACCTGTGGTATTGCTTCTGGACACAGCTAGACAATAACACTGAAGATGTCAAGGGAGAGGTGAGTTTGGGGCATTACGTGCTGCATATTTCTTTCTTTAGGCTGGTAAAAGTGGAGGCACCTGCCCTCAGCCCATAAAACTGTTTTACTCAGGTGTCCTCTCTTCTGAGCAGCCATTTCACAGTGACCTTCTGCCACTAGCATGTTGTCCCAGAAGTGGAGATGTCACCGTCATCAGCTGGAGCCTACAAGGCCATAAGGCTTGGTCCATGGGTGTAGTGTTCATATAACAGCTGGAGTGAGCCATCTCTGCAGACTTCTTAAGTGTCTTTTTCTCTGAAGCATGAGACTGTTCAGGGTAGGTCACATACCTGCCACTGTGTTTGGTGCATTGGATTAACACACTAGTCCTGGAGCTGCAAGTGAAGACTGCTTCTCGGTGGCACTCCTTGGCATGGGGGGCCTTGCCTGGTAGCATCACGTGGCTGTGCTGCAGCCTCTCTCCTGCTCGGTGAGCTTACCCAAGAGATGCTGTTGGGGAGAAGAGCAAAGCGTGCCCTCACCATCGTTAGGGCCAGGGAAAAGAACTGTCTGCACCAGATGACTTCTTGAATGAGTGTGTGTCTAGTGGCATTATATACGCCTGAATCCTGCTGGATGCTCTTGTGGCTTTTACACATTGAAGAAGGGCTGCAGAAGTACTGGAAAGATGCTGAGAGCAGGAGTCTTAGCCCCAAAGAGACGTGAAGGGTCTAAGGCGTCAGAATGTCTCGCTGCTTTTGGCTGGTGGCTCAGCCCCTGGGTGTGGTCAGAGGTTGCAGTGCTGGACTGGAAGAGCGTGAATGAAGCATCAACTGGTATTGGAGTTCCCTGTGCAATCCATGAGGTTGCCAGGCCTGCGTGTGCCCTGTGCAAGGGGCATGGTGGAGGGAGGATCAGTTGTCTCTGACCCTATGGCTGTGTGAAGGTGTGAGCACAGGGCTCAGTCCCTCTGAAGCACTGGGGAGCCACAGGGTCTTATCCCAGACTCTGACACATACTACAGCTTTGAGGATCAGAGATGGCTTACCTCACACTGGCCCAGAGCTCAGGCAGAGCAAACTCACACCTGCCTTCCAACATCCCCGTGTCAGTGGTGTGTGATGGTTCTGAACTCCTGGTTTTATACCAGTCCTAGAATATGCAGGGCTGTATCTCCTAGCAAAAGGCCTGCTTGCTTTCCCTCAATGGGAACATTGCTCCTTTTTATGGCTATAGCTTATTCCTCCCTGGGAAGGGTTGTACTGCTTTCTCTGCAGTAAGATAAAGTGGGAAGGTCTTCTGCGGAGACACTTGCAAGGAGCCTTGGCATCACAGATGTTTCCAGTGTCACGCACCTCTGTGGTGCAGACCAAACAGTGTGAGGGAAACTGGCCTGCTGCATGGGTGTCTGAGGTTCATGTCCTGGCCTTGTGCAGACACAACAGCTGCAGGAATTGGACACAGCGACGTGACTCTCCTCAGTGCTGGAGGGAAGCAAAACAGGACATGAATGAAGCTCTGGTTCCGCAAACAAGCCTTGGAGCAAAAGCAATGCCCCCGGTGACTGTGTTCTCTGTGTACACAGCTAATTATAGGGACAGCTTTTCAGGAGCTTCATTATGTACACTGAGGAGTTTAATTCCCTCGGCGCCTTCCAGTGCTCTGCACCTAACCATCAACCTTGGGAGCCACAAGGCAGCCACAGGAAAAGCCTCCTCCTCCTCCAGCTGCTCTGCAGTACTCTCTGGAACTTGCGCAGCATGGACAGCCATGGAGTGCTGTACTTAGGATGCCCTGGGCACAGACGGCAGTGGCAGTGGAGCCGGGGGGGGTCTGCCCTAATCCCTGTGCTCAAGGGCTTCTGCAATACAGCTTTGGTGGGCTTAGCCACTGCAATGGGGCATCTGAGGCAGAAACCAGAGGCGGAATCTTGTGAAGGGGCAATCTCTTATTTGTTGTTTTATTTTGGGTTTTGTCCCCCGTTGTGTTATCTCTGACTTGAATTTGTGACATACTTGGCCCAGATGTTTTGAGCTGGCTGGGGGAGGCTGGGCTTTTTTTCAAGGGGAGGAAGTGCTGGATGTGAACTGACAGAGGGCAGGATGAGGGGGTTCCCTTTCCCCTCAGTATTGTGGAGATACTGTGGTGTGAGAACCCCTGCTCTGCAGCAGTACCTGAACTGAAGGGACATTCAAAATAGTTAAGATAGCAGCTGAGCCTGCCTGACAGCAAAGCGAGGCTGTGGAGGCATGCGAGAGCTGCTGTCTTTACCCCAGGGAATATTCTCCAGAAGCAGAATATTACAAAGACTTGGAGGTTCAGGAAGGGGACTAACATTTTTGTGTTTTCCCCTCCCTGAACTGCTGCATGTGGCATGAAATAAGTAAATGTTCCTTAGAGGTGAGGGCTGGGTCCCAGGAGTGCTCCCTACACACCCTACCGGGGCAGAAACCAGCTGCCATGTCCTAGTGGCACCATTCAGCTCTCTTGGGCAATTCCCTTTGGTACTTGCAAGTGCCCTGGGAATGCAGAGGTTTATGTTACAGTCCTTTCCTTGGCATTTCCTACTGGTTGGTGGGGTGTTTCCCCATGCAGTGTTCAGCTTTCATCAGCACCTCTCCCGGGTACACACATCCCTCAGGAGTCTGACTCTGGGTTAGGGATGCCCCCAGGCAGCAAGAGACCTGGGATGAGTTGGTGCTGAGAGTTGCTGCTCTTCTGTCCTGAGCTCCACAGGGCAAGGCTCAGCTCTCTGTTGCTTTTATTCCCCTCTTTTCCAGCAGCTGATACAGTGCCATCTTCATGCAAATTATACTGAATATCAACTTGAGCAAGGCTGTTTGGGGAAGGGGGATTTCAACATGATGTGTGTGGTGTACCAACTGTTGGGGTTGCCATCTCTGATCACTTCTGTCCTTGGGCACAGAATTTGTTTCCTCCCTTCCGCGTAGTGTGGGCCCAAACCAAAGTCCGAATGCAAGGATGGAATGGATGCAAGGGAATTAGACCTCCAAAGTAGCCCCTATCTGCTGCAGGTTGAACCAAGACTTTCAATGAGAACACCTCTGCACTTCAGCTTTGTTGCTCCAGTCCCCCTGCACACGGAGTGCTGGGTCTGGCCAAGCCACAGGGAGTCTGGCCAGCAGGAGAAGGACCAGAACGACCTTTGCACCTACCCCGAAGAAGAGGAGTGGGCCCTGGCCTCTGTGTGTGAGTCTGGTGAGGAGTGCTACTGCTCTCAGCAGTGCCTGGGAGATGCTGAGAGGCCTCTGACTGCCAGCACGAAGGGAAGCGACACCTCCCAGGGCTCGCAGTACCAGTGCCTTATGTGTGCAGAGGAGCAGGACTGCCACCAGTGCAGTGAGGCTGCCTGGCTTGCTCCCCAAGCAGGACTGAACCTCCTGCCTTTCTTCTAGGGACCGTGCTAGGCACCAGGGCCCTGCCAACTTTCAATAAAAATTTTTAAAATCTCTCTGTTATATACCAGAATAGCTGTCACAGGATGAACTTTATGGTGCTCAAGTCAGATCCCATCTCACACACAGAAGTCCAGCACTGAGCTGGGCCTGAGTGTCCAGGAGGGGGAGGAGATAGTGAAGATTTAGCTTAAGATATGGTAGGAACCTCTGTCCTCCTTATAATAAAAGGTGGAAGGGCACGGCTGTCTGACACCTCTGTTCGTCCAGAAGGAAGGTGAATCAATAAATCCGGGCAGCAATAGTAGAAGTAAACCCTCTCTTGCAGGTGGACAGACCACAGAGCTTAGTCACTCTGCACCTCCACACAGGATGGGTTCCCCTCAGTACCACTAACGGCAGCCCACAGGCTGGCGAAGAGATGGGGGCAGTTGACACAGGAGAGGGAAATATTGTCTGAAGGATGTGACTGGGGAAGTGGTTTGCAGGAGCGTGAAAGAGGAGTGCAGGGAAGAGCCAGAGGCTGGTCTGGGAGGAGGAAAGGACTTGCCCAGGGGGTGATATGGCCAGGGACAGGCAAGGGTCAGTGAGGGAAGGTGCTGGGTGGGTACCACAGGGAACCGATAATGATGGAGAGGAGAACATAGCAGTGTTTTTTCTGGGGCTGTGAATCCGGTACCTCTTTGACCCATTTTGGTTCAGTCACTAAGGAAACTTCAGAGGAATAGTCTCAGTGGAAAAACCGGCAAAGCCACAAGATGCACATTGAAGAAGAAAGTACTTCTGCCCTTTGAAATTCTTCCTTCTCTGCTAATGTATCTACAAATCCAGGCAGGCAGGCTAGTCCCATGAGCTGCAAAGCAGCACATTTCTGCTGGTTAGAGGAAAGGCCTGTAGATAACTGCCTCCCTGCCTGCACCAGGCCTCCACGTATGGCAGCTGTGCAGAGTTGCCTTCTGTATCACGGCTGCAACAGCACTGTGTCCTGCTCCCCACACACTCACCAGGGCTCAAGCCTTTGAATCCTCCATGCACCACAGTAGCCCCTGGAACCCCCCACATCCTGTCCATGTACAGGGTGAAAAGCCAGACCCATCCACTTTCCAGCCTAAACTCACGGGCTGTGTGCACACTCCAGGTTTCTCCCTATCCCTGTGTTATGAGTATTATATAACCTTCATGCCTCCCACCTCCCTCTCTTCCTGGGACGGAGTCCACATTTCATCATCTTGTTAAGGGCTCTGTGTGACTCTGTGCCACACATGTCATGTGGTTTTTATAATGCCTACATTACCAGCATTATTTCTTGCCTTTTATCTAGCAGCTGAGGCGTTGGTAGTATTGCTATCTGTAACTTTCTCGGACAGGACTGAGACAGCATGTCATTGCTTCCAGAGGTACCAGAAGACATAGTTAGCACTGGTGCAGTCCACTTCTGGTTCCTCAATCTGTGGGCAACTACAGAGAAATGTCAAGTCCTTGGCTCTGCTAATCAGCTATCAGGGGAGTAGGATAGGATCTTGCAGTTTTCCTGGGGTTTTTTTTGTTGCTATTAATCACTGGAATCAATGGAATAATCACCCCAAGAAAAACTCTTCATCTGTTTTCTTATCCACTGAATAATACAGGGCTGTATGCCCAAAAGATTGTGTTTTAAAATAAAGACATGATACTTTCAGTATAAATCTGTTATGCTCTGAGTGTTCTTTGGCATTTTGGAATTCAATGTGGGTGTTGACCCTAGGCTATTTCATGACTTCCCATTGTAATCAAGACTTTATTTTCCTTGGCCAATTATTTCTGTTCTTTGGCTGAGAAACAGAAGAGACAGGCAGTAACTTAACCCAGACTGTTGAGGAAGCCTGTGGGCAGAGCTGGAGAGAAAACCCAGATCTCCTGCATCCAGATCTCCTGAGCCTTAGCCACATGGCCACACTTTCTCTTCACCCTCCATCTCCCTGTGACTCCCAATAGCTATTTTTTAAGTTGAAATGGCAGTTTTTCACCATGAATCAAAGGCTGCCTTGTTTGGTTGCTCTGGTTTGGCACAGCTGAAGCTGAACAGTTCTGGATCACTGCTTTCTCTCTCCATCTCTCCCTCCTTGCCAGTGAGAGCTTTCCTCCTCAAGTGACTGCCTTATCCTTGTAGAGGCCAACAGGGAATGTGCTCCCTTGCCATGTGGCTTTCCCAAGGCGGTTGCAGCACTTTCTCGGATCCCTGGGCATCCTGGATTTCAGACCCCATTTTGTAGCAATGTTTTCAGGCTTTCTCCCCTGTTGAGATTCTGGCAGTAAAGAAAATATTTTATTAAGAAGATATTAAGAAGATAATGTTGCATATTAAATATTTTAATATTATTATAAATAATTATTATTTAAATATTTTATTTAAAATATTTTCTTAAGAAGATATCTTTGCATATTAAAAAAAGATCTATGGCAGGTTAGAGGAAAACATGAATGAGTCCCTACTTGGTACATTATAGTTTTGGCAAGACAGTAGCATTACAGAAAGGAAGGGATTGTTAAAGTGAAAGGTTAATAGATTATGGCTATTTCTGATGCTATAACTGAGGTAGCAATGCTTGTACCAAAGGATCAACCATCTTTAAATGGTCATCAGTCTTCTTTTCACATATCTGTTGTGTCATCCAGGAGTCTGGATGCTGAAGCAAAGGGTCTTCCAACTGCTTCCATCTTGCAGTTCCCTAGCATTGAAACAGCACATCTTTGGTGTCTCTCCTGTGACCTGATAACTCATCACCATTGCACAGAGATGCAAAGCACTCTGGAAAGGTGCAATCCTCCCACAGAGAAGCAGGCAGGAGTAGGGTGACCTAAGAATCATCCCATTGGGGTTGTCCTCAGTATCCCAAACCAGGGTCTCTTCTTTCTGCTTGCTGTCTGTTCAGCAGCGTGGAGACTTTCAAGGGTACAAAACACTCCACATGGCCCCTCTCAGACTCCAGGATAGGGCTGGCTCTAACTGCACCCTCCTCCTCCCCGCTGGCTCCCTGTCTCTGTGCAAGTGACAGGCCCTCTGACCCTTGCTGTGATTTTATTTCTCTTTTTGCCCACCTCGTGCTCTGGGAGGCAGCTCTGTCCCAAGCATAACCCTGCTGCTCCCAAGGGAAGGTGCCTGCCACATTGCACGTGCCCCAGGCACTCCCTTTTAAAAAGAACAAATATCCCCCACAAAGGCAGAACAAAGAGAACCCACCAGGCACCCTCCATCAGGGTGGTGATGAGGCAAGACTTTAGCAACACAAGGGAATGGATTAGCTGCCTTGCCCAAGGGGCCCTGTTCACCCAAAGGTTTCTGTTTGGTCTCTGAGTCCTGCATCTGGTATTTCAGTGGAGTGGAGTCCTTCTTGGCAGGATCTAGGACAATAAAACCCTCCTTCTTTTAATAATAAAGATAACTGTATCCAGGACATGCAGAACTTCAGAAACTGCTTTATCAGCATTTCACATGAGAGGGCGGGATTATTTCTGTGACTGTTCCTATGGAAATGAGGTGGTTTGTGTGTCTGCTTGGCCTGTCCCCACTTCCAAATGCTCAGACATACCTGACAGCAGGGCAGTGGTCTCTAAGGTATGATGGTGCTACTGGTTTTGTGAGACTAGGTGTTGGGCAGAGGAGGAAAGTCCCAAAAGCTGCATTGTTAGCTTTGTTATGCTAGGGGTGCTGTGGTCCTTCTCATAAAATGCCCTCACAACCTTGCTGGGACCCTCAACTCCCACAAGACGAGTTGCTTGGAAGCTGCTCCTTGCTCCTTGCTCACTGCCTTGAATGGCACTGATGTTCTCTGGCTCACCTCTGTGCCCCCTTCTTGAAAATCCAGGTGGGAGTGTTTACTTTGATTTGGGCTGGGGTTAGCTGCGCGTCTGTCCTTGTGCTGGGAATCCATCAAGTGTGCAAACCCAAAGCCCTGAAGTGGTTGGCTTCTATTTCTAGCTGTGATGATCAGCCAAAGGCTTGGTGCTGGTTTGTTTATGTTTAACATATTAAATCTGTCTCTGTAAATTTCTCTGTGACAGACAGACGTGCCATGCATAGGTGGTGTGTGTGAGAGGGGGCTCTGTTTCTGGACAAGCACCCTCCTCCTCTGCTTCCCCCCCAGCCCCCCCACCCACTTAATGAATTCCTGGGGACCCTGCTCCCCAGGTCACTGACAAAAGCAGCAAAAGCTCCCACTAACAGCAAGGAGGAGGGGGCTGGGAGGAATGGCAAGGTTATCTGCCCCGAAACACTTCCAAACAGAAAGTGGAGATGCCAGGGTCCTAAGATGGGTCCCAGGGTATCAAGACCTCACTTTTCTTCCTCGTTGGTTATGCAGCTGCTATTGGCAACTGCTTTGCTCTCTCATTTGGGCTTGGTTATGCATGCTCCCCCTGCCCCTCTCCCCAGCATCTGGGGCCCCTCTCTGTGACACTCCCCTGGCTGTGGCACCCTCCTGCAGGCTCTTCCCCAGGCTGAACAGGGCCTGGAGCAGGTGGGAGGTGGCAGTGCCATATCTGAGGTGGAGGGGACAGACAGCCTGGAGAAGGGGACAGGGCTGGTGCCATGGTGTGTCCCACTGCCCAAGTGGGGCAAGGATGGAAAGCAGAGGAGCTTGACCCCTCTCCTGGCTGGGGCTGCTGTTCCTGTATTACACTGCGGCTCCCTGCAGTGTCAGGAGCCCAGTCCTGGAGCCAGCACCAGTCGTAGCTCAACTTCACCATGATCATCAGCAACCCTAAAGACAGAAAAGTTACACCTTGGAGTTACACCCTGGGTGTCCGTCTGCCTTTTGATTCAATTTCTGGACAGCAAGGCATATCAGGTAAAAGAAATGCATGCTCAGGAGGACACGTAGATATGCACCTATTGCGGGAGAAGCTGGCGTGCTCGAGTGAGCACTGAAGGGGGTGCAGGGGACTGGCGATGTGACAGGCGGGGCAGGACCCTACAGCTGAAGGCAGGTTATGAGCCCATCCATTCTGCAGGCTGGGGTGGGCAAGCTGGTCCCTGTGGCTGGCGTTAGCATCCTTGCCTCTCCCAGAGCTGCTGACCTGGACATTCACCTTGTTTCATATTTGCTGTAAACACAAGGTCACTGCTGGGTCTGTCCTTCTTCCTTCCACCCTGGGAATGCAGCTGGCCTTAGCCTAGGGAATAGCCCTGCTGCTACGTGCAGCCCTCAGTGTCCTGCTCGTAGCTCCTTTTCCTCTGATACCTTGGAGACATTGATATGGGGATTTAGAACTAGCTAGTTAACTGGAATCCATGTCTTCTGCTACCTGCTCTGGCCCACAAGGATATTTTGTTACTTCATTCCTATTTAGCAACTTAATTTCCCAAGAAAATCAGAGTCTGCTGAAATCAAGTGGAGTTCAGACACATGTGTGTGAGTTAGTTAGCTTATGGTGGTCATCCCAACCTGGTGGCTGTCAATGAAGTCCCTGTGCCCTTTTCCCTTGATTCCTGAGCCACTTTTCTCCACTGCAACTGGTGGACATTGGCTTGGGTGGTGGGCTGTGTCACTGTGGGAGCAGCTGCAGGATAGCAGCACAGAAGAAACCCTTCCTGGGGCCCAGTGGCTCTTCGGGGAGCTTACATGATTCAGCAGACTGCAGGAATGAAGGACAGCAGCCACCGGGCAGGCAGGGATGGGCAGGAAACAGCCTCAGCAGCAAGCCTTTTTCTCAGGAGCAGCTTAAGGTCAGCTTTGTGCCTCAGTGCTAAGTGTTGCATGGAGGAGGCAGAAACCTGACCAAAACAATCTTGTGTGCTTGCCTTCAGGCAGGAGAGAAGGAGCTAAAGCCAAGCTCTCAGCTGGCACTCCAGCCTTGCAGATCTCTGTCTTCAGTGGCTGTACAGAGCTCCTCGTAACACTCCCACTGCTGTTTTACTGATGGTGCCCCTCTCTGGGAGCGCAAACCCACTGTGATAAATTATTTTCTTATGTTCTTAAAATTTCAAGATCTCCCCAGCTAAGGTATAATGACAGTAGATTCCTGTTTAGCAGCCCAGTGCCTGCAATAGCTGCTGGAGTCAGCAACAGATTATCGTTAAAGCGATAGTGTGGAGGGGGCCAGAGAGATCAGATAATGCAGAAGAGCTCCAGGGGCTGAAAAAGAGGGCAAACTTGACGTCTGAGCCTTTGGGACGCCTGTGTATCATCTGTCATCATCAAGCCCCAGGCTTGGGAAGGCCAGGCAGTGATAAGGGGTCCTTGGCTGAGGAACATGCTCCTGCCACACAGGCCTCTTCTCCTACGGAGGGGCGAGGACAGGCACGTAACCACATGCCTCTCCCTCCTGGGGCTTGTACAGCACTTGGCACAAATGGGACCTTACTCCTAATGAGGTCCCTGGGGGACTGTAACAAAATCACTGTCCTGACTGCAGTCCTTACTGGAGTTAGCTGTTCATTTCAGGTGTACGCTCAGGTCTCAAAGTAGACAAGGGTCTTTTTAGGAGCTAGTGAGTATGTTTTATTTATTGGGTAGTATTAGTATTTTATTTATTTATTGGGTCCTCCAGCAGGTTTGCTAGTGAAATGACCAAGAAAGGTTAAAGAAAGGTCCTGCTATGGAAAAAACTCTATGCACCTTCTAGGACTGATATATGCTATAAGTCATATGTATGATTTTATCTGATTTTTGGCATCTGTATTGAGTCTTAAAATGCCATCCTTTACCAGGAGAGAAAAAAGGGCAGATAGTTTCCACACAGCAGATCCCAACCAACATTGACCAAGCCAAGTGAGGGAGGATGTTGAATCCAAGAGTGTCACCTCATGCCTGCAGCACTGGTGCTTTGCTTTTTTTCTTGTGCACTGGTCCTGGGTTTCCTCCCAGTGTCTGGCTAAAAGGACCACGAGCCAAAGTGGAACGAGCTCTGAAAGAATCTTCTTACCACACAGACCATGGGCAAAGCTGCAGAATGATGTGAGATGGTTTTGGATGAAGACTTTTCCATACTGAGGACATAATAAAAAGACTTCATGTTACCTTTTGATGCTTCATTTTGTAGTAAATACTGTTGCAATATTGGAGTAACAGAGGTCAATGTGAGACACTATAGAAAGGGAAGGTTATTTTATTTTAAGCCACACTGATTTCACTCACTCAGACTAACACTCTCATAACCACATATTCACAAGCACCAAGATGCATTTGTTCATACTATTTGGTTTTCTTGCAATCACATAGAAGATTCAAGGCAGATTCTGGAGTCCTCATTATGTCTCCTGGGTTTCTCTTAGTTTGACCACCATATGCTCATTTTAGATGCATCTCTTGCATCCTTCAGGGGCTGGCAGTGACTGTGGTCTTTTGTCTCTCCATCTTTTCCCACCTCTGAGTATCATTAGGTCTCATCATCTTTTGTCTCCTTATCTAGGTATCTTATGGCTCAATCTTGTTCTTTATCTTAGCACCACCATCTCAGTGGTTTGAATTTTTCCTTTTATTAAGTCTTAGGTATACTCTGTCCCTTGTTTCAGGACATATCCTGTTCTAATATGTGCTTTGTTTTTCCCAGTCTGGAAATCTAGGTGCCATCAATATGTGCTGTTCTTGTAGCCCTTCTTATGCCTTTCTTCCCAGTGCTTTCACACCCAGACCTCTCCTTTGTTCTCAATTCTTATTGTTTCTTTTATAAATTGACATCCCTGTGATCCCTGTGACAAAGACATCCCTGGTAAAGTGGTGACTTCTGGAGTCCAGAGCCATTTTAGGAAGAAGGAAAAACACTAATTGAAAAGCAGTAAAAATTGATCTGATTTATCTTTCCTTCTCCTTTTAAAATTATTTCCTGCTTTATGAGAACACAAAATTTCTTGATAAAGATAATCAATTGTCAAATTTAATACAAATAAACAATAAATATGTATCCAAAGAGCATATAATTAGTGTGTGAAATTCATTACTAAGGAAGGCCACCAAGTCGAATGACTTGGCTAGCATGTGATGTTAGGAACATTAATATTTCTAGTTAGGCACAGGAAGATAAGAGTAATCAGATTTCATGCTTCAAGGAATAAGAATGTCTTTCTTCTCACCACAAACAGCATTTCACAATTAGCTGGGTATGGTGCATTTGCCTCCACCCCCCAACCTTCCTTTGAACTCGATCAGATATTGACAACAGAGGCCATGACCAGGGGCTTGGTGTGCCACAGAAAAAGTTATTTACTTACTAAAGACAAAATTTATGATACTATAGATACTGAATCCCAGACAGAACAAAGAAACATATATAACACTACAGGGATGCTCGCAAATATTTCAGTGGCCTCCTGCATTCAAGACAGAACAGAAATGTTTCAGTCCAATCTTGGCTTCACAAGGACTGGCAGATTTTGGATCTAAGATGCTATCTAAGTTCATTCTTGAAAAAAGAGGCATTATTCTTATTTTTTATTTACCAGATGGATGAGAAGAGTGAAACCACAGCTGTTTTCTTATCACTTTGCATGTCTGGACAGGAAATAAGGCGGGTAAATCTCATCTGATCCCAAAGAATGAATCAGGTCAGGACATTTTTGTGCTCATGTGGTGAAGTGAGGGGATGGGGGTGGAAAAAGAAGAAAGATTTCTGCTCCCCTTTCCCATAAGAGTGCAATGAAGAAGCACACTCTGGTTTTATAGTCAGGGTTCAAACTTTTTGCTTGCTTAATTTTTCATAGGGTAGTTGAAGTACAAGCAATTCTAGTTACTTACATGGATTATTTAATCCCTACACAGGAGCATCTGCCAATTTTTTCAACATCCAAATAATATTAACATTATCCTCTCTCTTCCTTCCTTCCCAGACAGCAAGAGAAATAGGCTGATCAGTGTACGTGGACATGTGTGGGTGGGTGGGGGTGAAGCCAAAGGAAGTGACAGAGTTAGCTCTTAGCCCTGAATGCTTTGGTTGCTTTATTCAATGAATTAAATAACCTTGGTCTGGCTTCTGTGAAATTTTGGTCTTCTGTGCTCATGAGCTTCCTGTTAGCAGTAATCTTTTTTCATTGTTTCAGCCAAACACAGCTGTTCTGGAAAGTCCTGGCCAAACAGAGACAGTCAGTCTTTAAGGTAACTCAATGATATCCCACGGAGAGTGCTGAGCATTGGAGTCGAAGGCTTGAGCCAGGCTCACTTTTTGCAGCAAGCAGAAATGGAGAGCAATGAGTTCTCATTGAATTGTACTGATGACCTCAAATGCTCCTGTATTTACACTCAGACTGACATTTTTCCAGGACACTAGGCTTCATTTTGAAGTCTGATGGATTATAAGGGGTAACTTCAAGGATCACAACTCCATAGACTGTGGCTGTGAGACTGTGTCTGGCCACTAATCTCTGAATCACAATAGTTTAAAGGTTTTCCGCCAACAACAGAATACAGTGGCTACAAAAATCCCCAATCTACCAACCAACCAACCAGCCAAACAAATCCCAAAGCTCACCAATTAGAGCCCTCTCCTTACTGTAGTGGCTAATGTGGAGACAGGCCCACATTCTGTAGAACACTGCAGGTGGAAGAATAATTATCCTCTCAGCCTCTGGATTTGGTCAGGCAGGCAGGATCTGGGCCTTTTCATGGTGTTTAATTTCAGTCCTGCTCCTTGGCACTGGGATACTGAGCAACCAGTTGTCCCAGAGTCCAGAGTGATACCCCTCAGATTGAACGTGCAGGTGTGCTCCATATCCAAGGGAAGGAGAAAGTCACTGGAAGCCATTGCGTCGGATGGAAAGGGGAGTTTCTGAAATGTACCCTGGCCCAAAACATTGGAGGAAGCATGAAGGATTATAGCTGCAAGTTGGCATTGGAACCTTCCTCCCCAACAGGAGACTGACACTATCTGTAAGCTTCAGACGGTGACTGCTACAATACTCCTAAGACTATACATAGGTTCACTTTACTAGAAGAAGCTTCAACTAGAACCAATACATATTTTCACACTAGAATCTTTTATGTTTGCAAAAAGCTATAATGCTGGGGGAAAACCCTTCTCAGGGGAAAGGTGGAAACAGATTTCAAAGATATGTGTTTAAATATTTTTTTGGGAAAAAAACTCCACTTATTTGTTATGAAATTACTCTTTTCTCCCCACCCCACCACTCAGTGGGGTTTCACAGTGATTGTGAAAAAAAATTGATTGCTGTGAAACTAGATTTCTCCTGTTTATGTGCTCCCCCTTTCTTTTAACCTTCGGAGCTTTTTAACTCTCGTTTTGAAATGTCTAAATCTGTGTTTTTCTGAGGTTGAACTAGCTTTTGAACTAGTTTTAGGGTTAATTTCGGGTAGCTGAGTGAGTTTGCTGCCAGAGCTAACACATGTTTAGATATGTATATCAAGTTCTTTAAATGTCTGAAATGTGTTCCGTTTATTTTCATTTCACAGTCTTTTGACTAGCTCCTGTGTTTAAAAAACATCTCCATTTCTAAAGCTTAGTGTCAGTATGCTAGTTTTCAGCATGATTTATTCCATGAGGTTGTTGACTTTAATTATATTGTGGATACTCAGACACTGTTACTTAGTGGCTCAATTATACTTGCTTCTTGGATCAGTTCCTAGGTATTACTTAGGACTAAATGAAAAAGTAAAAATAAAGTCTTGTTTTCTCATGTGCTGTAGAACTAGTTGTTCCAAAAAGCACTTGTTTATCATGTTGAGAAATCGCTTCCTAAGCCATAGACCATGTGGTGGTTGACTAACTTACATCCTGAAACGCAGGAGCAAGCTTGGAAAGGGCTGTCCAGATCAGTGAGTCCAGTTACTTGATACTCTGGGCAACCTGGGTTTGGAAACCCTGCTCTGTCACAGAGCTGATAGGTTTATTCCATTGTTTCAGTGCTCAGTGACTCTGCTGAACCCTTCCTGGCATGAGCTGGGCACTCAGTGAGGGACACATGGGTATGGATTATGGCCCTAAAGACACAGAGGCTGGAAAGGGGACTTCTAATCATGAGACCTGTGGCCTCTGAAACAGCCCCTGGAGGAGTACTGGAAACAAACCCTAATTGCTAGCTCATTGTCCTGCTGGAAAAGCCTTGTGGACAACACAGGGAAGGAGGGCTTGATGACTCCCACAGGCTATGGTGAAAAGGTCTGTCATTTTGGGAGTGACTGCAAATCAGCTCACCTTGTTAGTCCTCATCTACACCACTCCCCACAGGAATTCTTCTTCCATGAACATGGGTGAGGACTCCCGCTGAGGTCTCACTGGTATCTTATCCAGTGGCATTAACAGGTGCCCATCTCTGCTGCCACATTCTCAGCAGACATCTCAGAATCAGTCTTCTGTGATCACCTTTATGATGGTTGGTTCACAGTTGTTCCTTTTGTTCCCTGTTTACTTCCAGTTTATGAGTTTTAATTTACAGCAGGATTCTTACTGCTAATCCCCATGGAAGACCTTGCCTTTGTGCTAGTGCATATTACCCTGTTTCTGTTACTCCAGCTTTCAAAGTCATCCTTTTCCTCCTGTATGAGCTCTCAGGCCTCCTTTCCACTGATGTTGCTTTCTTGCTTTGTGTCATCAACAAACGTCTTCAACAAGTATTCCCTTTTTAAGCCAGTCATTAATGGAAGTATTCAGTAAAACTAGTCCCAAGAGAAATTCAATTAGTAATTTCTCAACATTTCTCCTTTCCACTGCTCAAGCTTCTGCCCCATTTGTCTGGTTCCTTACCATCCCACAATTTTGGCTTTAATGCCTATTTTCTCCAACTTAACTAAAAACTTGCCAGATGGCACTGGGGCCAAAGCTTTTCCAATATCTAGGTAGATGAGGATGACCAGATCTTCTGGGTCCTGATTTCTTTCAGGGTTCAGCATGTCACAGGGCTGAATATTCAGCTGTCCCTGAAGTGTGGTAGAAGAGGGCAAGAAATGTCCTCCTCTTTGCACTGCTTTTCAAAGGAGGCTCATGACTATGTACCCTATACCTTCAGGACAGCTCAAGGTTGCTGTTCTGTGGCTCTGAGGGCCATGAGCTGCTTGTACAAGGACACACATAACATGGTACCTTGTTGCCACAGGTAGGTCTGAACTTTGCCCAAACTCATCAAGCACTGCAGGAGCTAAAGATCCCACCCTTGGACAGGAGCCCTTCACTGTTCTTTGGGAACCAGCCAAAAGTACAGAGATCAAAAATGCATGTGTTAGCTGTAAGGTGACAAGCTGTCCTACAAAAATGCAGCGAATCCCACCTCTGTCCCAATCATTTGATAGTTCTTTAACTCCACGGTTATGCTATCATTTTCATTTTGCAACCAAGGCTGTAAGTCAGGCCACACTTGATCTTTTCCTGGACCAGACAAGCCACACTCGCCAGCTGTTTGGTTAGTGAATAGATGTGATGGGTTTTCTTTCTTAACCTCCTGAGCCACTGATTCTGCAGCTGGTCATCCCCTCCATCTCACCTCTGCTGAGCTCAGTCCCTCATGCTGTGCCTACCCTTATTTAATGACTGGGCCTGCCAGCACCCATGCTGAGCATGCACCAGGTGTGGATGTCTGCTGAGTAAGGGAGCACTGCTGCGGGTTGCTACTCACACGGGTTCAGCATCCCAGCGTGGTGCGTTGTGTGTTCTTGGCTCGGGAGCAGGCAGGGTCAGAAGCCAATTGCCCAGTCCAGCAAGCACATGTCCTGGGTTGTCTGACATGTTGTCCAGCACTGTTGTGGGTCTGGTGTGAGCAGCAAGGGTGCATCTCAGGGGCTTGGGTTTGGGTAAGCCAGCTTTTTGCCTCATAGGGTTTGTCACTTTTGGAGGTTTCAAAGCTGCCTCCAAAAGCAGACACCTTTGTTATGTGAGTTTTCAGTCTGACATTAGCCTGCCATTAGGAGGGGGAGGTGGGTCAGACAATTGCAAAAGGAGCATGAAAGGAGATGGGAGAAGGCTCCTGGCCTCCTGCTCCCCGTGGAAGAATAGGTGCCCTGGCCAGCAGCGCGGCTCTAGTTAGAGCACAGCCAGGTAAGGAGAGGGTGAAAGATGGGGACTCTTGCTGCAAAGAGGGAGACTGGAGCTTGTGCTCAGACCTCTGCCCACTCACTGCTCCTGGGCACAGAAAGGCAGCCTGTATGTGGCTGTGCCCCCACTAGCCCCTGGTGTCTGCTCTGGCTCTCTCCTCTCCCTCTTGGCTCAGTTCCTTGAGGTTGTTGGTTTCCTGGCTGTGGGCAGAAGGTGTTTTTGACGGAGAAGGTGGTAGCCTGGGGGTGGATCAAGAGTGGGAGACAGAAGAGGGGAGGAGTCACGGATCAATGCTAATAAATAAAAGGCCCCCCTTCTTCAGTCCAGGGTCCAGGACGCCAGGAGAGCTGCCCCTCAGACAAGAGCTGCAGGCTGGCGGGGAAGCGACGGCTTAGTGAGTATGCAGGGACCGCCTTGCTTTTCCTGGACGGCTGCTCATTATTAATGCCTTGCTGGTGCTTCACAGCTGCAAAATGTCAGGAGTGGTTGCTATGGTGTGCGTAACATTGTGATTCTCCACTCCAGCAGGAGACAGGTCAGAGGGCTGCTTTGCTGATCTCCCCTTTATTTGGGGGACTGCGGAGATTTCCCCGGCATTTGCAGGCAATTCATCTTAGCTCCTCTTTCTGTATTTCTAACCAGTGGATGCTGCTAGAAAGCAGGGGGATTGGGCTTACTGTGCTGCATGGTGTGTTACCTCTGGGGCAGCCCACTGATGCTGGGGAGGGGACATGCGTGCTGGAAAAGTATGGAGTGCAGGGGGAGTAGAAAGGAGATGTATTTTTGCAAGGGAAAGTGTTCCCCGAAGGAGACTTGTTGGTATATGGCTGTGTAGCTGGCATGTTCATTCACCCCTTGGAAAATGCATTGCCTCTGTGGTGAAAAATTAAACATTTGGGTTAAAGTGGAGGTTGTGGCTCTTCTTCTGTGGTTGATGGCAGGGGGTGCTCCAGGCATTCTGGGATCAGAGTCCTCTGAAATGGGAGCAGAGTCTTCCAGGGAGCAGAGTGCTCTGCCCTGAGTGAAGACAGATAAATAAAGAGGGTTTGGCTGGAAAGCATGTTGGAGTTTCCCACTGTGCAGCCTCACCTTCATTCCAAAGTACTCCCAGCATCTTCCTTTCTGTTCCCCACTGCTTTCCCACTGGGGTCTCTCCTCCAGCCTCTCCCTCAAGCCTCCCTTTCTTGGCAGCTCCCATGAGCTCTCAGAGTGTACAAGACATTCAGGAAACCTATAAAATCCACATTCAAACTAACTCCAAAACCGTGGGCTCTAAGGAATGTAAACAATCCCAGTGCAGAGAATTCCCTTAAAGAGACCAGAGTGGCAGGGCACAGAGGGACATCAGAAAAGTCTCAGCTCACCTCTGACCTTGTGTCTGTAGCAGACTTCTGGCTTTTGCCCCAGCACAACCTAGTTTTCCGCCTCATCTCAGGCTGAGCACTGAATGGGCAGGATGTGGACAGTATGGGGGGCATTGATGGTGCAGGACTGAGCTGCTCTCCACATTGGGTGCGATAATGGGGAAGAAAAGCAGTTCTTTCTCTTTGGTCTGAAGTTGAAGGCCCTGCCCATTTTCTCTCCCAGAGATCACAGGCTTCAGGCAAGGACCATGAGTTTGGCATTGAAAGGGTAAGTTGTAAAGCCCAGAGTAATCTTGTTCCACTGAAGTTTCTCTCCCTGTTGGGGAAGTGTTAGGCTCTGGCTAGCTGTCCCTGTAGTTCTTGGCTGTGTCACTTGCAGCGTGGCTCCCCAGGCCAGCCTCTGCAGGTGACAGCAGTGACAACACCACACTGGCTTGGGGGGAATGATCTGCACCCAGAGTGCATTCAGTCTGCACCCTGTCAGCGAGAAATCCTGATGCCTGCATGTACAGATAAACAATCAGGCAGTCACCATGGCTTGGATCAGACATAACAATGGTTACTGTACCCTAGGCTCATCCCCAGGCAGTGTGCATGGTCCCAGCCCCACCACTGCCACAGGGGAGGGCTGGCAGGCACTGGGTACCCTATCTTCCCTCCCTCTTTTGCCTCTAGCAAACTATTCCACTTCGCTTTTCACCCAGAAGAGATGGCCATCTCTTTAACTCCTTCTTTCTTCTTTCATTCCCTCCTACTGTACCACAGAGCTGAAGAGGGTAACACCCCATCTTTTGTCCATTGCTGCTGTCCATGACATTGGTCCCAGGCAAGCTCTTTGGGTGCTAGAAGGTGAGGTAATGCTCTCAGAGACTGCTGGCCTGGGAGATTCAACCCAGCTGAAAAGCCTTGCATTGACATCTGACCTTAGTGCCCAGTGGGGCAAGGACTGCTAGTGCTAGACCAGAGAGGCAGCAGTCCTGAGAGATATGGTTACCTCTGCTTTCACCAAGATGTTGTCCTTTGGGCTGGAAGAAAAGTGTAGGATCAGGACCACAGTGAGGACCTGCAGAGGTAGAGTTCTGGGTGCTGCTGTCATCTCAATGCAAAAATCATGATCCCTCCAGCAGAAGGGATTCTTCCAGGTTGCTGCTTCTCACTCCTGGAGCAGTAAAGTAGGAGAGGGGAAGGGGCAGTAGGGTTGGATTCCTCCTCTGATGACTGGCAGGCTGGGACTGCAGCAGGGGCCAGCTGGAGGGAGGGGGGCCAAGTGGAGACAGAGTGTTTGAAGTCTCATTCTCCATGTCTCTGTCGGCAAAGCTGACAGAACAGTTTGTGCTGGGTGTATCCAGACAGAGGATGGTGAGGGCAAAGAAGGCAGATCAGAGGAAAAATTAGAAAGGCAAACATTTACATTTGGGATCAGCACACACCTCTCCCTCTGGGCCCCCGGCAGATTCTGAAATTCCTTCTGCTTGTGCAAGCCAGCTTTTCTGAGCGTGGAGTGCTAGTGACATGCTTGCCTGTGAATTATAGCCCCCAGCCCTGAACTGGGAGAGGAAGGTGGCATGTCCCCTCCTTCCTGAAACCTGATTCAATCTGCTAATAGAGGTTGTTTTGTAATGGCTCCATAAAGAGTGTCTACCAGCCAGCCGTCGCCTTCCCCAGGCTCTTTCATGGGCCCCCTCCTGGCTCTGTTTTCATAATAAACATTCCACTGCTAATTTTGCAGGTGGTCCAGGATCTCCAGCTGCCCTCAGTGGGAAGAGAGTGAGACACAGCGAGAGAGAGAGAGTGAGAGATTCCTCTCTGCACTGGCACAATGCGCACTCTCATCATCCTTACACTCCTGGCTGTCTTGGTGATGGCTGCTACTTGCTATGGTAGGTGACCTTTTTTACTGGGTAGAGTGAAAACTCAAAACCTGCAGACGCCTTTGGGTCTGTTCAGATGTTTTCTATTCAACTTTCTTTCCCCTTAACTTGATCTCTTGCCTGCTTTTCTGCCCTTGTGTCAGACTAGCCCTGCTCCAGAGCTGTCAGCTTCAGTCATTGTGATTTGTGGTCCAGGATGCTTCAACCCCTTCCTCTCTGTTCCAGCTCACCTTGCAGGCTGCTCCTCTTTCTTCCCCTCTGTTGTCTGGACTACAATAAGAGTTCTTATTCTTAACTCTTCCTTGTTAATGGTGAGATTTCCCTTTCTCCTTTTGTAATATCAGCCCCGTTTTCCTGTCAGGCACACAGTTCCATACTGATGGAATTAAGATGCTGTTTCACGCAAGAGTCAATCACATCTCACTGTGCTAATCCATTCCCTAAGCACACATGTGGGCTTTGAAGGGCAGCAGATATCATATCCACTGTAGTGTCAGGAACATAGAATCATAGAATCCTAGAACCATTAAGGTTGGAAAAGACCTCTAAGATCATCAAGTCCAACCATCAACTAACACCACCATGACTCCTAAACTAGGCCCTGGAGTGCCACGTCTATACCTTTTTTGAACACCGTGAACATGAAGGTGAGGAACTATTCTTGAGAATCATACACTGGAAGACCAAGCACAAGCCTTGAAGTCCTGGCTAAGACACCAGCTTGCTCCATTCTAAACTCCTGGACACCCTAAACTCCTCATATAAATGCTAGGTCATGCCACTGATCCCTTCCTCTTCCTTTTAAACAGGTGCCTTAAAACCTGGCTTCTCTGGTTTCTGTGTGCGTGTTGTATTGATCTGTGGTGTGTGAAAGACTGTGAATCCCATCAATACAGTGTCTTACCACATGTTTTACTCTTTCTTTCCCCAGAGTCCCATGAGAGCATGGAATCCCATGAGTATTTCTGTAAGAGACTGCTTTACTATTTTCTTGAATTTGAAATGTGCTACAGACATCTCCAAGACCATTACCTTGTACTTTACTGTGGAGATTAAATAGGCAGAACCACTCAGCCTGGGGAAATTGAATTTACTGGGTGATGGAGTTGCAGGATGAATAGGAAGAGAGTTAAAAAAAGACTTCACATGTTGGGCACAAGTTGTATACTAACTTGTGTTGCAAAGAATATAATGAGAATTGGAAAACACAGAATCATGAACTTAGATCCCTGCTGCATCCACCTAAAACAGGTTAAGTGACACTAGAAAAGGTCGTTGCTCAAAAAGCTCTGTGATGAGCACACGAAGAGGTACTGCAGAAGCCAGTGGCATAATTTGTACTTCCCCAAGGACAGGGAGAGCCTTACTCCCAGCACCTTGGAAGAAGAAGGTGGGATGTGTGGGCAGGAGGGATCCTTGGTCTGGAAGAGAGAGTTAGTGTCACATGAAAGGGTGGAGAGTCTCACCATGGAACAAGCAATAACCTGAAGAGGTTGGAGAACAGATGGTTTGAAACTAAAAAGAAATTAGACCATCTGGGAGAAGGACTTCACAAAACAGCTGGTCAGAAGCACAAAGGCACGTGTGGGAGCCAATGCCAATGACATCCACAGACTCCTGAACTCTGAAATAGAACTGTGATGTTTCTCAAAAAGGACAGCAGGGACCTTCAGGCACCTCAGTCCAAAACTGCCACACAGACTGCTCAGTGACTACCTAACCTTGGAGGCAGATAGACTTACTCAGGCCCTTCATGGTTTTACCTATAATTTCACGATTCTACTAATTGTACTGAGCATGCCCAGACCTCCCACGGTCTGCGCAGCTTGGCACCTACCTCTTGGCCAAGCTCCACTCACTCAGGGGGGCTGTGGCAGCAAAATCACAGCAGCTTTACCCCGGGTGGCTTGAGTGACAGCAGAGCTAGAGCAGCATGTGCACTTCCATACAGGCTGCACGAGCTGGAGGGAGAGCCTGTGCATGAACCAGCAGGGTGCACAGCAGGGAATATTAAAAGGTCCTGGGCTTCACTGTGCCTGGGAGGGTGGACAAGGAGGCTGTTATAAATGTGGAAGCTAGTGTTTGTTGAAATCTGGCCTTGAAAAAGTGTCCATCTACTCTGAACAACCCCTTGCCTTCTCAGATCCCTTCATCAACAGGCGAAGGGCCAATGACTTCATACAAGCTGACATGAGACTAGAAGCCATCTCTCAGGAGAGGTATGTTACAGCCTCAGGACACTGAGGATGGGAGTGGGGAGAGGTCTCTCCTTGCCAGGCACAGGCTGGTACCAGGGGAGGAAGCCATGGTGGCTTCTGAGAAGCCTCAGCCTCCCTCTCAGTGTGAGGTGCCCGTGAAGTCCCCAGCCCTGGGAGGAACCAGAACTCAGCAGAGAGTGAGTCCTTGCATTTGAGGACATGTCATGTGCTGGGAGGGCTCTGCTTAATTTTACTGAAAGAAATACCAACAGAAGGAGAGGGAGTCAGTGTGGGATGGCCAGAAAGGAAGCTCAGTTTGAGATCATGTTCTAGTCCTCAGCTCTCATGCAGAATTTACATGACCTTTTCTAAATCACAGGGCCATCTGGGGGCCTCCTTGCCTCATCTATAAAAAGCAGATATAGGCAGTTTCGTGACTCGTGCAGAGCTTGTGAAAATAAAGGCTGAAGCACAGAAATCATCTCCTAGCGAGGTGTCAAGGCAAACCTTCTCCGCAATACCAGGTGGCCCCTTTGCAGGATGTTTCGGGTCTTTGTTCCATGTGTGGCTTTGGGGAAGAGCAGAAGAGCTGAAGGCAGTAGGCTGTGAGGGCTGTGGGGGAAGGACTCTGCCTCAGGTTGAGACAGGAGCCATCCCCCTCTCCCCACCACCCTACTTAGCCCTGAAATAAAAGGTTACCTGGGGAGGCAAAACAGTCCTGCTGTAGTCACATCGCTCCGCTGGATGCGGTGAACACAGAAGCTGGTATGCTAACATCTTGGTAACGGGATGATGGAACCTGGTGATGGACCCTTAATCCTGGTGGGGGATTGTGGGGCAGGAAAGGGCTGTAGAGACATATTTAAGATGGCAGCACTTACCACTCATCTCTCCTACTTTTGCAGGATCAGGGAGCGTAATAAGTCACCCCATGAACGTCAGAGGGAGATCTGTGAGGACTACTACCCCTGCGAACAGTATGCTTTTCGCCATGGCTATGCTGCTGCTTACAGGCACTATTTTGCGAGGAGGAGGACTAAGTAAAGGATGAACTGTCCCCACCCTGGGGCCTGGAGCCCAGGGTATCCTCCCAAAAAGTGCAATGGCTCTGAAACATATTCAGTTGCTTGTGTCCCTGTATGTTATCCTGCCTGCTGCTTCTCTCCCATGTAGCCATGGATTCCTACACTGTGTTAATTAGCGCTGAGCTGATGTAGCAGAGATCAGAGAGAGTTCAGGATGTGGGTGTTTACTACACAATAAATTGCTGGTTTGATACTATCTTCTCATGAGTCACAGTATTTTGGGGGTGTGTGCAATTTTCCATGAAGAAGCTGAGTTTGTTTGTCATAGAATCTGGTGCAGATTATGGAAAAAAGTCACTACCTTGCAATCACACGAGTTTGAAAGGATCTACGATGTTTTTGTTCCAGGGTCTACAAGTGGCTTCTTTTAGAGGTCACTAGCAAATTTCAGTTCCCACTCTTAAGACATCTTAAATGGCATGGTGTTCAGAAAGCAGGATGAGATGCATTTTTTGAAAATGAAATCTATAATACCTTTCCTCAGTTGCGGAAACAAAATTCAGAAGGCATCTGTTTAATCTTAAAAACAAAGTTAGGGCAAGAGTTAGTGACAGAAACAGCCTGTAAATTGCATCTCGTCTATCCAGCTACCCTCAGGTCCTGATGTAGGGTGCTCCTGTAGAAAGGAGTGTGATCTGGACTTTACACTTATTTCCTTTTGGAATCCCCTTTCATGCCCTTACTTCCACTCGGAATGATTCTGGTAGTGCTAGAAAGCTGCAGAAACCAAAGGTGAACAGGGGCTCCAGGTGGTAAATAAAAAAAATAAAAGAAATGCAGTGCTTGGGGTTAAGACCAACTTTGTTCACCTAGAACAATTTTATTTTACGGCTCATAACTCATTCGAAGTCAAGATGTGGCCTGATCCTGTGCACAGGTTTCTGGGCACCTCCCGGTCCATTGAGGAGTGAGCGTGGCCACTGTCAGGTTGTCACCAGCACCAGGGCACCTCGCAGAGCCTGTCGCCAGTGCTGACATGCCGAAGAGTTCAATACTGCTCTGGGCTGGTCAGCAGCCACAGCAGCTCGGAGACTCCTTGGTGTGGGGTGTGTAGGAGGCATAACATCTCTCTCAGCTCAGCACAGCTGGTTTCAATATTCACATCTCCAGGCTTCCAGAGGCACCTGCAAATTATAGAAGTGGGAAAGATTCATGGCACACTATCAAAGGCTATGAGGTATAAAGTATCAAATTATTGACTATTCTGTGAAGTTAAGTCTAGAGCCAAATCTACCTGCCACATTAGAAACACGCGTCTTCTTGCAAAATATGCCTCAGCTTTGAAGATGAACTTCTGGAAAGAAATGTGATTTATTTATTGAAAACACGTCTGATAGGAAACTCCACCCTGACAGTTGCTAAAGTTTTGTCCAAAGGAAAAAGTGAGAGAAAAATCAGTTCAAGGAAAAAAAAGCCATACGGATTAGGTGTATTTGCACCCACACTTGTTCTGCATGTTCCCAAGTAGCTGAATCTTATGCTCACGAACCAGGGCAAAACTTTCATACCCTAAAGTCAACAAGTCTGCAGTGTCTGGGTTTGACTTGACACTGTGACGCTACCAAAATGGAAGGCACAGGGCTAGTGCTGTTTGAGTCTGTGTCCAGAAATATCTGGCGACTCCAACCTCCGATTTACCAGTGTAAATAATGAATAATACCAGAGATTTCTGTGGGATTTCGTTAGTGTAAGCAATAACCAAACATGCTTAAGAGACTACATGCTGGTTAGAAAGCTTGGGAAAATTTGGGAAGAGAAGTAAAGCTGTTTGGATTACTAGAATTGTATATTTATATTCTTTCAAGTTTTCTTTTGGAAGCATAACTTTCCTAGAATACCTATTATTTTTAGAGATTTTTTTTTAAACTGTTGCTCTGTAAGATACTTTTGCTGGAAGTTGTTAGTATATATATTCAGTCTTTCCTGGACTGTAGAACAGTTAAACATTTTTTTTTTTTTTTTTTTTTTTAAATCCTGAAATTTCTCTAAGCTAAAGGACAGTGTTTCTAGGGATTGGGACAATCTGTAATAGCTCTAACTGCCTTTGGGAGCCTTTTAGGCTTTAATTTTGTAACCCTCGGATGTCTCCCCTGCATGTGGGGCTGAGGAGGACTGGATGTGAGGTGGAGGAAAATGTCCATGTGCTGTGTTTGGGACGTGGCTTTGGGAACTTGGCTGTTGGGTTTGGGAAGTATGAGGTTATTGGTAGATAGGCTGTAGAAGAGCCCATGCAGGGCTCTTGACATACCAAGAAACCACAGCCACTCAAGTCCTGAAGAATCAAACACCTTTGGAGTTTCAAGGTTTATTTCATTTTTAGACAAAAGCAGCCAAATTAATAGCCTCCATACTAGAATATTTCCAGGAAGAAAAAAGAAAGACCCTCCCACAAACTAACTACCAAAGATCCCCACAGTAAAAATCTCAGCTCTCCAAAGTGGTTTGGTGAAACTGTCTGAAGCAAAAATCTACTGTGTGTTTGCCCTATGCAAACTGTTTCATGGGTTTCTTTACCTTCAGGGCAATGGGTCAGGGTGGGGGAAAAGGGTCACCACTGGGTTCAATTTCATTTGATTTTCCACATGAGAGAGCTCCATCACACGAAAGGAGTTGCTCTAGTCCAGGCTGTGCTGGTCTATCCCCTGGCTTTCCAGCAAGAAGCTGAATGACTTTCATGTTTATAATAAAACAGATTTTTTAAATCCAGTTGTTTTTCTTCAACAGTCCCATTCAAAACCTCAGATAAAATCTCTGGAAATGCCATGAGTCCTGAGATGGATGTCAAACCGGCTGCCAGGACCCTGTATCTCCTGGCCCAAAGGACAGGCTTTGTTTTGGAGCTCAGACACAGGAACACAAGCCAGAGCCCCGATCTCTCCAGCCAATCACAGGATATAAACTGCTGCCCAAAAGCAAGCTCAGAGAACTTCAGTAACCTCCAGGAAAGCTCTGAAGTTAGGGAGACTAGCGCAGCCAAAGAAGACATGAGGAGACTGCTGGCACCACTGATCGTGACTCTGGCCCTGGCAGCGCTCTGCTTTTGTGAGAAAGGTAAGGGGACGTCTTCCTGGGAAGGCTCCCAGGAGCGCTGCTCAACCCTGCAGCTTGCCGCCAGCCTCCCTTCAGTCTGGGAAAGACACACAGCTTCGGGGGGAGAACGTGCACTGCCAGCCATTGCACAACTTCTGATCTCTGTCTGAGAGAGAGAATCATGGATGAGAGAGGGCTGGGGGATAGACAGCCTCATCTCTTGCATTTAGCATTTAGGTGAACTGGCAAAGGTATGCTGGATGCTCACTTTTGAGTAAGAGGGTTGAGCTGCAGGCAGAGTTGTGTTGACCACAGGGAGATGGATTTTGTACCTGTCAGCCCTGGAATGCTGCAGGATCACAGAGACAGGCACCAAGTCAAGCCTACACCTGCTGAGAAATGTGGGATGTGGAGAACTTCTGGAGGGAAAAAAACTCCTATCAGTGGTTAAAAAAAAAGGGAGTTGTCCCATTGAAATAAGAGCACATCACATTTGAAGGTCATTTAGCCATGGTGACTTTATGATGAAGAGACAGTAATGTAGTAGCAGCTCTATAGTTGATGGAGAGGAAAGGGGGGAAAGATCAGAAAAACAAGTGTTTTCCCTTTACAGCAGGAAAAGAGAAGCCGAGCAGGAGAGGGCCCTGTCTTTTCTTGTATTGTCCCATTCAGAGTTAAATTTCATTCAGTCCTTGCCATCAGATATTCATGATTCAATACTGGCAAATATATTTTGTTTGATCTGTCAGTGTGTCTCTCACTTTTTCATTCTTGAGTATATATCTGGGGGTTTTTTTAGTCATTATTATTATTCCAGATTGCTTAATGGCCTTGGAGTAACTTCTAATTTTTTTTTTTTTTAAATCCAAGGAATGTATACATAGCTTAAAAATAGAACTACACACAACCCTTTTCACACAAAGTTTTTGTTTAAGCACTGTTGGGGTTCTTTTTGGTCTCTAGAGTCTTCTTTCTGCCCATAAATACACTTATGCCAAATACCTGGTGACTTGGGTGGAACTGACATTGTTGAAGAAAAATATGGTGAAATAGTGGAAGAAAAAAAATTGTGAAATAGGGCAGTGTGGGAGAGCCAAGATTAGGACACCTACCATTTCTCTTAGAGGACACTTTGCTTGGGTGTTTGCAGGGAGCATTAAGGATTAAGGATTAAGATTAGGACTGAACACAGAAATATAGTGTGTAAATTCCTCTTGGGAGGGCTGGTGAGCCAGGTACCTCAACCTTGAGCCACAAAGCTGTGAAGGTAGAGTTGTTCCTAATTTTTGGCCCTAATTCCTTTGCCTATTAATAGTTTGTGATTTCTCCCTAGAGCTAAGGAAACTTCTCTTTCCAAAGATAGAGGAGATGCTCAGCTATCTTCAGGTTCTGTCCAAATTTCCTTTTTTTCTCAAATGGTCCCCTAGCCCTAGCCATCCCTGCTCTTAGCAAGGGTGGGGAGGGAGAAGGAGGAAGGTCCTCCTCCAGCTTCCACAGTGGTTATATGGTTATTGTGTCATTTTATCTGGCTCAGAGGAAATTGAAATTAAACAAATCCAGGCATAATGGGTGAATTTTGCTGTGGTGAAGAAGTCTAACCCTAAATGGTGGGTGTTAATAAAACCCTTTTTTGGGAGGAACACACTTTCTGGGAAAGGGGGGGAGCTGGATCCACCTGGTAGGCAGAGGGATTCAGTTAGAGTGGAGCAGAGGAGGAGGACTCAGAAGCAAACTCCTGTCTGTCTCTGTCTTCCAGATCCCAAAGACCCCTCAGGATCTCCCAGTGCTGCCAGTGAGTATATCGTCGTGACTGATGCTCAGCTCCATTCTCCTGCATCTACTTCCCTTCTTTCCTTTGATAGGTTCAAGGGATGAACAAGAACCATGCTGAGTCCCTCTAGCTGCTCCTTTTTTGCTCCCTCAGCATTGCAGTCTGTGAGGTGCAGGAGCACCTGCAGCAGAGGGACTGCCTTTCATAGCCATGGGGGCAGGAGACACCAGGGAGGTCAACCTCCCTGCATTGGTAGCCTAGCATTGCTCCCGGTGTGCTACTGTCATAGCCTGCACCTCCACAACCCTTGAGCGGCCCCCAGGCACGACGTGAGTCCTGCAGGTTGTTAGCAGCTAGATGCATCTGCCCTCTGTGAAACAGGGTGATGTGAGTGGAGCAACACGGCCAGTCTTCTGGCTTCTCTGAACTGGCCTCAGAGACCTATCCAAAGTGACTGCTGCATCCCCAGACTGTTAAGAGAGCAGAATCTGCCCCAGGGTCTCCAGGCACTGGTCTTTTGGATCTGCTGAGCAGCCAGTCTGGTGTGCAGGATCACAGAGCAGAAAGGTTTGGTGCCACACGGCAACAGGCTGTGACATCCCCGCCAAATCCCACAACCTGGAGAGCCTGAAAGCAAGCACCTTCCTTGGCTGGTCCTGAGGGCTGCAGTCCCTCCTCTGTCAGGTCGCCTGGGACATGGGGATTTGCACACCTTGGGATGTCTACAGCTTTTGCAGCAAGCTGATCCTGGCAGAAATCTGTATGGAAAATGCCCCTCATTCTTCCCTGTATCTCCTTTCTCACACCTTAAATGATAACATTGCTTCTGGGGAGCATGAAAGCTGGTATTTCTCCTGTGAGCCAATGCAAACACAGATTGGGAAAGAGAAAAAAAGTGCAAAGAGTGTTCAGGGAAAGGTGGTGATTTCTGACAGCTCATTAATTGGCAATTTCTGTGTAGTCGCTATTTTGATCCAGACTAAACCCCAGCTTGCTAGAGAGGGGGCACCTCACCTGCCAAACAGAAACATGGTCAAACACCCCACAGTGATGAGGAAAGGGCACAAATGCCACTGTCTCCCCACAGACAGGGGTCTTAGAAACTGTGTTGCCCCACTGACAATGACAGTTTGCCACTTTCTCTGCTGGAACATGTATTGGTGTGCAGCAGCCTGTGTTGCTGGTGTGCCGGCATCTGTGCACACCTCTGCTGGTGCGGGTCTGTTCCGTGGAGCGAGGCTGTGCTGTGCTGTGCTGAGCCCTGGCTGGGAGTGGGGGGCAAAATGGCTCTACCTGCTGTTTGTGGGGTGCTCCACAGCAGCCTGGTGTTTGCACAACCACAAATCCAAGGGAACAAATAAGCAACCGTGCTGACATGGTGTGTTGGTGGAGACCAGGGGCTACTGCTGTCATGGTAGAAAGACCTCTCATGTTCTCCAGGTGCCTGAACACCAGGATCTTTGTACCTACTGGGTGTATGTCTCCCTGGGTGATGTTTATTCTCATTATTTTATACCCTTCAACCTTCATGGAACTCTGCACATGTGAGCATTAGTATTTCCATGTGCCGCCTGTTGCATGTGGCTCATTAGAGGCATTTTAAGGCCTGGTGGTTGCTATCTCACATCACTCTCAGTCCGAGTCAAAATATAGAAAGGAAGCCAAGACCCTGAAGTTGAGTGGGTGAGGGAGAGAGGATGCCATTCCCTTCATTTTCTCCTTATTTGTATTTTATGCTGTCATGACTTTGCCTTCTGCACATTTGCTGTGTGATAAGGGTATAGAGTTTATGACAGAAAAGGCCCTTGCTCCATGTAGATGTACAGGTTGGAGTGAGGAAGGAGCCCAGCTGTTGGGCTTTGAGTGGACAGTGGGGTGGGGAGAGATGAATGGGAAATTAGCATGGGCCACGATAGTCATCTGCTTGTGAAGAGAGTAGACTGTCTCTTTTCTGAGGTTAGACTGGTCTTTGTTTTGCATAGACCATGGCCCTGCATCTCTAACCTGCTCTGTTCTCTCTTGGTAGGCATCAAGATTAAAAAGGAAGTTGCCAATGCCTTTGTGAAGAGGCAGAAGAGGTCCAATCTGTATGAACGGTAACAACTCAGGAGTCAGGCTGAGAGCTGGACTCTGGACCTGTTCTGAAGAGGGGGTGGGAAGGCAACAGGACATGGCAAGGCATTAATTTGTTGTACATTTATGTTATTACCTTCATGTGTAGAAACAAGAAGGTTGTAGGAGACACTCATTGATAGATAATTTCATAAATGCCCTTTTGAGAGCTCATAGCCGGACTCTGTTATTCCTCCCAGGAAAACAGTACTAGCTGTCTGGGCTAGCCATGGGGATAGCAAGATACAAGTTAGAAGCTGCTCTAACCTGCAGGGCCATCAGAGATGATTTCCAGGATAATGAGCATCACAGAGCCTTGGTCATTGCCTCTGGCTCCCTACAAAGAAAGCATAGCTCTGTTGCAGGGATGAGGCTAGGTCAGATTGGCTGTTCTTTCTGAAGCTGTAGAACCTGCATCCATTTGTGCAGAAATCTTAGGCATGAAGATTTGGAGAAATCCTAGCTATAAACATTTGGAGAAATCTGAGGTCATCCAAGAATGTTATTAATGTATTTCCTGGAAGAGTTTGTTAAGCTGTTGTCTCATGTAGGCCTGTGGCAAAAAGAATTTTTATTCAACCAATTTTTGGACTAGAAGGATAATGTTGGTTTTAGATAACAGAAGATTGGGAGGCCCTGTCTGTAGAGGAGAGGATCAGAGTATTGTAGCAGAGGAACTGGATGATGTTGAAACCTGCAGTGATTAAAACCAACATGAAATTCAGAACTGACTGTACTGACTACCCCCTTACAGGTAGGTAAATCTAGGTAAAAAAGGTCATAAAAGTAGCTTTTGCTAAAAGTAGCATTAATCAGTAAGGACTGAGGTAGACAGACAGCTCAGTGTATTATTTGATCACGAGGCAAGGTTAGTCTGGAAATATGGATGCAACAATGCAACAAATGGAATTCAAGGGTGCTGCAGGGTTTTTCCAATACAGAAATAAAGAAATTCATGAGATACTGGTGGAACTTCTACTGTAGCAGTAAAGATTAACCAAACCTGGAACAGCAGTTGAGAAGTCCATCCAGAGTGTGTAGCTGAGACTAGAAGATATGGGCTTGCTTAGCCTGGCAAAACAAACGCTAAGTGGGGGGTAGTATTGCTGTCAACAACAGAAGTGACGATGATGAGAGGAAACTCCTCAAGCTAAAGGAAAATAGTGGCTAGTGGGAAAGGGAGCAGAAACCGGGAGAAAATAAAGGTAAGCAGGAAATGATTAAATAAAAAATAAAATAAATAACAACAACAACAACAAAGATTCCTGGGTAGTTGGGGACAAAAAAAACCCCAACTGCTTCTGTGGTGTTCTTTGCTGATAAAACCTCAAGAGCAATTGCTTTAAGTTGGGTTCAATTCCAACTGTTTCCAGCATTAAGTAGTCCATCCCTGTGTAAGTTGTTTAACTCACCATGAGAAGTTCCCTGTTGGGGCACCCTGGGGAATTACTCTTCTCGTGTTAGTATCATAGGTGTGAAACCTCTCCAACTACATCAACTGAATCTACGGAATGGCATCTCTCTCTTTGTCTACTCCAGGTACTTTGAGTATTACAAAAGTCCAATGGAGCAGATGCATGAGCGTTGTGAAAACTACCCCCCCTGTGACTATCTCTCTGACCAAATAGGATTTTCCATGGCCTACAACCGTTTCTTTGGGAGATACTAAGGATGGGACAGTCACTTCATTCATTTTGCTTGGGACCACTCTGAACTCCCCAGAAGAAAGAAGGTTGTGGGTGGGAAGGAGGGAGGAAAAACATCTAGATTGTGGTCTTCTTCAGCACACCAAGGCAATAATTATCCCACTTATTGAGCTTGCATTAGCTTTCTTCCTTTCATCAAAAATCTTTCTCTTCTGTCAACTTTTGTGGTATTTTGAGCTTCACCAGAAATGACTGAGAAGCCTCTGCCTTACCTCCTTCCATTTGAATCCCCAGGACACAATAGGTGAAAAAAATAGTGATTCCTCTCAAGAAAATCAATGTGTATCTTAGAAACGTAACAAGACATCTTGTATTCTTCTGCAAAATGCATGAGGATTATAGAAGGAGAATGTCACAATACATGTAAGTGTGATGGATATGATCCTGTGATACTCACTGGGAAGAAGGAGGACAATGACTAGGAAAGTTCAGTATTTTCAGGTAGAATAGTCACCCTAAATATGTGCCAATGTAGGATCATTTTGCAAGGATAGAAGTGTGGAAATACTGTTACATAGCCAGAAATCAATTTCTGGTACACTTTTCTGGTTATTCTGCCACAAAACTTGCCTGTATAGCAACAACAGATAAATCCCCAAAGGTGTGTTTGACGAGTCCTTTTAGATGAGCCCTTCCATTTGTACGCTGCATTCAATGACTGTCTGTAAAAAGTAACCTGGAAATCTCTTGTTATTTTTGCTACAGTTGGTTTCTGGTGAAACTGAATATACCCAGGCAGAACAAAAAAATAATCTGTTCCTTTCTGATGCTTTAGTATTTATGCTTAAAACTAAACGTGTCTAAAGAGCTCCATGAAAAGCAAGCAAACAAACAAAAAGCAATAAACTTTATGAAATAAACAAAAAGAAAAACAGTTCAAGGATGGATTGAAGTGGGGTCAGCATTTGGTTTATTCAAGGCAGCTTGTATCTCTTTTATAGATATATATTAAAAAAGTGTGTGTGTTTATATACATATCCTCTTCCCGCTGCACTACTTCATTCTGTCCCCTTGTATGAATGTTATACCTTAGCAACTTTCTGCACAGCCTCCCTTGATGTTATCTGTCAGCTTTCCTTCCCTGAGAGGAAGATGGCAGATCCTGTCTCAAAAGACAGGGACTGCTGACCCTTAGGAGACTGAGAAAGACCAAATCTGTCTGGTTGCGTGTAAGCTGGTGCAGCCATTCCCAGATGCTGACTGCAATAAATACTGCTTCTGTAAAGCGGATTGGTGTGCTGCTTCTCTCTGTTCCTCTGTACAACCTTCATCTGCACTTAGGGATGCCTAGAAGTTAAAGCCTGCTCCTATGAACCCTGAAGAGCAGGATCCAGGTGTGTGAGGCTTCCTTGTCTCCTCCTGTGCCCCAATGTGAACCAGAAGTGACGACATTGGAATTCGGATCACGATCCCAGTACACTGTGACAGTGAGGGAGAGGAAGGCTAGGCTTTTCCCAATTCACCATCTACCGAGTTCAGCATTTCTCTGAAAGCCTTTGCCCTGGACTAAGGACACGGGATAAGTCTACAGAGATGGCTGCCAGTGTGAGCGTGAACATCTCTTGTTTGGCACGTTGCTATGACTTGCACTAGCTATGCTGACCTTGGCCAAGGAGAAAACAGTTAATAAGTACCTCTGCTTGTCTTGGTCAAACACCTGGGAATGGTTCCTCTATTGGCATAAATTGATGGAGGCTTCACTGCTCACAGCAAAACTCTCCTCTGAACGCCGTCTAGTAAAAATGAACAAAGTGCTCATTGAGATCAGTGAAAATTTTGCTGGAAAAAATACTAGAGACATTAGTGAAATCCTAATATCTGATGTACTAAAAAGTTAGGGGGTTTGTTTTTGTTGTATGGTTTGGTTTGCTAAAAAGAAAACCAAGTTTCCTGTCTTTATTTGCAGTTTTCTGTTATTTTTGTATTTTTCTCTCCCTTTTGGTGAATGTTTTTTCTGAGAAGTTACACACAAAGGCCTTGATCATGTCATCTGCTCTGCGTCACCAGGTCTCTATATGGGCTAAAGTCATTACAGCCTTTGGGGAGCTGAGCGCACAAATCAGATCACAAATTTCCTGCTGGAACGGAGGAGCTCGATTTTCACGTGGTCAATGTAGATTTAAGTACCACTACAAATCCTCTGCTGCCATCTTATGGCCGTTGTATTTATCGCCATGCGATAAACTACACTACGTTGCCTTTGAAGCATTTGAAAATGTAAATCCAGTTGGCTTTCTTCCGCGTTCACTTCATACTACAACATGTATTAAGAGGCCAGAAGGGAAAAACAGGCAAGTGACGTAATCTGCAATTGGATTATATGCACCTGAATTGACATTCTAGTGGGGCTGTTTATCCTGATTGTCAAGTTCCTGCTGGAGCCTGTCACAATTTAGCTCTTTTTTACCTCTACGTGAACAGGAGAGGAGATATCTCTGAATAAATTCACAACTACTTCTCTGAACACACTTTTAGCAGTCAAAGAACTGCTTTCTGAAATACAGTCCAAGATAGTAGAGCAATTCCAAGAAGGAGAAGTAGATAGGCTGCATTTATCACTTTGCATCATTCTTCATGTCACCATCTCTTATCACCAGTGGCTCCAGAAACTGTCAGCAGCAGCAGCATCTGGTGCAGTGTTATAGATCACTTTGAAAGCAACCCAGTATGAGACCTTTATGTCATCTGTCACCCTGTTTCAGCAATATTCAGCAAATGCTCTCTGTCCACAGAACCCAAGCAGCTGCACAAACACCTCTTTTCTCACGGAATCACACAGTGTCTGCAGATGCTCCCCTCACCCAGCCTATCACTAGGAGGCAATGGAAATGGACTTCACTTCTCTCTAGTCAGAACAAGGCCCTGACTCCTCCTTTTGGCTCTTTTTCCTTGAAGAAGAGTTATCAGAGGCCATGAGGCTTCACAGGTGAGTGGAAAGCAGCTGCTAAGGAGGGGTTAGTCTCAGTACAGAATCTGTATTTACACACCCATTTTGAGTGTACCCAATGTAAGTTCCACAAGGTGCCACTCTGCAGTGGTGTAAGGGTAGGATTGGCAGCACATTATTGGAAACGAGGGGGAGCTAAGGAGGAGAAGGACAGTTACGTTATCTCTGCTTCCAGATGGGATCCCAACCTGCCCTGCATTTCTGTGTTGGCTTTGTCAGAGCTCTGCACTTTAAAAGGGCTTTTTAAGCTCTTGACCAGGGAGTGCTCTCCACCTCATCCTGACACATCACTCCTCAGGAGAGAACTGCCTTAGACTTCTCCAAGCCAGCGTTTTCTTCCTTTTTGCAAGAACAAGAACACCAGATACCTTGGAATTAAGAGAACTATAAAGGTGAGGGACATCTACACCAGCTGGAGGTGGTACAATCAGATCCTTCCTTATGGACTGTGGGCACACTTCTACCAGTAAATTGTCTGTTTGGTTTGATTAACAACCTCCAAATTGCTGTAAGAATCTGGTGAATGATCTTTGGTTGAAGAATCATCACCAAAACCTGAGTGCAAATTACAAACTGCAGAATTTTCCAGTTCAAGAAAAAAGGGAAAGAAACAGATGTAAATGACCTCTGCTTGAGCTCAATGTTCTATACATTGTCTTGGGTGGACTCTAGGATGCCAGTGCTGCGGGCCAGCCTTCTGTTGCTGATCTCCTTGCAAAGGCTGGTAAGAGGGGATAAACACTGTTCTTTATTTGAAATGGTGAAATTGCTCATCCTACTGAAATAAACCTTTTTTTTTCTTTTTTCTTTTTTTTTTTTNCTGCTTTCAGTTGCTCTATTTCATCTCTTACTTGTCCTAATTCCTTTTAACTACTTGCTTACTTGCTTGGACATTTCCTCTTGTTTGGAGCCAGATGATTTCCCAGGGTGTGTTTGTGAGTAGATCTCATGGAATTGTTCCTCTCATTTTCCAGCCTGTCTCAGTTGAGGCTCTGACAAAAGCACTGTGTTGTTGGATAGGACAGTGACAATATTGCTCTATTATTTGTGACTGCCTTTTAGCTTTCTCTCAAAGCAATTATGGTATCATGGAGAAATAAACTGAATCCCTGTATAGTTTATGGGCCAGTATAACTTCAGAGGCTAATAAAGGTATCAATTTGGTTATATGTCTAGGTTGAATATTTGAGATGAAGTGAATATCTACTTGTAGAATTCAACTAACTATCAACTGACTACAGTAGTTCACTAGTCTACTAGGAGATCAAAAAGCAAAAGGAACAATGTCATAACACACCATTTCTTAGGTCTTATCACATGAGGTTTTTATTAATTAGAAATGCTGGAAACAGATAATTAGTGTGCCATTTCATAGGCAGGATATATTAGAGGTTATTTTCCTGTTAAAGCACCCATTTGTGTAAATCCCTACTCATATGCTTAATGTTTATTTACATGACAAGCCCACCTGGCCTCACTAAGACAAACCGGATGAACGAAAGTTTTGGCACAGTGCTACTACATTGTAGTACTGAACGTCATTCTCTGGAGCCAAAACACGTCCGAGAGCTATGACAAGACAGGAAGAAGAAATTCACCCCTGAGATGTATTGAGGCTGCACTGCCCCGAATGCATTGTTTTGCTTACTCTTTCTCTCTTCAAAACCACTTACTAATCATGAGCAGAATATTGAAATAAATGGACCATGGGTCTGTCCTACAGGCTCTATACCCTCATCCCCTGAAGGGCAAACTCTCCTAAAGTTTTTAATGCTACTGATCCACATAAAATAAGACCTCTGGCATTCTGGCTGGCATTTGCCTGAAGTGGGGCTTGGACAATAACATGAGGTTGCTCAGGAAGGTCTTGTCAAAGATGCCTACCTGCTGTGCTTGCTCTGCCAATAATGACGAAGAGGCAAGATGGTAGGGGAAAACCTGGCTTGCATCCATAGAGATACACAAGAAGTTCACACTTCTGATGTTAATCTTCATTTGCTTTTATGTTGCAGGCTGTGTCCCACCTCATGATGGATATGGCTCTGCATTCCTTTGATGACCAGTATTTGGGGTGCAGAGAGCAGGTGATAGAAGAACTGGAGCGAGGAGACTATTTCCAAAAGGAAATAGCTGCTAACAAGGACTATTTGAGTCTCTGGAATAAGGCTCAGGAGGCTTTGTTGAAGAGCCCTGTAGGCCTCCTGAGGGAGATGCATGAGAGCCATGCCATAGTCCTCATGGCTTACACCATGAACTCTTCCCTCCACTCTCAGCTGAACTGGGCCACATCTACAGCAGGAAGTTCTCCAGAGCACTACAGACACAACTTCAGTTTCAAATATTTTCACTTTTACCTAACGACTGCTATCCAGATAATGAAGCAATGGCAGAGCAGCAAGGAGAGCATGGGAAAACATAAGTGCTCCTGGGTGCACAGGGGTGTAAAAGACTTACATATTGAGGCCATGGTAGGCAGCAGGGTGCGATTTGGCCGTTTCAGCTCCACCTCCCGCCTCTGGAATGAAGCCCAGAAGTTTGGGAATGAAACTTTGTTCATGGTGACCACTTGCCTGAGAACAGCTGTGCAAGGCTTTTCTTACTACACATCGGAGAAGGGAGTCCTCATTCCCCCTTATGAGATATTCCTTGTCAAAAGCTTCTTTCGGACACAGCACGGTAACCGGCTGCATTTGCATTCTGTGGGGAACTACAGCAAGTACCACTGCCAGCTTGTGGAAGGTATTGTATATAGGCCTTCATGCAGGGGGAATGCACGACAGTCTGGTCTCAGGTACCCCAAGCAGCCCTCACCAGTTGAACCTACACGGGGCCACACTCAAGGCCAAATCGGTAGCTTGCCCACTGTGTTTGCCTATGAGAGCCACACGACCCAGTTTTCATCTGTTTGTTGTGAAACCTGGGAGCACCCCACAGCTCACTAAAGATGAATCCACCTGATACACAGCAGGTCTCAGGGTTCTCTGCAGCCTCCATTTATCCCATCTGCCATTGCAAGGATGTCATAGGACACAAGCATTTGGGTCTCCAGCATTCCTACTGCAAGGGCAGATGAGATCTGTAGGCAGCTTGAATTCAGACATTTATTCTGGTGGCTTGCAAGGCTGCTACACTTCAAGCCTCAGGACAAAACTATTGCTGCTTTAGTCGTGTTCTCTCTCCTGTGGCAGAAGGGAAGAAAGGTATCATTTGGCAAGGCACACACTGTGAGTATCCTGCCTACAGAGATAACTATTCTGTGCTGGAAGACCTCACTGGGCCTGTTCCACAGCCCTGTCCTTCTGTGAGTCCACCACCAATACAGGACTCTTGCTTTTGTCTCTTTGAACAATAGTGTGTTAATGCAATCTTTGAGCACAAAACAATCATTCAGGAATGAGAGTTTGTGCCTGGACCTAAGCCAAAGTACGAGGCAGACTTGAAGAAATGGCTATTCTGGGCAAAGGCTGTGTTAGCAAGTGCAGAAAGCTTTAGGCAGCCAAAAGAGGTCTAAATGACTGCTCTTGACTTTCTTTCAGCTTCAAGAAGCAAGAACAGTGCTTCCACTGCCCTCGCTTCTGCTGTTCTTCCTAGTGTAGTTGGAGTTTTCATGTGCTTGGCCCTCAATGACTGATCTGTGGCTGCATCCAGATGTATACACTTGAAGAGCAGGCAAAAAGAATTCACAGGAAATCAGTCTCCGGAGTTCCTGTTGTTACAGAAGGTTCAACCCTCCCTTTGCTTTCAGCTGCAGCTCTCCAGCTGAGACTGGAACATTCAGCCTGGTTCATCAAAACAGACATTCCCTGGACCCATTCAGGTAGGAGGGCAGTTATCTATGGCCTTTCTGAAGAGTAGGGCAGTGACACCCTTCACTGTAGGTAGCTTTTCCCTTAGGCTTTCAGGAAAGACACACATGGACTGGACTCTTTACAGATCTCTTAGTACCTTTATTTTTAGTGAGAAGAGTCTGTCTGTGGGATGCAAAAGGCACCATGGTGGTGAAGTCGAGCGGGTAACTGCGCAGCTTTGCATATCTCCTTTGAGTGCAGGGTCCCAGGGGACAGTAAAGTCTGTGGCTGCTGCATAGCGTTCTTTCCCTGCTGCACGACCCCATGCACCAAAGCCATAGCTCTCATCTCAAGCTGACTGTTTGCATCTCACACATGGGGGACAGAAGCATAAAGCTGCCTTGAGACATGAACTTAGCAGCAGAGGATCACAAGACTTGTCAGGCCCATCTTCAGCTTTCATGTTGGACTTTAGCACTTCTTCTGAAAAACTCAGGCAGATTCTGTGTTCCTAAACAGTCCTCTAGTGGCTGACGAATACATGCTGGTCATTTCACGCTGAAATGAAGGAGAGCCTGTGGAGCCCACTGCTGCCTTCATGGGTGTTGGATGTGACTGAAATTAATTTACCTGCCTTTCTACTTTGCTGGTCTGTAATGTCTAATGCCAGAGGTTGAATCAACATCACGAATTGAAACTGGAACTTCTGATTTAGCTATAGACTCCTCTCACTTTTATGAGTTCATTTCGTGCTTTTGGAGCCTTAGACACCCAAGCCAGAACAGCTATGAAGTTCTCACATCTCCAGAAAATAACAGTGTGGAAATGATAAGAAACATCTTCTGCCTGCAATTGCCCTTTCCATCATGCCTTGCTTGCTTCTTCACCCCTGGCCCCTCACCCCCACTGACGCTAGCCCTGGGCTGAGGCTATGGTCAGAGACGTTATCTCACTGGTCCAAGGAGACTAGTCATGGTGATTTAACTTTGCAGTGGAGTCATCAAATAATTGAAATGAAACTCACTGACACGTTTCACAAATCACCCCAGCTTTCAGTCACTGCTGATTTTGGCAGGAAGCTGGAGTTCTGCATTCTCCATCCCCTGTCCAAAGCAATAATCCACAAGTTAGCTATCCAAATGAGATCTGAATATGAGGACTGCACAAGCTGCCAATCAGCTGGTTAGTCAAAAGTAAGGACAGCGGAAAGCACCTGTGTGAACTGCTTGACCCTCAGAACAGCTCCATATAAGCTTGGTGCTGCCATTCTGTCGGAAATCCTGTGGCAAGGAATGCAGAACTTAGGCACATGAGAAATATTAGCATTAGAAATGTAGGCATTTAAGGCATTTGGATGTCTTCAGGTTTTAGCAGATTAAATGGAGTTTGAGGCTCAGCATCTTGTATATCAGATTTAGGTGTCTGTAATGGCAGAGGCGATCATCTAATCATCTAAAACCTAGTAACGTGTTCTGTGAAACTGAACTATTGCCCCTGAAATGCTGAGACATGCTTGCCCAGGCAGTTAAAACAGATTTAATACAGAACTACTTTACTATTAGTTTGTTTTCTATCTATATTTCATGTTACTTTCTTGTTGCTCTTGGTTTACCAGTGATTTCAAATAATAAGTTGTCAGAACTTGATTCTGATCCCTAAATGCTCAAAGATACTAAGCCCAGATTTCAAAAAGAATGAAAAGATTAGAAGCAGCTGCTGCAGATACCTCTTGTATGTGTGTTCAAACATGCTTAAACTCTTTCCTATGTGAGAATTGAAGGAATCAAGATGGATTTCTGACACATCAGCACATTTATGCCTCTTGCTGCTTATCTGTTATTGTTGGGACACAGGCTTCAACCATTTTAACAAAGGTTTGGAATCCTTCACAAGGTGGCTTCAGCACCCTGAAAGCCTCCTCTAAGTAGTCAGCTGCTATTTTCAGGCTTTTCTTTATGGATCTGTGTCCTCGAAGGATAGCCTGTAGGAAAATAAGAAGTGAAGAGGAGGAGGGTAGAGAGCGAAGCCTGAGCTGTTGTGATGTTCCACTTGAGGAGGAGCTGCCTTCTGTGGTACTTGGTGTCTCATTTTGTTGCAGCATCTTCACAATATCAGCATAGTCCATGAGAAGTTCTGATACTTGGAGGGATAAGGCAGGTGAACTCAATAACTGATTAATAGCAGACTCTACCGTATCAGGGAAATTGTCATGTTTCAGCATCACTGCAATGAGTACACCCATGATGCTTACCACAACCCCCTTGTAATTCTCATAAAGTTCCTTTACTGCAGCAATCTTGTCCTGCAAGGAGGTGATGGGACCAGCAATCTTAGCATACAAACTGTGGCTGATGCTTTGCTGTACATCTTTGTCTTTTGTTTCCATGGTGGCTTGCATCTCTTTCAAAGCACTGACCAGGAGCTGCAGATTCTCTTTAATGCTGAAGTTTTCTTTTACTGACATGATGGGGAAGTTGGTGCCAAGATGCTCATTGAGGAGTCGGAATATTGTGTTGGTTGAAGAGACATAGATGTACACTAAGTCATACAGATTCTGGCAGGCCCTGACCAGCCTTTCTTTATCACTCTTAAAACCGAGGCGGGCTAACATTTCTGCAGTGGTGTCTGCCTCTGAAAAGCAAACAGAGGAAATCCAGAAGATACAGGGGAATAAAACTGGATATATTTTCAGCTAGAATGTTACATTTCTGAAAAGAATATTACAAATTATCAACTCACCTGACCCGCCCTCCCCCAAGACATTACAGTTAGAAGAAAACACAGAAAAAGCTCTTTGTCAGCCTTTGCAGGGGTCTTACCAAGCAGGCCAGCAAAATATGGTGTAAACAGTTGCAAGTATCGTTACTCTTACGGCTGCAGGAAGTATGACTCTGACCTTCAGCATGCAATCTGAAAAGCAATGGAAGTGCTGTAAGTGAATTATTCTTGCCTTTTGGTGTTTATTGGTAAATTTATGGGAGTCCTAGCAAACAATCTACTTTACATCATCCTTAGAACTATATTTTTTCAGTTTGTATATACTGGTGGGTCTACACAGAATTAAACTCTTATTTTGGGGAGGGGAGAATAGACACAGCAAAGTCAAATGCATCAGACATATACATTCAAGAGGCAAAGCAATTGAAGGCTGAGTAATGCAATGTTTTGTCAGGCTACAGTTTCCTGTGAAGTGATCCATTATCTGTCAGTTCATACAGTGGCTAGATGTTGCAAGCATCCCTTGAGAGGTGGAAGCACAAAACATTCTCCATGCTTGGGCTCCCATCTTGCTACCGTTTCGACTATTAAGGAAGTTATGTCCTGCTTGCACCTAAGAGTTTTCTCAAGGCCAACTGCAGGCACAGTCCTGGGACAGCACATGGCTGAGGGACTGCTCCTGATTTTGCCTTTGCTTGTGCCAGAGCCCAGGAAAGCCAAACTGGTTGCAGCAGACATGTTTCATCAGCTATTGCTGTGGTTAGATGTGCAGTTAGACATGTCCAAGCAGTTGCAACTTCCCATCCCACTGCATACTTTTAAAGACTTCCCTCTCACTGCTCAGCTCAACCCTCTGTCTCTTCCTCCTTTCCTTTCCCATGGCAAAAGTGATCTGAAATTTTGTGAAATGGCAAAATTGATTTTAGCCTCCACTGCTGTTCAGCCAGAGCTGGCTCTGGGGTTCCACAGCACTTCTTCCACTCTCATGGCATTGGAGGAGAGGACCTGGGAAATTGCAGCAAAAAAGGGTGACAGACACTCCAGATGAAGGCCTTTCCCCAAACTTAATAGTTCTGAAGCAATAGCTATTAATCTTCCCTAAAGACCTGGAGTAAAGCAGGAACAAAACTGCTTGCTTATTGTTTAAATCATTTTCTGTCATGTTCCAAGCAATAGAGTAAGGACTCTAGAAGAGAAGAATTTGCATCCACTGTAAACCTTGAGGACCTGAAAGCAGCTTCCAGACTACAGAATGTGATGCAGAGGCAGTTGCCAGCCTGATGAAATCATTCAGTCCAATATTGGAAGAAGTATTTCAGGACCACATGGCATTCTCAGTTAATAACAGGAGTCACAACTAATTGACCATTGCAGAAATGTAATAGTTAAATCATTAGTGTTCTCTCTCAGCTCATCTTCTCATGCCTACAGATCTGAAAACAAGGGGAGTTTGGTACTCTGGCTCTGGATTGAATAGAATAGCTCAGCTTTCAGGGGAAAACAAGATGGAAATTGTAGAGTACTCATTTTATGCTTGATCTTTTACTTTCATCTGAGAACTCAACCATTCTCTGCTGGGGAGGCAGCATTCATGACCAGAGCCTAGAGAGCAGCAGGTCCATCTTTCTAAGGATCAGAGCATGGAAGATGTCTAGCTTGGATGAAGGCAGGAGTACAAGGTTGTCTTGCTGGGACAGACAAAGTCTGTTTTCACCGTCTGTGGTATCTATTCTTCTATTTGTGTGGGACTGTTCAACTTTTCTTCCATAATTTGCAGGTGTACAAAACCAGTCACGGCAACAATTCATTATTTCAAGGAATAGCTGCAAGAATTAGTGTTTATTGTTTATACTTACAAACAATAGAAATTTATAAATCCCAGTATAAAAACTAATCCTGTATCTATATGAATGCAAAGTGCTGTCCTACATGTTTTATGTTCTGAGAACAGCAAGTAATACCACCCCCTTTCAGCCATGGCTGTAGGTACCTGTGATGGTACCTTTGTTGTAGGCAGAGGGATTCATGCTGCACCTATTCTCTCCAGGAACAGAAGGCCTTTGGAGAACCTAACAATTGGGAACTAGCATGAAATAGACTGAAATGTGTTAAAATTGGAAGGAAGGGGAAGGGAGGAAGAAAATTAAACAAATCTGGGTAAACATCACATGATAGAATTAATGACAAGCAGGCAGGCAACAGGACCCAGCTGAAGCCCGGGCTCTGGATCCCTAACTCATCACATGCTGCTGGAAACCACCAGAGGAACACAGGGGAAAGAGGATGAAGTCACTGTCCCATACAGATTCAACTGATTGCAGGAGCACTCAGACAAAATCAGGTAGGCAGTCTAAATGCTTAATTAGAAAAGCTTCTGGAGAAAATCTCCCTGGAGCTGGAGAAATAGTCAGAAATATGGAAATATATGTGGCCTGCCTAACTCTAGAAAGCAAATGTAAAAACTAGTAAAAGTGTTAATGTGAAGAGTAAAAGGTAATTTTAGAATTAAGGGACAAAATCTAGAGTAGTTATTGGAAGCTGAAATAACCACGCATAAAGAATAGATGCTAAAAGTCTCCTTCACACCTGTCTAGTAAGTAAAATGTTTGTTGGAGTGCTATTCCTCTTAGAACACTTTGTCTTCTCAGTTTCTACAAATAAGGAAAAACAAATGACCTTCCAACAATACATCACTGGAGAGGAAAGGGTCTAATATCACACTGAGTCAGAGAGCAAGCCAGCAACATCACTAAGGCAGGACTGATATGAATTCATACCTTGTATTGACATGGCTTTGTGTTTCTTGAAAATCCCAAACCTTTACTGTATGTATACTTTGCTCCCTCCAGATTGAAGAAAAAGAAAGATGTGTTAAAGAGTTTATTCTCTTGACAGAGCTACAAGGTAAGTGGCTGGAAGAAATGTACAGTACTGTGCAAAATATTGTGGAAAAAAATCTCTTCAGACTGGCTTGTATTTGAGAGACTAAAAGTTGGTTATGGGACTGTTGAAATAATTCTGGTTTTCTGCAGTGATCTTGTGGGGGAGGGTGTGTTTAGTAAAATACAGCTGGGTCAATGTCAGATGATTTGCAGTTAGCAGATAATGCAAGAACTACAAAGGACCAAAATGACACAAAGGCATCTTTTTAAAAAGAAAAATCTAGCTAGTCCCCTACACATATCTATTTGTAGCTGTAAGTGTGATACGTAGGCACCAACAGCAAGAAGAGGTTTATATTGGAAAAATGTGAAGCACTGCGTAAAAGTGACCCAGATTTGCAATGAGGGCCGAGAACACAAAAGTACCAACAAAGAAATGAGTCATCCTACTCATTCATAGTTTGCCCCTGTTGCAAAGTAAGACATATGCATTTAAGTCAAAATCATGCTAAAGCATTTTTACTTTGCAGCTGATGATGGCTTAAAGGGAAGTGGCACACAGTTGATTACAGAAGCTTAGTGATGTGGAGTAACTCCATGATCACTGGTAATTCAGTCACTTTGGACTCTGTATATTGACACACAGGTAATGAAGAAAAATATATTAAATACACCCTTTTGCTGGCAAACCAGCGACAGCTCAGTGAAGCACAGTGACCGTAAGGATCAGACGCAAGTGTTTGGTGGGGAGGAATCAAAGAAGTTAAATTCTGTGCTCTGGTCTGTACAGTGATAACGGAGGGCCAGATTCTGCTCAGTCATGTCCTAGGAGCTTGGTGAGCACCTGCTGATATTAGCTCCACACAGGACACCCTGGGTAAGGAGGGAGTGTGGCTGCGCAAGCGGGGCTCTCCCTGCAAGCTAGTGCGTGCTGCTCCAAGGCAGTCTCCCATCACAGACAACCTGCTGGAGTAGGTGCACCTCACGGTGCTTACACAGCATGCTGAACATCATGGGGCTGTCTGCAGCTGCTTGATGTTCATGAGGGAAAAAAGGTGGGGAATCGATTATAGCACTAGGGAGGTGAATAATCAAGGAGGGAGCAGGGGCTAAATATCAGGGAACAAAACAAAGTGGGAGATGTGTGTAAGGTGATATAGGTCAGGATGGGTTTATTATAGATAATTTTACTATTTTCTATGAATTCCCAAGTGTGAGTTTATTAGTATAAGCACAGAGTGTTTATATAGTAACATTTTCTCTTGAATGTGAGGAGAAATAAGCTACACTGACATAAAACTCTCTTACAGTGATACAGACTGTGCCCACCCCACCAGTCATCATAGTTGTCTAAAAATCAGATGCCACTAACTGAAAAAAATAGGCTGATACAAAAGTGTGTCTAGAATAGGCCTTTCATTTCCACAGCTTATTTTAGATTTTGCTGATGAGATGAGATTGTTCCATTTTTTAGTGAACTAGTTCAGCTTCTACCATCTTCAGTTTCCTAGGTGAAGAATGACCCATGTTAATTTTACCAATCTTCTGATTACATATTTGTTATCTATTTTTGTTGCTCTGAGTATGTCCAATGTGTCATAAAGTCCTTTTTCAATCATTTGGCTAAAGATCCCCAACAAGAATTAAGATTTCTATGTTTACAAACTATGCCTTGGGATTTGACTTGCTGAGTACAAAAAGAACCAGTGAGGCAGAGACAAAGGACATTTCACTGCTCTTTAAGGGCTAGGGTTATGGTGTTGAACAGAGTAAGAGATTTCTTTTCTCTCTTGAAGTAGCTTCTTTCTGAAGAATGGCGCTGAGTGACCTCCTTTACCCAGATAACCCCAAGAGAAGGCAGGAATTGATCCATCTGCACCAGGAATTGCTCAACTGCATGTCCACAAATTTCTGTGCAACAAATGAGCTGGCTGGAGTGCTGAATGAACACTTGGGCTGTACCATTGCCCACATTCAGATGAGAGAGAGCAGCACTGTCAAGGAAAACTGCGACATTATCATTCAAGCGATGAGTGAGATTCAGCATCAGGTACAGAAGATTGATAGTGACATGAAGGAAAAGCTAGAGCCTGTGCTGTACCAGAAGCTGTATGACATCAAAGAGCCCGAGCTGGAGAAAATTGCAATAGCCCATAAAGTTTTTTCCATCATTCTTGGAGAAGCAACTACAACAGCTGGGATGGTAGCTATCAAACTTCTTGGCTCCAATCTTATAACTCTCACTGTGAGCAAGCTCGTCAGTCTCCTTGCACAAATTGGGGCATCTGTTCTTGGGGGAATCAGCATCACCATTCTTGGGCTCGGCATTGAAATGATCCTCCATGCCATCCTGGGAGCCATGGAGAGGAATCAGCTTCTGGCAGCTGTGAGAAGCTACGAGAAGCACCTGGCTGAATTTAAAGCAGCCTCAGAAAAGTACCAGTGTGCCATACATGAAGTCACTTCTTTGGTGAGACAGCAGGTTCAGTGAATGAAATCAGAGTTCTCTCTCCTCCTGTGACAGTGGCTGCAGAAACCTTTTTGATTCGTTATGGTAAATGAACTACCAATGGCTTTTTTTCTTGTTAGTGGCAGCAGAGCAAGAGATGTGGCAGATCAGGGAACTGCCACTGAGATATACTAATAGGGAACTGGCTTATAGGTGCTTCTGGGAGGCAACGCTTCAAATACTTCACATCTTTCCTTCAGCTATTTTCTGGAATGCATTGTAGATAACCTTGAACTGTAATTCGTACTAGTGACAATAATATTCACTGCTGGAGAAACAGTGGTGAGAAGGTGTGATTTTTCTCTTACTGTGTTTCTGTATCAAAGATGACAACATGATGGGAGAAAACAATTTCAACAAGCCAGTCCATGTCATCATCTGGAGGGCTCGTCAGGACAGCTGTGGTTGCTAAACTCTTAGCGTGGATTAGTGCTAAATCTGATAGGCTGAATTCCCTGTTCATTGAACTGCTTAGAAGGACTAGCTGAAACATATTTAACTGCTATTTCCTGTCCCATCCCTGCCTAAGGAGCCAGCCAGAGATCTTCTTTAAATAAACTCTAATCCCAGTAGGTTAGCAGCTAAGAGAAGCTAGGGCCTTCAGTCAAAAACACACAACCTTGCCCCACAACTGAGAGAAACCAGCTGTAGGGTTCCAGGCATGCCTGGCTGTGAATAACCTCTTATGATCAGTAACACCCCGCTCCTATCAACCCACAGGTAAATATTTCTGTGCGCAGTTGCTGCTTTGCTGATTGAAAGGGGATTATACACATGTACAAGTGTCTGAAGGATTGCAGCCCAATTAATGCACTAAATTTATTTTAAAGTCCTTTACACAGTCCCACCAATGTTAGACTGCATTTCACAATATGCTACCAAATGTCCTTATTTTTCAGATTTTAAAAACAAAGCTGGAAGCAAGAACATGATTTGCAGTCTCTTGCTCTGATTTGCTGTGGTTTGCTTTTTTTGCTTTGATCTTTGGGAAAAAAAAAGGGTACTTTAAGAATTAATAAAAATGTACCTGAATATTGTAAGACCTCTCTTTCCTGTACTTGGCTTGGTTTTTTTTTGTTCTGTCTGAAAAACCAATCTTAAACCAAATAATGAAAAAAGATTAAAATCTTCATTATAGATGCAATTTATAAATTCTTTTTTATATCCGTGATAGACCAATCTAGTAGGATTGTGTTCCTTTTTTAGTACCAGCTTCCCCCATACTAAAAGCATACTTGAATTCATACTTGTTTATTAATATTCAATATTAGCAATATTAGTTGGTTATATCAATAACTAGATCGTGCCTGTGAAAGTAAAGAGATGGGTGACATTACAACAGGGAAGCTCTCCATTGGCTTCATAACCTTGCCATTCTGAGTTTTGATGTTTTGGGTTTTTTTTATTTTTTTTCCTACTGTTCCCACTTTTAATCATCTTTTCTGACTCCTCTTTGCTTTTGTGTTCAAAAGCCACTAGATGGTAATGCAGCTGCGGGCTCTCAAGGAGCCCTGCCAGCCATCAGGGAGAAAGCCCAGGGTTCAGGAGCATGGATGGGTGCCAGGGGCTGCCAAAGTGGAACCAGCACAAGCCGCAGACTGGGCGATGTGGGTCAGGAGAGGCAATTCAGAGGAGGCAAGAAGCACTGCTTTGTCTCACATGAGGTACTGTGGTGGGTGACATGGTGACCTGAAGCATCATTTCTCCAAGACATGACATCTCCCACCTCCTGACACAAGTGGCACTCAGTTTAGAGGTACTTGTTTAGAGGCAAGAGACTGTCAATCAGCAGAACAGCAATATTTGAATGTTGGAGAGGCAGGAGTTCCTGGCTCCTGCTGACTTTCTATGTGCAAATGTACATTCTGATTTAGGAAGAAAACCCACTAGCTTGTTACGTATCTTTGTGAGAGTGCCAATCACTGCTGTGTGAGAATAGTGGAGTCAAATAAAAACAAACCTGTTGTACTTTTCAGGCAGCTTGTCCACATTTTCATGAAAGCAAATTCTAAGCAATGTCATGGGAAGGGGGATACACAATGAAGAACATAAAGATCTATGATTTCTATTCACCTCTTGATAGATCCTTGTTCCTGGTGGGCTTAAAAGAAAGCTGGCTTGCCCACAACAGCAGGTGTGGAAGGTGTTATCATGCCCATGAGATGCTGGAAGATGTTGAAGATGTTGGAGGCTGGCAGGCGGCAGCTTGTCCCTCTGCTTATGAGGTAGGAGGCTGTGAGCTCATAAAGGCGAGGCCAGCATCCCCAGCCAGCTAGGAGGGCGGCCCATGACGTCATAGACGGGTGTGGCAACATCCAGCCATAACAAGGCAGTTTGGAGGTGAAAAACCTGCCGATCAGCTTGGGACCTTCCCAAACTCTTTCCCCCAACTCTACCAATAAGAAAATCAATGGGATTTACTTGCATTACTGACAGTTATATACTTGAACGGAGTGCAGCATGCATTTAACTGGCCAGACGCAAGGGAGAGCACCCAGTGGAGCAGAAACAGCTTAGCTATCTGTTTCTGCTTGGTAACTGAAACTCTGTCCCGCAAAATAGGAACTAATTTCCTGCTCTCTTTAGCCCTCTGACCCGTCTTACACTTGGTCCTCCAAAGATGTCATAACCAGTCTGGGGTTAACCAGTCTGCTGATGCTCCTCCTCTAGACTCCCTGGATCTGCCTCTTGGCATGACAGAAGTACCTAGTGAAAAGTGTGAGAGAACTACTGTCCTCCGAGTCAGCTCCAAGTCAGCAGACACTGCTGGGAGAAAGCAGTTAGGGCTGGGGCAGTACCACTGTCCCCACTGAGCCCAGTATTGTCATCACAGAAGACCCAAAGCCCTGTGAGGAGCGGCCAATCTTCAAAGTCTCAGCTGTCCCCGTCTCCAGTGACAGGGTACATGACAGGGATGTGCACAGCCACAGCGTTCCCATTGTACCCCCTCAAGCATTCTCCCTCTGCTCAGTCTGTTGTTCTGGACAAAGGATTAAGAATTAAAACTGTATAATATGCGTGTTCCAAATAAGAACAGCCCCAAAGAAGAAAAGAAACTGTAAACCAGCCAAAACCAGCCTAAGCTGCTTTCAAACCTGTGTAGAAACACTGGATGGTTACAACCAAAATCTGCCCTGCAGCAAATTCTTTCTGGCAACAAGAACAATGTAAAAGAACAGGCCAAAGAGGCGCAAGGTGGGGATGACTCTGCTGTGTACGTGGTGAGCAAGACTCCGAAGGTGCTGAGAGCTCCTGAAGCCCTGGCTCTGAGGATGCTCCTGGGCTGGACATCTGCTAACTTGGATTTTGCGCAGTTTGCGACTAATGTTGGTGTTAATGTGATGTGCAGCTGATAGTCTTGCTTTTACCCACCCTACAATGATCCTTCATAAAGTTCCAAGTTTGCCAGCTAAGCCTCCATTATTTGAAAAACTGTAATAACCTCGTGTTGCATGGCGTGTCCACCCAGGCCAGGGGATCTACAAATCCTGCTCAGAGATCAGACCATCTCTGCTCCCAGGTACATCTGTGCATAGCAAAACTCTCCTTCCTACACCTTCCCCCCAGCATGTTAATTCTTTAAGCCTGCACCCATACTTTATTGCTTGCCCCTCCTTATTCAGAGTGATGCAACTGGTATCCAAGGAGATGTTTCATGTATCTTTATCCCGGTTCTTCACGTGTCTGGGGACTTTTGCTGGGAGAGGCACTTTGGGCAACGAGGCAGAACAGTTCCTACCGAGTGTTCACCAGCCTCTGCAAAGCTGATCACCAGTTTACCACAGGGGGGGCTGCAGGGAAAGCCAAGTAACAGAGTAGCTTCTGTGGTCCCTGCTGGAACCAAACTAGGTCTCCTGTTCTCTTTGTACAGCCTGAGTTGCCTAACGAACCTCATTCGGTCACTTTTCTCTAGCAGTCCCCTGAAACAGCAGCTGGCACATGAGATTAATAGAGGGATGCCAGCCCTGCTCACAGCGGAGCCGTGCTACCTTCAGGCCAAACCCAACAAGAAATGCGTGTAACATCCGAGTCGACCGGGAACTCCTGCTCCCTCAGGACTTTGCCTTTATTCCCCACGAACAGAGGCTTCTCACAAGCCCCTCAGCTCTACCTTGTTCCAGGACAGGGGGGACATTTTGTAGGATCTCCGCAGGAGAGTGTGGGGGAAGAGTGGCCGCAGTGACCACGTTCACAGGGCTCCACTTCTGTCCCAGCATATTTCCATCACCGGCCATACCGGCGTAGCACTCCACCACCCCAAAGGCGCCCTGTCTCCATGTCCCCCCCTAACTGCGTCTTCCCCCGGCCCAGAGGCCGGCGGCGCNGAGCAAGGGAATCATAGAGTTGGAGGTGGCGCCCTAAAGTCCTCGCTTCCGGGGCGCTGTTCCTCGCGGCGCGGCAGTCGCGCTTTACGGCGGCGCGCCACTCGGTCCCGGTTCAAGATGGCGGTGGGGCCGTGGCGGCAAGGAGCGCGGGGGCTATAGAGGCCGCTGCAGCGGGAGGGAGCCGGGCCGCCCCGGCCGGGCGGAGGGGTGAGAGGAGCGGGATGGGGCTGGGCTGGGAGGAGAAGGAGAAGGGAAGCGAGGAGAAGGCGGCGGTTTGCGCTACCGCCTTCTCTTCCTCCCTCCGTCGGGGGAGGAGGGGAGGCTTTCGTGTGCCTCATGGGAGACTTTCTGCCTCGTTCCCCAGTGGCCAAAAAAATAATAAATTTAGTCGTTGTTTTTTTTTCCCCATCGGCTGTTAACTTGTTGCGTTGAAGCTCTTTGCTTCGCGTCTTAAAAGGATTTGGGATCGGGGTTTCAGAAGTTTATTCTCTTTCCCTTTACCCTTTAAGTGTTAGAAATCTGGGAAATGCGGGGCGCAAATGTAATTCCTGCCTCTGTTTGGTCAGCTTCCCACCTAAAGAAATGATAGTGTCTTGCAAAAAAAATCAGTGTAATCTTATAAGTAGGAAGTATGTTATCGGTGATCAGAAATCATGGGGTGCTCTTGCAAGCAGCTGGCCAACTGCGAGCATAACCTGGTAGTATGAGCCATGAGCAGAGCTCTGTAGATTTTTGCTAGTCAGTGCATTGAATGTGGTCAGTTATTGGAGCTTGCTAGGAACCCCTTCTGTGAGGCCTTGAAGCACTAAATGAGGCACTGTGCTTAAATTTCCTTTTAGGGGATAAGGGGAGGCACATCATTTAGTGGTTTGAAAGTGGCGTGTTCTGTAATTAGGGAAGAAGGATGCACATGGTGACTGCAGTGAGGCAGCGGAGAACTTCGGACTGAACTTGTGAATACTTTCACTTTGGTCATGATCTATTTGGATGCAGTATGGTGACTAGAAAGCTGCATCCCGTCAACTCCCAAATTTCAGAAAATGTTTTAGATTTTGGGGTGGAATCTGTTGTGTGTTGAGGTTTTTTGGTTTTGGTGGTTTTTTTTTTTTTTTTTTTTTTTTCNAGGGGTGGAGGTGGGGGGGTAGATTAGAGCTGTGAGAGAGGCAACATCCCTGGCTGTAGTTTGGACACTGATGTAGTTAGCTGTGAGTTGAAGAAATGTCTAAAGACAGGAGGTCATTCTTTCCAGAATAACCTTTTCTTCTCTGGTCATCATAACACATCTTGAAATAATACTGATGGAGGTAGAGAGCATAAGGGCAGTGGTATAGCAGTGGTCTATGGGAGGGAGAAGATGACACGGATGTGTGTGCAGAACACTTGCTGGTGGGTAAAGTAGGTGCTGGGGAGAGAAATCAAGGACAGCTTAAAAGTCTGAGGAAAGGAGGAAATTTGTGGGAAACATTTGAAATAGAGAGGAATGGAAAGTTTAAAACTGAAGAGCTTTTGTAAGAGTAAATGAAAAGCTAGAAGGACTCTGATATGCTCTTAGAAAAACAGAATGTGTGTTTCTCCCTCCCATGTGCACTCTGTAGTGTAAGCAAGAAGCTTCTTGGTTTGAGTCTTTGACTGAATAATGATCTGGTTGATTAGGTACCTAGCAAAGTAGTAGTAAGTAGGTACTTAATTAAGTAGTAGTACTTAGTTAAAGTAGGGTGATTTTGATGTGAATGTCTGAGCTTGTAGTGGCGTTTGAGGGCCTCACAAATATTTGAGGTTTTTGAGGGAGCAACCTGCTGATATGGAGAGGAGAAATAAGCATACTCAAGCTACTGGTGTGTAGGACCTGAAACCATGTCATCTTTTCCAGGTCTCTCCCTCTTTTTAATTTTTTTTTTTTGAGGCGGAAGGAAAAAAAGTCAAAATGGGGCGGAGATCTACATCATCCACCAAGAGTGGGAAGTTTATGAATCCCACAGATCAGGCCCGTAAGTATCCATAAAAGCTAAGCAGATGGGAATGGGGGGCGGTCCTAGGGAAGCAGATAAAAAGCTTTCTCTGAAGAGAAGGTCCTCACTTGTGAATCAGGACTGAGTTTCCCTAACTCGAAAAATATTATCTCAGTTTTGGCTGGTGTAAAAACTTCCTGAGAAGGCTGCTTGCTTGCATGCTGTTGCTTCTCCGCAGTATTTACCTCTTAGTTTTTACTGTAGTTATTGGTGTTCAAAGGTCTCTGTACTTAGCTGTTGGCTAAACTGCAAGCTGCTGCTTGAGACACCGTTAATCTGTCTAAGGCTAGAATTTGAGGAACACGTCAAATTTTGCAAGTGGTCTGGTTAGATGAAGGAGTCGTCTAACCGTGTTCTTCCTTTTGGTATCATGTCAGATGTTATCAATGCTAAGCAGATAAAGAAAATCCAGACTTCCATGGTGAATATGCTTTATTTCAGATGTGTGTTCAAAGCCTACATATTTTTAAAGTGCGTTGTCTGTTGTTGGCTCTGTTTCAGCTTCTGGGCAGCAATCCTTTCATGACTGCACACACCACTATGACTTTTTCTGCTTATTGTTCTTTTCTGTATAGAAACACCCCTGCTTCTGGAGACATGAAGACTGCTTTATCTCCTTTCCTTTCTGTATAACACACATGAAATAGAAATCTATTTCATGCCATATTTTTCTCTCACTGGAAAGATGAGTTTAAAAGTTACAGTCTCTATAATGAGTTAACTGCTGGGAAACAGCACTAATCTTGATGAAGGAAGGGTTCTTCATGGGTTTGGTTGTCCCTTTCAAGTTGTTATTTTCTCTTTCCCCCTCCTCTCTAGGGAAGGAAGCTCGGAAAAGGGAGCTAAAGAAGGTAAATAAAGAGATCAGAAATGTTTACTTGGCATTCTCTGTACTATGTATCATGTTTGTGATTGTAATGGGCCGTGGCCGATGAATAGGCTACAGATGTTTTGGTTGATATCCTAAGATTGACTTTGGAAAATGCTGTCCAAACAAGTAGTTTTAAGAAAACGTAGACAGAGATCTTGTTTTGAGTAACCATATCTCATAATCTGCTATTATTTAACTTGTGATGATTACAGCTTTTTGAAACACCATTGTAAGTACTTGGGAATTAAAACCAACCCAAAACCAAACAACAAATAAACCACCCAAGACTCACACACTTTTTAGCGTGTTTTACTGTGTCCCTTTTGTCAGTTGGTTATCTTGTTGATTGTACGTGTCTTAGTTGGAGTGAATGAATTATAGAAGCATTTGTAAATAGCAAGATAGTGGAATTAAAATTCTCAGAAGTTTTAATTACCTTTGCTGATTTGTGCCATGGTTAATATTTGCAGGGCATTTTGACATGCCCTTTTTTCTGCAGACTGGGAATATTGAGAGGGGAGTTTTTGGTACAAATGTTCTATCTTTTTCTCCTGTGACACTTTTTTGATCTGCTTGATCTCTGATTTTCTTAGAACAAAAAGCAACGAATGATGGTACGAGCAGCTGTACTGAAGATGAAAGATCCAAAGCAGATTATCCGGGACATGGAAAAATTGGATGAGATGGGTGAGTGAGAGGTACCAGTTGTTGGACTTAGGCAGTGGTTTATGTAGACGCATAACATAATTTTAAGGGATGACTGGGAGACTAAAATAGAGTAACCTTTTCTCTTTCCTGTTAGAAGGGGAGATTCTACGAATAATTAGGAATTGATTATGATTTGAGGTGATGTGGTGCTGTCAAAGATTACTTTTTTCCAAGAAGATGGCTGATAAAAAGAGTGAATAGTGTGCATGATAGTAACTTAGAGTTGAAGGAGGGAATTGTCATAAGGCTGAAGACTTCCTGAAAATAGGAATTGGAAGTTGTTTGCTTTGAAATTGCTTCATTCATCACAGTTGTGCAGTAGAGTAACTTATGAATTTTTGTGTTGGATTAGAGTTTAACCCAGTACAGCAGCCACAACTTAATGAAAAAGTGCTAAAGGACAAACGCAAAAAACTCCGTGAGACTTTCGAGCGCATCTTGCGGCTCTACGAGAAGGAGAATCCTGACATCTATAAAGAACTGCGCAAATTGGAAGTGGAGTATGAACAGAAGAGATCACAACTCAGCCAGTATTTTGATGCTGTCAAGGTAATGCTTATTACATTTCAGGCTTGTAACTGTGGTAGTGTATACTATTTGTCTGCTCGTTAGGTGTGACAGTTACTAAGGAAGGGAACTTATAAGAGACTGGTGTATATGTTATGTGGCCCATATCAAGTACTTATATTAATTGGCTTAGTGTCTCTCGTTACAGCATTTCAGTGAGGACAACATGCGTGTTGTCAAGTCTGTATTAATGTCAGATATATTGATTTCATTCAACAAGAAATTACAGGGGAAAGGGAAATTAATGTTGCCGATCAACAGTATCAGAATTTGTTTTCTATATCAAAGAGAGAGTGAGCCTGTGAGTGTGCAGTTGATATTTTTGTGGATTTCTGCTAAATCTGTTGCTGGAAATAATGAGAATCCTTTGGCATTCCTTTAAAGAGCTTTCTTTGACATACTTCCCTACCATATTGGAGAACATAATGTTGCCCAAGTGCAAGTATCTGTAAGGTTTTTCTTTTTTTTTTTTTTTTTTTTTCCCTCTTTCTTTGGAATATGCAGCAGCCTGTGATTTGTGCTTTCTGGATACTCAGAAAATACAGGCATACTTGTCTGTAGCCTCTTCCCTTTGGGGACTGAAGGTCTAAAGGGAGATGGAAACCTGACTGAGATTTTGACTAAAGCCTTTCATGGGTGCACTGCGTGTGCTTTGTTTTGTGTTGAAGGCTTTTACTGTTGACTTTTTCCCAAATGTCTTTCATGGACTGCTGCAAGATAACATGCCCTAAGAACAGACACCTTTGGCAAGTGATGGCAGGTCCCATGTGTTCTGTACTCTGAAAGGTCATGGGGCTGTGCAGTAGCTTCTGTGGGAGTAACCCATTATCTCTTTTTTTTTTTTTTTCTTTTTTCCCCAGAATGCTCAGCATGTTGAAGTGGAAAGTATCCCCTTACCAGATATGCCGCATGCTCCCTCCAACATCCTCATACAGGACATTCCCCTTCCAGGGGCCCAACCACCTTCTATCCTCAAGAAGACATCAGCCTATGGGTAAGCGGAAAAAGAAACTTGGAGGGGAAGTGAAAAAGGAGCACTCTTATTACTGGGGAGGAGCTAGGGTTAGAAGGAGAGGTAATATTGACTAGCAGAAATCAGGAATTCTGTGTGAGTGAGTTGTACTTTCTTTTAACCAAAGCCCTTTAATTTTTCCCTAATATTACAGGTTTTTGTTTAAATTACCTTGAGTAATACACTATGTCTCCTAGCATTTGTCTTTCTGCATATCAGTAAAACTTAAAGCCCTGCCACTTTGAACATAAGTGCCCCTTAAATTGCCATGTATGTGTTCTTTTGTCTTGCTAGTATGTTCAGTTTAAGCTCCTAGTTTACCTGTTTATCAGCTTTCTCATTCTAGTACTACTTATTTCTTTCTGAATAGCCTTCTGTTTTCACCAACTTTGTGGCTATTCATTCTGCATCTGTGGTGGAATCCAGTCCTTGCATTCCCTCCCAGTCTTCCCTTCCATTGCCTTCTGAGAAGCTTGCTTTTGTCTGATCTTCAGCAATCATGTCTTTGTATGAGGTTGTAAACTCCTCGGGACAAATCTGTACTTTATAAATGTTCATGTTTCTTTTTAGAAGCTGTGTAAGCAATGATGAGAGAAGGCTAAAGGATTCTATTAAGTGCATGTTTGCTTTCGTTTGTTTGTGTTCCTACATTTCTCATTTCCTTTCTTATTTCCAGACCACCAGTTCGGTCCATTTCTGTACTTCCTCCTCCTGGGCTTGGTGTTCCACGTTTACCTCCAGGCAGGAAGCCCCCTGGACCTCCCCCAGGGCCACCGCCACCTCAAGTCCTACAGATGTATGGCCGTAAAGTGGGTTTCACCTTGGAGATGGCTCCTCGAAGGCGAGAAGAGGAGATTTCTTACAGTTCTGAAGCAGGTAAGGACTTTCCTGTTACTGTCTGGGGTTTTCCTTGACCTCTCTGTTTTGCTATGGATAGTGCTGCTGTGAACGTAGTGTGCCCTAGACAAGGTATTCTCTGGGCAATATGGGTGTTACTACTACTTGAAGGACTACTCTTAAGTCATTGCACCTCTGAGGTGATTCTTGTATGTTTCATAATATCTGCAGTTTTGTTATCAGCTATATTTTTAAATGTTGAAACTTCTAATTACAACTTTCAGATATTTATTTTTTTATTAGGTTTTACAGATTGGATATTTTCCAGTGTAGTCTTAACAGTGCTGAAACATTGTACCTATTCCTTAAAAAAACCCAACCATTCTCAGAGAAGTCTTCCTTTTTAAAAAAAATAAAATAATAAAAAAAAAAACAAAAACAAAAAAAGCCCCCCACAAAAGACCAAACCCCAAAAAACCCAACTCAGCAACAACAAAAACCCCAACCGATCCTGGGTGTGCATTTGCTAGGGGAACCTAGGTCCTCCTTTATACACAGTTACTGTATCATCCCTTGAAACTTTTGTGAATGGGTAGATCAGCTTTACTGCATACCGGAAAGCATCAAAGTATTTCAGTGGTGGGCGATTGCTGAATAGAAATGAACTAACAAGCTGCAGATAGGAGTTGCCTTTGCTTGTTTGCTGTGCAAATTAACCAGCTGGTTAATAGGAAATCTCATAAATAAACTCTCAAAAATATTCTTTAAGAATATGTGCTAAAGAGTAAAGGGTTGACAATACGTCCGTGCTCTTGCTAGGGGGATTTTTCTAACTATAAACACACTGGTGTGAAAGACAGAATATTTTGTATATTTGGAGTTTATGCATTTCCTAATACTTTGCTTCCTGCAGGACAGCGTGGGCATGATGATGATATGTCCAGTACCAGTGAAGATGAAGGTTATCCTGAGGATATGGATCAAGACAAGCATGATGAGAGTAGTGATGACAGTGACAGTGATAGGTCAGATGCAGACAGTGAAGGCGAGGACTTCCTGCATCGTGATAATGACAAGGAGAGGGAAGGTGGTGAAGAAAAGAAATCAGGTATGATGGGAACTTATAGTTTGGGGTTTGATTTTTTTTTTTTTTTAATTAAAGAAAAACACTACTTAATAGAGCTTGTGTCTGTTTTCCTGACTGAGAGGGGAAAGTAATTTGTTTAGCCAGCTAACTCTGTTCTAACTCACCTAAATTCCAGCTGAAGAATTTTTATTAGTAAACGGATCAGAAGGAAACTATCTAGAAGTGAAGCATCTTTTCAGATGGACCTGTTTTCTTAACAGTTGAGTTAACTTAGTAAGGTTGCAAGCTGTTTTTCACCTGAAGCATTGAATTGGCAGGGTACCCTACAAAAATTAAGCCTCAGTGTAAAATGTACTCACTCTTCAGTGACTTGAACAATACTTCTAAGACAAATTTCATACTAATAATGCTTTTGGATAATATATTTTTCCTTGATTGCTTAGGGGAGACCAATTGATAGAAAATACTAGGTTGGCAAAACTTCAGATAACCAGTAACACTGATGTTAACCTTTATGTAAGGAGCATCATTATGTTAGAATGGTATGTTATCCATACCAGGTAGAAGACTTAAATCTATTTGATTTTCATTATTTTCTTCCCACCTCCCGCCACCCTTGCCCATGCTTTGCTTTCCCCAGGTCATAGTGTACGGTTTGCAGACATGCCTGGGAAATCACGAAAAAAGAAAAAGAACATGAAAGAACTAACTCCACTCCAGGCCATGATGTTACGAATGGCAGGTGAGTGAGGTGGATATATTAAGTGGAGATATGCCGTTAGGCTTCCAGCTAATGTTTCTCTGGTAAGCTTACTTTGTTTGCACAGTTTTGATTTTATAGAGTAAATATTTTACTGTCATAATGTAAGGTCTGTTAAGAGTATAAGCTGTGGTTAGGTGCTTGGTTTTGTTTTAAATTATTTTTAATCTAGTAATGTGTGTGTTTTGCATAGCAGAGTTGAAGCTATAGTAGAACTTAGGGGGTTTTTTTGAGGTACTGGGATTTTTTCTTCTAAATTTTATCTTAACTTTTAAATAATTGCTCAAATGAAATATGAACCTCTTGGTGAAAAAGAAAAGGTGATATTTCCTATGGGCTCAGCCTGTAACCTGTAGGGATTAATGCTCCCTAAAAATATAGTTTTGTAGAAATAAGTTAACCCATAGAGTGAAGATTTTTTGTTTGTTTGTTTGTTTTTAGAAAGGCACCCCAGTGTCTTTTAGAGGTGCTAGAGTTTCTTGGACATGGGGATTATGCTTATTCTGAGGTCTAAATAAAATCTGTTCTTTTCATTAAAAACCAGTTTCTCCCTCCCCTTCTTTTTTGAATTGTTTGAATGATCATAGGAAATTATTCTATGTTACTTTTTCCCTCCTTGTGCACCCCCACCCCCACTGCAAACTCCCACAAACCATAGATCAAATAGCTGCAGTTTGGGTTTGGTGGTAGAAGTTTCAGCTCCCACAGGAACGTGTAGCTCTTTGTGGCAGAGATATCTAGAACTGTGATTTTTTTTTTTTCCATTTTCTGTTTAATAATTAAGTGTGGTCAGTCTTCTTTACTTTGAAGTGAAGTTTATATTTCTTTATTTTATTTTGTGATTTTGTGTGCTTAAATTTCTCTGTGATGTTCACAAAGATATTACCTGTGGACTGTTTTTTTTATAAGTATGTGTCCGTCTCCAGGTCAGGAAATTCCAGAAGAAGGGAGAGAAGTGGAGGAATATTCAGAAGAGGAGGAGGAGGAGGAAGAGGACTCAGAGACTGAAGAGACATCACAGCAACAACAGCAGCAACAACTCAGTGAGGAAGCTCTTGCGGAGACTGGGTCATCTACTGCAACCTCCCAGACACAACAGCAGCAACCGCCTCCACAGCCTGTTCCTCCAACTCAGATACAGGCACCTCCTATGCCTGGGCCACCTCCGCTAGGACCACCTCCAGCCCCTCCACTGAGGCCCCCAGGACCACCCACCGGCCTTCCTCCTGGCCCTCCACCAGGTGAATACTTGATTTACTAGGATTTGAAGGACGCAAGCTCTCGGTACAACAGACAGTGTATCAGTTTGGGAGTTTTGAAGCTGCAGGATGTGGTGCAGATGAGGTACAGGAGCCCAGTGTGGCAATTGCTGAGACTTGTGTGATCTGTTCTGTGGTCAGTCTATTGTTGCTGTACTGAGCTTTGAGGCATCAGGCTCCTGTAGCTGTAGTCAGCTTGATGGGCATTGGCTCGTTTGTTACCACTAACGCTGACAGGCAGCAGTGGAGCCAGTGTTGGAATATGAAGAACAAGGCCTGGTGCCATGTGCATCTCCAGTGGTTTTTTTTTTTTCTTGTGGTGTTCCCCCCATACCCCACCCCAAGGGAGGCAAGATTAAAGAGATTTGGGAGCCATTTCCTAGTTACAAGTATTGGTGTGTGAAGGCTTCTGCTACTCTACCACCTGAATGTATTTCAGTCTTGCTAGGGAAGATAACTATCCTCAGATGAAATAACTACTACATTTGAATTCATATCAATATTGGACTGCCTAGAGACTATTAGCAATGAGGCTAATCAGTACCAGTTTTTTGTAGTGCATGATTTTTTTTTTTTTTGGAGGACAAACACTTGAGTTTCTTTGATCTGGAGAAAGACAGTAGTTTATTTTCTGTAGGTTGATGGGGTTGCCATATAGCTGAACTAGATAACAGTAACAGGTTGTTTTGTAACTAAAAAAGTGTTTAAATCTGCTTGTTCTTATACTTAAATTGCAAAGATCAATAGTTGGACTATAGTGAGGAGCTATACTCATGACTTTAAATACTATGATTTTAATGATATAAATACTATGATTTTAATGTGTTTTATTCTATATGGGCATATGAACAACATAATTTTGGGGGGGGAGGGGGTGGTCAGGCAGGCAAAGTTCTCTTTCCAATGTCTTCCTTACTGTTCCATTTCCAATACCCCCTGGAGGGGGAACCTCAAACCTCAAAACAGTTGCTTTCAATAGAGCAAAACTACTTCTTTTCAGGCCAGAAGGGCAATCAAATGCCAGAGTGAAAAGTTAGTTCACTTTCAGCTGTTTTAAATTCGGACAACCTTAGCTCAGTAGCTTTTCTCAGCTATTGCTTCATTACATGGGGAGGAGCCCTTTTACCAGGTGGGGGAAGATACTTAGAGTTCACTGTTATGAAGAAACTTTAACTCTACAACTGCTGCCCTTTTTTGAGATTGTTAGAAGATCTATTTAATCTGGCTGCTGGCTAGTGTTAGAATAGCTTTCAAGTTACAGTTGAAGATCTTTAGTATTAACTGATGGGATAGTTGTTGTTTTGGGATGTGGGTTTGGTTTGTTTTTTTTTTTTTTTCCAACCATGAACTAAGTTTCTCTTTTGCATGCATGCTTTCAGGAGCTCCTCCGTTCCTGAGACCTCCTGGCTTACCAGGATTGCGTGGGCCTTTACCTCGACTTCTGCCACCGGGCCCTCCACCTGGGCGACCACCTGGCCCTCCCCCAGGGCCCCCACCAGGTCTGCCCCCAGGTCCTCCTCCACGTGGGCCCCCTCCTCGTTTGCCCCCTCCTGCCCCACCAGGTAAAGTGTGCTGTTTGTTTCAGTGCCAAGTCTGTCCCTGCTTTATTTTCCCAGTTTTTGCTGTGGTGATCAAGCCAGGAAGTATAAGCGGTTGCCAGTTTGCCTTTGTTCCTGTCTGTGTGGCTGCATTATGCTGTATCTTTTTCTATGTAATAACAACAAGTAATTCCATACTGCTGTGTGTAGTTTGGTAGCAAGAACTCTGTCCTCAAAAAGGGAATTTCAGAGTTTAAAGTTCTGCTGGGCTGTTTCTGAATAACCCCCGGGTGCTATAATGGTGCTCCACTTAATGAGTTGGAGATAGGGATATTTCTTTTTTCTGCCTGGTCAGACGTTTCTGATGACTCTGAAATTCCAGTGGGATGGATCATAAAGAAACTTTATTTTCAGATTATAACTTTAAAATTTGAAAGGGAGCAATACACAGGCTTCTGTAGCTTTCAAAGTCTGAGGAGCAGCAGCATTTTCAACCCAGCATTTGGTGCAGGGTTGAAAACTTGTTTTTTTTTTTTTTTTTTTAAAGCCAGGTGCTACTGCATCATGTTGGTGTCTTGTTTTGTTTGTTTTTCCTTCTTGGCTTTCTGACCCTGTGCACTTTTTTGACCAAAGATTTTTAGACTCGCAGGTGTGGAGTCAGCTCATGCTTTCTTTTCTTTTTACAGGTATTCCTCCTCCTCGCCCAGGCATGTTACGGCCACCTCTGGTGCCTCCATTAGGACCTGCCCCACCTGGGCTCTTCCCACCAGCTCCCATTCCAAATCCTGGGGTACTGAGTGCTCCACCCAGCTTGATTCAGCGCCCCAAGGCGGATGACACCAGTGCGGCCACCATTGAGAAGAAAGCTACGGCCACTATCAGTGCCAAGCCGCAGATCACTAACCCCAAGGCAGAGATCACTCGCTTTGTGCCCACTGCCTTGCGAGTGCGCCGGGAGAATAAAGGGGCTTCTGCTGCCTCCCAGAGAAAACAGGATGATGAGCCTGCTCTCCCATTAACCAAAGCTACCCCTAAGGCTGGATCATCTGCCCCTATCTCTGTACAGACAAAGGATGATGTGTATGAAGCCTTCATGAAAGAAATGGAAGGTCTCCTGTGACCTGTCATAGTCCTAGTTAGCTTTCTTGCCCCTCAACACAGATCAGACCACCGCAGAGGGAGGAGAAGGAAAGGTCCTCCTGCAAGCAACAAAAGGGCTTGCATGACAGGGAATAGTTCTCTACCCACAGGTTAACTTGCCAGTATGCTCCGAGTAGAGACCACTGCAGAGGAGGTGTGGCTGGGGACCTCCTTTCAGAGCTAGCATGTCCACTTGGTGGAAGGAGATTACAGTCAAGAAGGCAGTGCTGCTTTCCTTGAGCCCTCCCCCTTCCTTGGAGGGAGATAATGGTACTCTGGGGAGGGGGAGTATGGGAGTGGGGTGTGACTATGCTCTGCCTGAATCCTTGCACATCCTGAATGCTCTGGTGAGGGTAGTGGAACAGGTTTTTAAGGAGCCAGAAAAGCGTTAGCAGCATTTCATACACATGTGGTTGTCCAGTTTTTATTTTCTGTACTGTTCTTTTCTGTAAATATTTTATAATTCTGTTTTTTAGTTGCAGTGAGGTTGATCAATCATCTTTATTCCAGGGTAGTCAGGGAGGTAATTTGTTGCTTATACTGTACACTGGAATTTTGCGCCCTGTCCCCTTTACGGTCACCTTGATGGCTTTTCATTGGCAGGGGAAACTTAATTTTGTCTTGTGAAAGACAATAAATGTTCAGTGTATCAAAATACTGGTTTCCTTGTGATCTGTGTAAAACTAGCATGTAGGTGGAAAGGGGGGAGGTTCTTTGCTGGCCTTGGGGGAAGATAGAGACATTCTGAACCTCAGAAAAAGAAAAGCAATAGCTACATTATATGTAATATATACCTTTTTTTTTTTAATTAAAGTTCTGCTATTTTCTTGTTTTTAAGTTCTAAACACCCCTTTCAGCCTTTGTTGGTAGCTAGTAGAAACTTGAGTCCTGAAGTACTACTAATAATTAAAAAAAAAATTCTTTTATATACTCTTATTGAAAGGTTTACTTCATATCAAGCCTCAGATACCTGCTGGATGCATCTTGGACAGGGTACTTTAGGTAAAATTGGTAAACAATTTCAATTCTAAGAGCTTGACAGATAATTTTACTTGCAGAAAATCTCTGATTTCAAATTCTGTGAAGTTAGTGCTTTTAAGGTCCACATGTTTTTAAAACAGAATTTCCAGCTTAAAGAATTATTTTTCTAATTTGGCAGAAGTATTCCTTTAGCTTCATTCACTGCGCTGACAGAGCCAAATATTCCAATAACCCTTACCACATGCAAGAAACAAATCTTTAGTCTCACCTGAAACAGACTGCAAAATCTCCTGGGATTTTGTAGGCAAATTAGTTTTAGGATCAGTGGGATCAGTTGTGTTGGCAATAAGTCTCTCCCAAATGATCTGCTTCTTCAGAGATTTAATAAATACTTCAAAAATGCAAAGTTTTGTCTGGAACACTGAATTTGAGCACAAGATCTAATACTACTAGTTAGCTATTTATGTAGATGTCTTCATCCTGTTAAAAAACAAAAAAGTGTGAGTTATTGTTGTAAGTATGGTATAGCATGAAAGAGATTGAGAAAACTCATTGCCCCTGTTGAAGACCTTGTAGTGAATGTCTTAGTGATTTTTAAGAGCGAGTCCTCTAACAGTATATCAATTTCTAGGTGAATATATCCAGACTCTAGGGTTTTTAGATTTTTAATAAAGAGAGTTTGTCAAGCTGCCAGACTAGTAGATATCTCAAACAATACCTTTAGTTGGCTATAGGCCTCAGACTTAGCTAAATACTTAAATACTTAAGGAGACAAAATTATTAGCTACTCAAACTTACACTTGAAAACTTTGATTCTGTTTTCACAAATTCTGGACACAAACAAATCTGTTTGTACAACAGTTCTCTTCCTGGTTCAGGAGTTAATTGCAGTTGTGTCAGCAGTATCTTAAATCTTTTTTGGTTATGTTTATGGAATATCCTCTTTATATTTTAGCTTTTAAAAAAATGCATTTTTTTTCTTTATTCTTTAGTAAGTGAAATGTGTGAATGGTGATCCTTTGGGGGAAAGGACATCATTGTGGTACCTCTGACCCTTGGTTTAATAATAGTATTGACCCTCCCTCCCGGGAAGCAGCCTGAGGAGAAGAGGAACTGTGTTCTTAGATGAGGACCTCCCTCCCATTCAAGGTCATTCAAAGCCAAGAAAATCTCCCTGGCAGCCCTGTGATTACATTAGCAACCTGCAGGAGTCGCTTGATTCATTCTGTTCCTCCACTTAAGTCTGGATTTTTTTGAATCTTTTTTTTTTTTTTTAATGTTCCTTTGGCCATATTCTCACATAGGTGAGCCACCTTTTCTTCTCTTGGGACAGAGTGAACACTTGCCTGTTGCTGTATCTATTCCTCTTCAGACTGAGGCAAAAGGATTTGAATTTGCTAGATGTTTAAATGGACACAAAAAGGTAAATTTAATGCACAAGGAATGTGCGTAATATCAGAAAGGTAACTTCCTCACCCTGCCCGGGGTGCAGGGGGGTTGTAAAGGAGGTAGGTAGTTTCCTACAACTAATAGACCTCTAAGATGGCTTGAAGGGGGGAAGAGAGGTGGGGGTGAGGTGGGGAGAGAGTTCTCCTGGAATGGGCTTTGAGGCCACACAGAAGAGCTGGATTTGACAATGCAAATCATCCAGGAGCCACACGATTTCTTTCCTGGGAAGAGTCCAAGGCCAGGGCGCTTACTGCCTCTTGTGTGGCTCTCATACAGGAGGCTTCTCACATTCTGTTGTGGTTTTGTTTTCGGATAAACACATGAGGTTGGGAGCTGTATGACGAGCTGGGACTGTGGGTGTAGAAACTGGCTGTGCTTGGGGCTGATATTTCATCTGATTGACCAGGACTATGATTTGTCTTCAGCTAAATTAATATGGTTTTTTTTTTTTTCATTCCTTGCCTTTAACACAGTTCTAAGTGGAAAAGAACACAAAGATGTAAGTTATTCCTGTTGCATTTATCAAAGCGCTGCGATCTGTGGATGCTCTGACTTCAATCCATGCACTCAGGCAGTCATCTGGTTCTTCACCAGCTGCGCAGATGATGTGGCAGAAACACCAAATCCAGCTTTGAGGACTGCTGACAACCTTTTCTGCCCCAGCATCAGAAACCATTGTAAAGCAATTTCATTGCTAAACTGACTATACTTGCATGAGCTAGATGAATTTTTCCCTTTATTCACGTGTTATCTTTGGCCTCTGGTAATGACTCTGGGTGGGTGGAATCCCTGAAAAAGAACAGATCAATGAAACTTGCTTTGGCTGAACATCTGTCGAATTACGTAAGGTTTTGTGCTCATACTTCTCTCAAGATAAAATAGGAAAATCCTCCTTGCTATCTTTACTGTGTCTCTGTACCTAGTCAAAAAGAGGTTGAATAAGAAAGTGTGTGAAATAGAGATACATATATATATATATCATACTGTTTGTTTATTGATGGAGAGTTGAATCAATGTTCAGTATTTAAATAGAAATTGTTTTCTTAGAAGGGAGAAAAGAACACAATAGAAAGCTCGTGGCATATTCAAGAACAGTCCGTGTTTCAACACAGCCTGTGGAAACAATTATATGTTTAATTATGATGGCAGTGGTCATGGACACAATCCTGTAATGCCATCTTCTCTACAACTCCAGAACAGATGTTCCCAGCTCTGGACAACTGGTAACATAAACCCAGGCCAAATTGTTCTCATCTTTGTATTGTGGTCATACAGATATTTGGGATTCTTCTCTGTAACACCACCTCCATCTTGTGGTCACGTTTTTCATCTGTGGCTCTGAGTGGTGTTCACAGAAGAAGAAATTATCGTGGGGAGGAAAGGGGCTGGGAAGGGACTGAGGCACAGAGAAGTGATGTGACTTGCCCAGTGGATCAGTGGAAAAAAAAGATGGAAATATAGAAGGATTCCTGAGATTAGTTAATTTGGCATAATCCACTGAATCACACCACTAAGGAAAGATGCTTCCTAAAGGTTACTGAACCTTTGTAACAGGCAGCTTGTCTTGGTTGCCCAGACATAAACAAGTTGTGACCATACTTTGTGTGTGCTATGAAGTTCTTTTTATTTTGCCTTGTTTGTAATCCTGCCATAACTGGCAGATGCTGAACAGTTTAGATCAGAATTCCTACTATTGTACCCCTCTGGAAAGAAGGCTGTCGTTAGTTCTATCTTGCTCTCTGACTTGCAGAATTTAGATGAAATGTGTTCTTTTGGGGTTTTTGGGGGTTGCTTTTTTTTTGCGGGGGGGGGGGGGGGGGGG
>WAAD01020571.1:10740-29772 GCA_013389945.1 Fregata magnificens
AACAAATCTTATGAGGAGCGGCTGAGAGAACTGGGGCTGTTTAGCTTGGAGAAGAGGAGGCTGAGGGGAGACCTTCTCGCCCTCTACAACTACCTGAAAGGAGGTTGTAGTGAGGTGGGTGTTGGTCTCTTCTCCCAAGTAACTAGCGATAGGACAAGAGGAAATGGCCTCAAGTTGCATCAGGGGAGGTTTAGATTGGATATCAGGAAAAATTTCTTTACCGAAAGAGTGGTTAAACATTGGAACATGCTGCCCAGAGAGGTGGTGGAGTCATTATCCCTGGAGGCATTCAAGAAAGGTGTAGACATGGCCCTCCAGGGCCCAGTTTAGGAGTCATGGTGGTGTTAGTTGATGGTTGGACTTGATGATCTTAGAGGTCTTTTCCAACCTTAATGATTCTATGATTCTATGATTAATTTATAGCCAATTAAAAATAGAATAGGGTGGTGAGAAACAAAGACAAAAAAATAAAATACCTTCCCCCACCCACACTCTTCCCAGGCTTAACTTCCTTCCTTCATTCCCAACTTCTCTACCTCCCCCCGTGGTCCTGAACAATGCAGGGAGATTGGGAGTGTGGGGCTGTGGTCAGTACATAATAGTTCCTCTCTCCCTCTCCTTCCTCCTCACAGTTTTCCCTTGCTCCAGAGCGGGTCCTTCCCATAGGCTACAGTTCTTCCAGAACTGCTCCAGTGTGGGTCCTGTCCACAGGCTGCAGGGTAAACATGCTCCAGCCTGGGTCCTCCATGTGCCGCAGTTCCTGTTAAAAGAGAACCTGCTTTGGCATGGTCCTCTCCATGGGCTGCAGGGGAATAGCTGCAGCACCTCTTCCCCCTCCTCCTTCTGTGTCTTTGGTATTCATGGGATTGTTTCTCACTTTCTTTTTTTTTTGCTCACTCCTCACTGCCTATGCAGTGTTTTGCCCTTTCTTAAGTATGTTTTCAGAGGTGATACCAGCTTGGCTGATGGACTCAGCTGTATCTTGTGGTGGGTTCATTGTGGAGCTGACTTGAATTGACTGTGCCTGGCACAGGGCAGCCCCTGATCTGTTCTTGCAGGGGCCACTACTGCAGCCCTCTGGGGCAAAGAAATAAAATTTTCCAAGGTTTTTTTTCTTAGAAGCTGCCAATTGACAAAACAAGAAAAAAACAATGCTCCCTCCCCCAAACAAACAAAACACAATTTAGATTGCTAAATCTCACCTAGTCATACAAACACAAACAGATTATGTGTTCTTAACTTTTAGCTTTGGAGGTTTTCTATTATGAACTATCGAACTGGAAATTAGGGTCTAAAATCTTCTTGTAAAGTGTCAAAATAATTTCTTTCAAAATGAGGCATTTTGCATGAGTGCTGATACTACTTGTCCAATCCCCTTCTCCCTTTTTAACTCTTATCTGATAGGGCTAAATGTGAGCTGTCCTATCCCTTACTACTCACAGATCATTTCAAAGATTTGATCCTTGGTTTTAAAGACTTTCTGTTGGTTATATCTCTATGGAGAAACAATGATGGAGGTGTATGATATCGACATCTTAATTTTATCATAACATCTTAAAAATCCTCCATACAAAAGATACAAGAAAGGTTTACCTAATTGCAGTTGGAGAACATTTGAATATGAATGTTACAAATAGGGTAAGAGAAGTATGATCAAGTACACAGAACAACAGCAAATTTGTAGTGTTGTTTAAATGAGATAATTTATGATACAAAAATAGTGTAGTTTTAATGAGTAGAGCAGTTTAATTTGGAGATTTGAACTGTTTCTGTCTGGGAGTAGCAGGAGCAAGGAGGGGACAACTGGGAGCCAAGGGTGACCTCACACAGGCTGTGCACTCACCAATGATGTGCAGTCCTGCAGGGGCTGAACACAGGGGTCAGAGCCGGAGACTTAGATAACAGAGTCAATTGACAGCCCCCAATGTGGTAAGTGATGAACCAGGCCCAGGGTCCCTCCAGGAGCCCAGTCAAAAGGAGATGGCCAAGGGCAGAGCTGGGGCTGGCTTAGGCTGAGCTGGAATGGGGTTCCTGGGCCCAAGGGCAGAGGGTCATCATGGTCCCCAGGCAGGGCTAGTCAGGGCTAGGAGGGTGCCCTTAGAGCCCTGGTAGTTTACAGTTTTGCCTTAGATTTTTGTGGTGGAGAATGACATATTATCTCTTTATGCTTTCGATCTTTTTTTTTTATGAAGTAAAGGATGATACAGTTTCTTGATATTTGTCAAGCACTCTGAGATGAATGTTCTGTAAAATTATCAAGTAAGAAATTTATTAGCTTAGAGATATATTGCAGAAGAGGGGAAGGTCACTACAGATAAATGTAAGCAATTTTAAAATGTAAATGTCTTATGGGATAAATTCAGTAGAACTAGAAGGAGACTAGATGTTTGAGATATAGAAGAAAGTTGTTGCACGAAATGTAACTGAGCAAAACATTAATTCACAAAAAAAATAAGGTGGAAACTAACTGAAGTGAATGGTTCTGTGAGTAATCTGCATTGATTCCTTGACAGCATTTATAGTTAAATTATGCAATAAGAGTAGCCTTTTCTGACAGATTTCAGTATCTACCTTGATATATTTTCAGAGGCAGAAAATAGGAAATAGGAAGGAGTGAGCTCTCAGAAAAAGATTATCTGTAGTTTGAGTCGAGCAGATTAATTTTTGTCCTCTTACTTTGTATTGATGAGTTGTTCTTTAAAAGTGTTTCAGAACTTGCACTGTCTTATTATCACCTTTAAAAAAGATGAAATAACATAACAGACTCACACCTAACATGACAGCATTTTGAATTTTTATTCTAATATTAAGGAGCAGCTCTTTTAAGATACATTTGCATTTGGATTTAATATCTTAACTATGAGTAACTAGAGTGTCAGATACTCAGGAAAACTTTCAGATTCTAAAAGTACTTTTTCTAATAAGACCCATGGGGTCCCTAATTTTGCTGCAGAGTGGGAGTAGTATGACTTACATTTTAAACTTTATCTCCAGCCAGAGTTGCGTGCCAATTTCCCTTTTATGCTGTACAGCAAATATAATGAGAGTCTTTTACCACTTTGAATATTGCATACCTATATGTGCTTTTCATTTTAACTACTGTAGTTACATGAAGTACTAAGGATTAGGAAGAGAAGTTAGATGTGAATTAGCTGCAGGAAGAGGTACTATTTCCTTCCTATTTCCTATGCCTCCAAGTTTCTTTAGCATGAATCTGGCAATACTGATATCAACTGGCAGCCCAGTAAATACGACTTTTCCCTTATTACTGGGAAGTGGCCACAGGCTTTGTATTGATCTGACAGCGGGATTGTCTTAGGACTCTTCTGAGGTGTCTTGACCTGAGCTGGTTTTAGCTTGTTTGAGTTCTGACAATTGCCTTCTGGTCAAGTGACTATGTGACTATCGCGTATAGTAAGGTCTGACAACCCTAGGCAGTTGCTGTGTAACACACATTGGCCCTCTATGTTAATTGGGGCTGGGGAAGGCTGGGAACCAATGAGAAAAAAGCAGGCTCTGTTAAGAAAACATCAAATAGCCCAAAGATGATTCAAGGTTGAGGAAGAGGAGTTTTATCCTTAACACCCTTCCAGGGATGACCTCAGGATACTGATGACTCACAATAAACATTTTCCCCTTCTGTTTGGGAAAGAATGAAGTGCTGATCTCAGGACACAGAGGGACACTGAAAGGGTGAGCATAACACCAGAGGAAAGGGTTACAAATTAGGAAGATTTCTTTAGTTAAAGAAGTTACTAGTATTATTAATGAGACTTTACAATATTTAGACTATTATCCCATTAAAGCATTAATTGGGCTAACAGTAAATTTTGGCTTCATATATGGGGTGTTCTCTTCTGTCCCGAAAAGATTTTGTGTGTAACAAGCTATACAATACTATTGCATATATGGTCTATTGAACATCAAGTTGTATTATCAGGTGCAATGCTTTTTTGTTTGGTTCATTTGTTAACGCTTACCAGAAAGACTCAAGAACAAGCTTCCTTCCCCTATTTGGGCAGTAGAATTGTATGTATAATAATTTGCTATACAGAATTAAAAAAAAAAAAGAAAGTGGAGATAATAACCGGTTATGAAATAGTAAGATATTGGCAACATTTTGAGGGGTAAACTATGTAAACCTCTCACTGATAATGGTCCCAGTTATTCATTTTGACTGTTACCCAAAGAAGTAATTGGTCAGATACAAGTTGTATTCAGTTCAGTTTTATTTAAAGTAGCTGTGGAAGTAGAGGGAAGAATTGTGCAGAATTCCAGGGAAAACACTCAGATAATCAGATGCATCCTTATACCTGTCCAGGGTCCTCAGCTCTCCAGCCAAGGCCCTCAGACATTTGAGGTTCTTGAAAGAGACAGTGTCCCACAGGTTTGCTTTAGCACATGCAGGAAAACAAATCCTGTGGCAGCTCTTGGTGTCCACCTTATCATAGCTTCTGGGCCACCAGGATGAGTCGCTTTGGGGGGAGGCCTCACCTACACAGCCTGCTCAAGCTGGGGCTGTATCTTCTCAGTGGTGCATTCAAACCCGTCTGCCTCTGCTCCTTGCTGACTGCCCTGACCATGGCTTGGGCTCATCAGTTACACCAAGGAGCTATGCAACTTGCCACAGCTTGTGTGGTAGAAAGACCAGCCCAGGTGAAGTTAATATGTATTTATATTGATTCTATGATCTGCTCAGGAAAATTGAGTTGTAAGCCTGAGGTCACTTTGTATATGAGGTATTTGCATCACATTTATGAATAATGACTCCTTCCAAGTCCCTGACATCTATATGAAAATTAACAACTTATGATACTAGTCCTTTAGGCAATTGGGACAGCAACACTGTCCATCAGTGTTATGTTTATTACTTGTGTCACAAGCAACCCATTACTTGTATCGTAGACTAACATTTCAGAGTATGTGTGTTTGGAAGTCTCCTTTTACCTTTCATCATACTTAATTGTTCTGCTAAGTCAACAGATTAATTGGAAAATCTTTGACATATGAACATCTGGCTTTATAAAGTGCAATCTACTTCTGAAGTTAAAAAGTATTTCTTAATCTTGGCACTTTTCAACATTTCATATCCACAGTACTACAAACTTTCATTAATCATCAGTCAGACCTTTATTCAGTCCTTAATGACCGTACAGTGGTTTCTCATAGACTTGCTTTATATGACAGTAGCTTTACTTCAAAATTGAACTTTTTCCAACATTGCAAAGGCGTGACAGGGCTTTCATATATTTCAACACTGACATTTTTAAAACAAAGACTTTTTTTATTAGTCTTCCAGACATCATAATGAACTTGGTAAAAAGAGTCATAGGGTGAATTATTTTTATCCCTTTAGCTGAATAACTCTAAAATTAATCAATAGATTGTGAAAGTACTTTACAGAACAAGTACTTTTTTCAAGGTGACATAACGTAGAACTTTTTTTCCCCTTCTTCCCAAACATTGGCTTATTTAAGTTTTCATTTGTTTGTTCTATAGATCAGAAATAAGTGATTACAGTGGAGTTTCTGCCTAAAACCTTATTTTAGTTCTAAATAGCTCATTAGGTTAAATTTGAAGAGTGCTAATTTACTGTTCTAAAAACAAAAATAGCTTTTTGTCAGTCATTTGGCTGGTTCTGAGATATGGAAACAAGAATCAAGGCTATATCTAGCTTCAAACTTGTCAATGTCCTGATTCTCAGTTAAATAAAATACTTAGTCCTACTACACACAATTTTACAGGAACTGACCTTAGGAACTAGGTCTTTCACTGACTTGTGCCTTTGTAACCACTTAAAACTTGGGTGATATATTACCCTGAAACTCGTAATAGAACATTATATTTTAGACACGTTTCTTTTGGACACTTTTCCTTTACTTTTCTGCTGCATATTTAACTTTGAGAAAGAGCTGGCTTTAGGGAGAGAAGTCTTTTTCTTCTTTCATCCTTCAAGACTGAATTAGTACCGTTCACTTTCTCTTCTGAAAGACGTGTTCTGTTGTTTCTTATGACTGGACATTGAACTATGGCAATGCAGAAGATTAACTCAACTCCCTTCTTCTTTCGTTTACTTTGTTTATATGCTTGCTGTATTTCTAAGCTAATCTTTCTCTTACTGTGTTGTTTCTTGTTTTCATCATTTGAAGACTGAACTGGGAAACTTTGCATATTTTGGTATTGTAATTACCTTTCAAATTAGTTTATTTTCTCAAGCCAGTCTGTTATCTCACTAGATGGTCAATTCCTGAATCGTCCAGGGAATTAATGACTCGAATGTACTGGATGCACACACAAGAGCAGCCCTGATACCTGCCTACAGCTTGAGTTTCACACACACAATTAAATGAAAAATTCCACTTACATAAAAATTCTATAGCTTCTGTCACAGAGATGTCTCATTAAGTCTTTTTCTGTAATACACATATACCAATATTATATATGTTAATGCTGCATAACTGTAAGCTGCAATTAAAATTCTAGGAAATCCACAGCTCTGAAAATACTTACTTTCATGTTACTTGAATATTTATATTGGAAATACTTTCACAAAAGAAAATTTATAGACAATTATCCATCTTGTTAACCTATCTTGTTATCCAAAGATAACTGAAGATATCTATTAACATGTAAGTTTTATTTGATATCTTCAACAAAATTCAAATCTTGAGTTCTCAGTTTAGACAGCAATAGATTTTGTAAGAGATAGAAGAGGGGTTTTTTGGCTGTTTGACAATATATGTCACAGTGTCCTTGCTCTGAAATGATTTAATATAATTTGGATAGAACATTTCCAGGAAAAAAAATAGTGAGGAAAAAAAAGGCCAGTACCCAAAGTTGTCATGCAATAGACATTCATATTTATAATGACTGCTGTTAGGACCCATTAATCTCATCACCGGAATTGGACACATAAAGGACATTGATAGGCCTAGTCATACAACAACTTACTTGTTTAGTGCTTGGCCAAAAGGTTAATGGTTAGGTTAGCGTCCCAAGCCCAATATAAACATCTTACTAACTGGGTTGATGGAACGAGGGATATATTAACTTAATCATTGAATCCTTCGGGATCTTTCAAACCAAGCAATATGTGTTAAATATTTAGTTAGTTTCAGCTTTGCTTCTTTAGTGTGAATCTGGTTCTTTCTAAAGAGATCTGGATTTATTAAATCAGAGACCTGAGTTTTAGTCTTGTATCCACAAATGAACGTCCTTATATCTACATTGTGAGGTGGATCTTTTTACAAAATACGTTCATTATGAAGCTTGTTACAAGAGTTTTTGTTTTATGGGATCAAGGCAATTATGGAGAACAAACGGAAGGATGCTAGAAATCTTTGCTAATGAGTATATGTTGTATACAAGTATAGGAAACACAATAAGCTGTAAGTGGTTGATGTTTCACATTTGCGTTTAATACACCTGCTCCCTAATTTAACCAAAATTTAAGCAAACCGGGTAAGTCACTGGTCAGGTGCTGTTCTGTTGGGTAGGTCTTTCCTCTCCTTTCAAGGGGGCAGGAGGCTACCATCTTTTGTAGTGTTTGTGTTATGCTATGTAAGTATTAAGCTCCACTAGCATGTACATGTACATGGATAATGCACGATAGGCCTTATCAAAATATGTGATACCTTGTCCTTTTTTTAATCAAAGTTTTTATATAGCAGTTCTATTTCAACAAGCAAATAATACCAATGAGAAAGATTCCACGCAGCTGCAGTTAGCACCAAAACAAGCACTTAAGATGTTACAGTGCATATGTGTATGAGTGATGAGACCTATGTATGCACCTAGCCATGCTAAGATGTAAATCTGTGTTAGCCTAAGGCTTTGGTAGTATTAGAATGGGTTTCAGCAGTGCTTATAGATGGGGTATCGACGTCAAATTTCTTTTTTGATCAACTCAATTTCTGTGAATCTCCTGGCTTTTGAGGAAACATAGGAACTATATGCTTCATGAAAAAGTTTTGTGTGAAACACTTTGCTGTATATTTTTCCAACAAAAATACTTTTTCTATTTGTAATATTTTTGGATGTGTTTAATGCCTAAACTAAGGCTTGTATTAGTGGGGCTTGCATGCTTGTTACTTGATATAATCTTTCCTCAAAATCAAAATACACATGTTTTGCAAATAAATCAATTTCACTAAAAGAATACCTGATTCGGTGTCACTGATTTCTGCTCCAAACAAATAAGTAACACTCAAAGCTTAAATTCTGCTACCATTCCATACAGATTGAAACATAGTAAAATAGAATTGGGCACTTAAATAGAGCGAGGAGTGCCTATTTGACTCTTTTTTTTATCTCCTACCCCTTATATGCATATTTTGTAGTGTCTACATCCTTCCTTGAAGTTTTTACACATTTGTTCACTGATCTGATTTTGAGCTTTGACTGGACCTTTGCAATCTGGGCACTTCTTGTCTTTCTTCATACCTGTATCATGTCTAAATTACTTCTTATGTTTGTATATTATACACTGTATTTTATCTGACTAATCCAGAATAAGCTTCTGAGCCACATCTTAACAAGATGACAATCATTACATATAAGCAATGTATGAAAAAGAAAACAGCAGTGTGAATGAAAGTAGTTGTTAAATAGTTTGACCATCATTTCTGTAAGAATGAGGAATACCATATCTGTGAAATTTGTACAAAATCAAGCATTTTTGTCTTATCATTTGTGTCGTCTTCTAATCCTCCTTTATTTGTCATCTGGCTTTAAAGAAAAGGACAGTTCTTTCTGTTTTAATTTCTGTTTGCAAGAACTACAGTTTTAGAAGATTTTTTTAGTAATTAAAGCTAGTTTGGTACATTAACAAGATGGATTTTTAAACTACTTGTCGATTATAGCTAGCTGGCAGTGTGCATTTAAAATGTTAAAGTAAGTGTATAGTATTTTATGATATGTCAGTAGGTCTCTGGAGGAAATGCAGGATGCGTACTATGCTATTAAAAAACCTAAACAAACCAACCCTGAATTCCACTTCGCAACATAAGGTGGGAATTACATGTTAGATTTTTGAGGGAGAATAAAATACTAATTGACTTCCCTGGATCAGAGTTAGCCTAAAGCAGGGTGATTTTTGAAAATTACCTCCTAAATAGTGCAGAAAAGAAGAGGATGGAGGTTTGATGTTGTAATGAAGTGCAAGAATAACAAAATTTTGATTCCTGAAAATGTTAGTGCCTTGTTTCTTCTCTAAACTGTGATTTACCCACAGTCTCAAACCAAATAAGATGCAAAGATAGGAAATTCAGTGACACATCTACATGCATAGCCTTACACTTTTGCTAAACCCTTGATTAGCAACAAAGGTGCATTATTTCAGTAAGCATTTTTTTTTTCCAAATACATTTTACATTAGATAACAGACCATCTAATGTAAATGTCGACTACGCATAGTGGTGAGATACTTTAAATCTCTGATTCACAACCAATGATCTGAAGGTTCTCCATGAACATTTCTAAGAGTTTATGAAAGACAACTGCAGAAGGGAAGCCTACTGACTGTTGACTTAATTTTGCTATGCAGGATTCTGTGCAGTTTCAGGGGGAGCTACATCTTTTGAACTACAAAAAAAAAAAGAGACAGCTGCATTTCCTTTATGGTAGATATGGTGTTTTTCTTTGAATTTTAGGAAAATATTGTAGATGATGCAGTGTAGCTATGCTTGGAATAGTAGCTGGCACAGAAGCAGGTTGGACTGCCAATGGATTATGGTAATGGTGAACAGCTTTATAATTTGCTGAGAAGATAAATTGATGTGAGACAAGGGGCAGTTATATGAGCAGAATAAGCAATTATTTTTTGCCAGTTGCCATTATAGATTCTGTCAGCTTGCAAATCTACTTTCTGGGAACAATCCCATAGAAATCATGAACTATAAAGATCAGATTTTAGGAACTGTGAACTTAGTTAGAACTCAGCTGATATCAGCATGTGCTTAGTTAGAATAGTCTTAAGTATAACCCATAGCTGTCAAAGATAGATGTGTTAATGAATAATTGATTTGATAGGTAAACTTAACTAGATATTAGCTATTAAAAAAATAAAACTAGTCTTTTACCATGAGCATATTTAAATGGCTAGGGTGAAGTTTTCTCATGCCTTGGACAATAAACTTGTAGTTTATGTTTTTGTGATTATTAAAGAGAAAGCTTATTATAGGCAGAAAATATTCTAGTCAAAATAGGTGTTAAGAAATGTGTTTTACAGCCTTATTTTTGTTTCAATTGTTCAGTAAGACCTCTTCCAGTAGTAGGTTTATTCTCAAATACATAAGCAGTGAAAGGTTGTTGCCTCTATATTGCTTAACAATTAGTTACAGGGTGAGAATTAAAATAAAAGAGCTATTTTGTCTTGCATCATTAGATACTAGTATTATACAGAGAAATAGCTGTACCAAAAAGGACAGCTAATTAAACCTCTACCTTCTAAAAACCAAGCATCAAACTAAAGTATACTTCTTACATTTGTAACAAGATATTTGTAACAATTTAAGTCCCTTTATGGCTGTTAGAAAGTGTGTTTCATGCTGAAATTCAAAGTGACAATGCAGAAAGATTTAATGCTTTCTAATCAAACACTGTAGGCTTCTGTCTTTTACACTGAATACATGTTATAGTGCAGTTCTCACTTTAATCAGTACAGAGCAATGTGCAAATGCAATTTAATAGCTAGCTAGAACAATGCACCATATAGTAAAGCTAGCCAGAAAAGGAAATTAATCTGTTCTGGGGGCTTTTTTTCCAGGAAATTCTGGGTATCAGTATTGTGTATAACTATGAAATTTCCAGTGGTTTGGAAGAAAACATTTGGTACTGACTGGATGGCAAATCAGAAAAAGAGCTGAGCTCACTGAGCCCAACAGCTGAATAACCAGGCAGTTAGGGGGCCCATTGCTAGCCTGGCAGCCATGCAGCAAAGTAACACCAGGCTAACCAGCTGGCAAAACAGCTAAGCAGCTGACTGGCCAATAAGCAAAACAAGCAGGCTGCTTCTTTGGCTTTAATTAAAGGTTTCACCGGAATGAAAAGTTCTATGGATCTTACTGACTGTCACAATTTAATATCACAAATACTAATTTGACATTAGAATTATTTGGTAAATGAATGATAAATAAATGAGAACAATTCATTGATATAAAAATGAGTCTTTCCCCTATTAACACAAACCAAGAAGGATGCTCTGCTTAGACTAATGATTAGCGTGGATCTTCAGAACTGGAATCTCTCTCTGCCAGAGGCTGTGTGTACCATGAAAATCCAGATTCATGGGGGAACTTGGGTGTCAAAAAAGCATAAATAATCTTGGAAGAGAGTTGGAGAGCTGAGGTTTCCTTTTTGTGTCTTCTGCTTACACTCTAACCTTTGCAGACTAGCACACTTTTCATTTTCCTTCTGGCTTGAATACTTTGATCCTTTCGCAGAATGGCACATTAGTAATATGAATGGTAGAAAGTGCACATAAATAAATATACATATTTGTATTGAAACTGCCTCTCTCTATACACGTCATCTTGTGTTGAGGATGATGAACTTAAGTGACATTTTTGGATTCTTAACCCTTTGTCTGAAACAAGGATTAAACTGATATGTTCAGTTTCCTGGACAAGTGCTGTAACTCCTTAATTAGCAATATATATTAAAAAAAAATAAAAATCAAGAGACACCATAAGTAGTGTTTCTGATTATGTTTTGCATACTTTGTATTAGGAATAGTATTACGGGCTTGAGCCTGTCAGAGAACTACATGGAACGCCTAGATTTTACATACGAACTAGTATGAAACCATGGTTCCTTGGAGTGGTATATTTACAGACTCATGCAGAAATGACTGGCAATTCTGTGGGGCAGGGGTGAGGGGAGGGGCACCAAAAAAGAGGTGCTAATACAAGAACTAATACTAATACTAACTAATACAATACTAACTAATAGTAATACAAGAACTTCATTATCCATTCACCACATCCTTTTACAATCTTATAGCCCTATTTTTTAAATTTTTTTTTTTAACATCACTATCCAAATTCTTTGGATCTAGGATTCTGAGTAAATTTCTTAAGCTGGAAAGAGTTAGATTTTATATGTTCTTCAACTGAAATGAATAAGATCAGCTAGTGTGTTTCCATAGTGTAAAAACATTCTAAAGCAAGTATTTGAAAGAGCTTTAATAGCCTGTGGTGACAGTCAAGCATTTTGTTATTTATATTAGTGCCTGAGGGAAAGAGAGTGCTAGCACAGCTTCAGAAGTGTTCTGTTTTCAGATAGCGTGGTTGGGAAAAGATGGAAAGAACACTACCTCTAAACTGTTTTTCTTTCAAAAGTCTTCCTCACAAAATAACACCTACACAAGCTTATTAGTCATTTGTCTAAGGACTATTTTTTTCACTTAATCACTTTTAAATTACTTGCTTTGTTATGAATACAGTTGACTCTAAACACACCTTGATCATTGTCTCTAACAACACTAAACCAACTGAAAATCTGGAAGCGATTAATGGTGGAGCTAGGAACATTCCTTAGGGCTGACTCCCAAAAGAAATTTGGTTTACCCTGAGAATGGAAGCAATTTTTTTCAGTCTTATGAAGGTCACTTGCCCATCCACCTCTAGTACAATTTTGAGGTAAGGCAATAATAATGTGGGAAAATCAGAACTACTTCCTGATCTAGGAACCATGTACACACTAATGAAATAATGAGAAAAGTGAGTGTTCAGTACAGGCTGAACAGGAAAAATCTGCCTTCCAAGCCTTTAGGTAGGCAAGAGAACCCCTTACATTTAGCATTAATTAATGTTGACCATGTTGAGTTTTTAAGCTTTACGTTTTGGTCTCATCTGTAATCTAAAGGATAGGCAGAAAAAAACTAGTCTGTTTGCCATAGTGTTTTGAGAACGATTGCTGAGTAGAAATACTGCCCTAAGACTGATATTTCTGTCAGTCCTGCATAAAAGTTAAAAAAGTCTGAATAAAATGTCCTAAGTTTTGTCTTTGAAGGAATGAGTGAATTGGATTTAGAATAAGCTCATCAACACCTTTCAGCATCTGCAAATGCACTTGTACTACTCACCCACCGAACAATTTTGAAGGGATAAACCCATAGAGAACTGGACTTCTGGTCATTGTAAAAGGAGGATCAATGTTACGACTGTAGTCTCCAAGTCAAACCAAAATCTCTAGCTAAATTTTTAATTGAAAATTTTGAAACCCAGAGAATACATAACATGAGTGTTCTTGGTTGTGGTTTTCAAAGCTATCACATATCTTATTCAATGTATTGCTTTTAATAAAACAGACTACTAAGGGAAGGAATGAATGAAAGCTCTAATATTAGTTTTATACAAGACAAGATTGTTCCGTATAAACTATTTATTGATACATACCAGTTTGTTTTATTGGCTCTTAGCCACCTCCCTCCCCCAACCCTACCTCCCCAGCCCTCAAACGCAAATGTTATAGAAATTGGGGAAGGGCACATTTGTACAGAAGCTTACTCCTGGGTTTACCTCAAGTCATAAAATGAAACAGAAATCTTTCAGGGAGCTAAGAACGCATTTAGAGAGTAAGGGGCTATTGCACTTTAAAGAGAAGTATGCTTTAAATTAAAATAACGTGATCATATGTTAGAGGAGGGACTGCTATCAAATGAAACATGCAGTTTCCCTGGGTTGGTTGTTATAAGCAGAAATTAAATCTAGGCTTTTGCATTTAAAAAACCATTAATTTTCACAGCCTGATTTCAACAGCTCCACGCTTATTAACTCCAAGTCGGGACTGAGCTCAAATTTAGGTCTAGGCACTATATAAGGACATAGCAAAGAACAAAAATTTGTCTCCAGAGACTTGCCATTACTTTCCTGAATTTACTTTTAATTTGCATTACTATTTTAGCTAGCTGTCCTCTTGCATAGTGCTATCACCATATGATTCCAAACCTTGAAACAAACATTAAGCCACAAAATAACTCTTAGGAAGTGGTTTGAACTTCAGATGGGCAAATGCTGTTGTGGACAAGCGTATACACTGACAGTGATGCAAAGAATAGAAGTTTAGAGGATGCCACTGTTCTGTATGGTTGAAGCTTTGCTCTATTACTGGTGATAGTCCAAACAATGTAATAAGTTTATTTTCAGAAATACTGTTTAAAGCAACTGAGATGTCTAATGAGAATATGTTGACACAAGTTGAACTGGAATAGAGTCAAAATATTTTTAGATGGTGAAATATTTTGTTTTGATTTAATTTTCTTAGTTTTGAGTGTATCACTTGGATTTGTTAAAATTATCATATTCATCTAACTTTACTATGAAGACTTTCATAGGACAGCTGGAAAAATCCCACTTAACACTAAAATAAAAATGAAGTACTATTTCAGCACAGAGCACTGTATAAAATTCTTCAGACTTTTTATTTGATAAGGAATTTCAAATTTTCAAACTTGTTTCTACTCGAAACAGGAAAACCATGCCTTTTTAAAGAAAACTCAAAACAAAAGTTTCTAATTGAATAAAGTGGGGTAGGAGAAGACTGTGCATTCCAAAAGACTATGTGCAGCCATTCACCAGGCAATACTGATTTGATTTTAGTTGTAAAAGCCAGAGCTCTGAACTTGCAGTTTTTTCTTACAATTTTGTTTTAGTTGCTGGTCTGCTAAGTGATTGAAGTTGCTTTTCCTCTCTGTGCATGAGTTTGTTTGTCTGTAAAATGGAGACAACAATATTGATAACTACATTATTGCATTTTGCAAAACCACTTCAAAGGTCAGATGAAGAGTACTTTGTAAAAGCAAGGCATTTCTAATACAGATTTGCGTCATTCTCTTGCTTGTGGATTGCCTGAATAGCTTTATGACCTATTTCATTACAGACTTTCTTTTATTGCTTTTCTTTTTTTCAAAATAGAAGAGGAATCTGCAATGTCTGAACACAAAATGAACAATAAAATGTTGGCTAGTATTTTATTCTAACTACAGGAAGAGCTCTGTTTACAAATAAATGGAAGGACATAGATAAGTATGTTGACATCCTGAAGATGTGACTTTCTGGTTTTGGTGAGAAATATATCTTGGATTATTGGCTTGATGGAAGGATTTTTTTATCCAAAGCTTATTCACTTTCTTTCTATCTATAACATCTCATCTAATAAAAAAAAAACGTTACCTCTAATTCAGACCTTCCTAATGAGCAAGTCAAGATGAAAGACTACAGTAATTGGAGTAATGTTCTGACATTAAAAACCAAACACAAACCCAACAAAAAATCCAGATAATTTTCTATACTGGGTCTAGTGGCTTGGAGTTAATTTTCTTCATGGAAGCCCATATGGTGCTGTGGTTTGGATTTGTGACTAAACAACTAACACACCAATGTTTTGGCTGTTGCTGAGCAGCACTTGCATAGCATCAAGGCTTTCTTTTCCCCCCAACTCTGTCCCCACAGTGAGTAGGCCAGGGATACACAAGATGCTAGGAAGAGACAAAACCTAAACAGCTGACCTAAACTGACCAAAAGGATGTTCCATACCACATAACTTCATGGACAGCAATAAAAAATGAGAGAGGCTGGGGGGTGGGTAGCCATTGCTTGGAGACTGGCTTGGTTGATCCACTTGTGGGATGTGGTGAATGATTGCCTTTGTATCACTTGTTTTTGCTGTGATTTTTTTCTTCCCTCTTTACTCATTAAACTGACTTTTGAAGAGTTTTTATTTTGACCCAGCAGTTTTCTTGCTTTTGCTCTCCCTATTCTCTCCCCTGTCCTGCTATCGGGGGCAGGGAGGGGAGTGAGTGAGCAGCTGTGTGGTGCTTAGCTGCTAGCTGGGGTCAATCCACCACAATTCCCTACTCTTCTTGTACTTTTAATAACTAATTTTCAGATTCACCGAAGTGGTGGAGTATTTCTTATTTCTTTGTACCCTGAGTTTAGAAAAATACTTAGTCTTGAAAAATCGGTGTCTATTTCATAGTTTTAGGTGGTAGCCTGCATAAACCTAAGCTCTCTTGTTCCATATCTTGAACATGAAAGTCACAGGGTACAATCCTTTCCTGGTGCCCAGAGCAGTGTTCTGCCTAACCTGCTAACTGACCTGGATAGACACAAACTCTTTCTAGCCTGAGTGTCATGTGATGTCACTTGCATCGTAATAGTGCTGTGCTTGACCAATAACGTGACTGTGTGGCTTCTGGATTAGCACTGATTTGTATCCCATCACTTGGTCATGCAGGATGGAAAATCTTGTCTGTTCATGCTTGTCATAATGTACTATTCATTGATAGATAAAAAGTCCTACAGAGGGCATGTCAATGAATGTGTGTTTTAAAAAAAAAAAGTTTTCCATACAAGACCTTTATCAAAGCTTTATGAAAATCTACTGATCTTCAGCCCTAATCATTTTTTAATCTTTTAATAATAATTTTTATTTGTTTGTTTTAATTCAGGCTCTCTGGAATGAATATACCTCCTCCAGTTATCAGCAACAAAAACTGGCTCAGACTACATTTTGTAACAGACAGCAACCACCGATACCGTGGATTTAGTGCTCACTACCAAGGTACATTTAAAGAAATACATTTTTTGTTGTGGTTGTTTTTGTTAAGAAAAAATAAGTGCCTGAAGTTGTAGAGGAAATGGGAAGGGCCATTTAAAAAAATCCTCATAAAGGTATAGTTTGTATTTGCATAAATGATAAATTCAGCTGTGCAACCTGTTATATCAAATTATAGTATGTTAAGAGTATGGGTAGTGTATTATGTAGTGTATCGAAATACAATTATAAAAAAAATTCCAGCAGATATCTGCTTCACTTTACCCTGTGCAAGTACTTAGCTTTTAAAATGGTCCTAATATTCTGAAAGATATTGTGTAACAGATACAGAAATAATGTTTTTATTATTAAAATATGTATTTGCCTCTGTGGTTATACAAGTTATGTTTGTAAAACAGTGAGTAAGTTTCTATTTACTAATGTAGCGTTTAATCACCATTATCTCTTACTACCTATTTCTGAATGCCTTGTGCTATTAAGTGTTTAATTAACGTGTAAGATTCTTATCCACTGTTTTTATGAACAAGCATTATTTTGAGTAAGAGTGAAAGCATCTGAAGCGTTAACTTGGGAATATCACCATTTGGAACAAGGTCATTATAATGATGAAGTGCTAATGAAAACTGAGTTTCATTAGTGTATGGTAATACTGTCTGCTTTTTCACAAGCATTACTGTAAATAATATTTTTCAGTATCTACAGTGTATCAATGGATCTTCAGGGAACAGTAACCCTTTTTGTGCTTTTGTGCTTTTCCATTTATCTCTATTCTCTGTAGGAAATTTAGCATAGGAAGAGATTAGCTGCATAAATGTTTGCAGAATCTGATAAAATTAATCAACTAATGTAAAAATTGCAACTAACAAAAGACTAGGACTAATTTTTTAATGTAATTGATCTTTTATAATATTAAACTTTTTAGAACTCTGTGTGATTGCCTCAGATAACATGTTCTATAGAAGAAGAGAGCAAATTTGTTTACTATTTCAGTAAATATTGTATAGCTCTGTTTAGACTTCCCAAGTTCATAGATGTTCTGGAATGTGTATTCTGAGTGAATTTAGGTAGAACGAGCCTTCCTGCTGTAGCTCCAGGGCTGCTATAACTGTTTACGAAAGGCACTGACTCATTTTTTTGCATGGTATCCTTCATACCAAATAAGAGAAACCACACTCTTTACTAGGAAATCGCTAGCTTACAGGACTGTTAAAAGATATAAAATAGGAACTTTCTCTCTTTGATCCTACCCCACAATTGAGAAACCATGTGATAACTATTTTGGTGGTTTCTGTGAAGTAGTTTGGATTGTTGAGATGTTAGTTTTTGAACTACTGAGAAAAGGAGAACAAACTATGTCTCAGATGATACACATATGTGCGTTCCTGCTGAAAGTGTGAGGTAATAGATAATGAAAGAGAATAGACTTTTCTTTAGTTTCAAAAAGTGTTTTCTCCAAGTCATATAAAACATGTGAGTTGGTAGGTGTGGGAGATTTGAATATGCTGTGTATCTTCTATTTCCCTTTACCACCTAAGTTTGTAGTGATTACATTATGGGGTTTTTACTATTATTTTGGTTTGCTTATTTTTAATTTTAATTTTAATTAATTTTTAAAGGTAGATTGCTGAATGTATGTTAAAGTGTACTCTGCACGAAGTTGTGAAATGCTGCAGTAGTCCACCATGCTTAAAATGAAGAAATATCTTTTATGAGTCTGAAAAAAAATATGTAGGCAGTAAATAATTTCAGCATGTAAATGCATTAAATGTGCATACTCAAGCAGACATGATCATTAAAAATTAACCTTGATAGTAGAAAATGGAAAAATGCATTGTCAGGTAATAGGGAGGAGTGGTTGATGGCAGGCTAAAGGAGAGAGTGTGAGGAAATTAAATAAACATATTAAAAATCTTTCATACATTTAGAAAACAAATAAAAATGTCTAACACAAAATATTTCAGTTTGTTAAGAACTGAAATCTTTATTTTTTTCAGTTAGAGACAACTTTAAGCCTTTTTGTAAAGCCCATTTTCAAACAGTAATTTCACTGGTGCGCTGACATGAGTTCATAGAATCATAGAATCATAGAATCATTGGGTTGGAAAAGACCTCTAAGATCATCAAGTCCAACCATCAACTAACACCACCATGACTCCTAAACTAGCCCCTGGAGTGCCACGTCTATACCTTTTTTGAACGCCTCCAGGGTAGACGACTCCACCACCTCTCTGGGCAGCCTGTTCCAATGCCTAACCACTCTTTCAGTAAAGAAATTCTTCCTAATGTCCAATCTAAACCTCCCCTGACGCAACTTGAAGCCATTTCCTCTCGTCCTATCGCTAGTTTCTTGGGAGAAGAGTCCAGCACCCGCTTCCCTACAACCTCCCTTCAGGTAGTTGTAGAGAGCGATAAGGTCTCCCCTCAGCCTCCTCTTCTCCAGACTAAACAACCCCAGTTCTCTCAGCCGCTCCTCAT
>WAAD01020571.1:30585-67132 GCA_013389945.1 Fregata magnificens
CAAGCTCCTCCGCCAGCTCCCTCAGCACTCTCGGGTGGATCCCATCCGGCCCCATAGACTTGTGAGCGTCCAGGTGGCGCAGCAGGTCGCTGACCGCTTCCTCCCGGACTGTGGGGGGTTTCTTCTGCTCACGGTCCCTGTCTTCCACCTCAGGGGGCTGAATACCCTGGGGATAACTGGTCTGACTGTCACAAAAGCAGATAACTGGTAAAAATAAAAAAAGTATTCCAAAGAGCCATGTAGTACAGATACGTGTGCCTGTTTTTCTTTTCAGGAGTTTATTTCTGCATCACTTCTGAGAGGGTGTGTCAATAGCCTGTGTTATCACTGTACTACACTGTACTGTTGCAAAAACCTGCTCTTTCCCCTGCTTAATTAACATAGATATTACTGTAACTTCTTTCTGACTTCCCTCCTTGAAACTTAATCTTTCCTACATAGCACCACTGTAACCAGAATTAGTAATTTCTTACCATTTCATCTACTTTACCTTTCTTTATTCTATTGGTGTATCTTTCGAAGGAGCCAGATTCCAAATTCTGAACTTCAGAACACTGCATAATTCTTATTCCATCACTGTTTGGCACTTCAGTACTCTTTTCACCTAATCTCTCCCTTGGCTTGCTGGTTTTGTTTGCACAACTGCACATTTTGTGGTAGCGTATTTGGGTGGTGGTTTGACCCTGAGTAGCAGTGAAGCACTCCCACAGCCCTCTGCTCACTCCACCCCCTCAGTGGAACAGGGCAGAAAATAGGAAGAACAAGAGTGAGAAAATATGTGGATTGAAATGAAGACGGGGAAGATCATTCATCAGCTGATGTCCTGGGCAAAATAGTCTTGATTTAAAACATTTAATTACTGGTTTGGGTGTTGAGAAACAAAGACAAATATTTAAACAATTAGGGAAAGCACCTTTCCTCTCCCCTTTTGCAGGCTTAACTTCATTCCAGCCACCTCTCCTTCCCCTTCCTCTATCTACGCCACTACACTTTGTCTCTTCAGTGGTGTGACGGGCAGTGCAGGAGGTTCAGGTCAAGGTGTAGAAGTTAGTTTCTGTTTCTCACTTCCTTATTTCTCACTCTTTTCTTCTGCCGTTCCTGCCTTATTACTCATTTCCTCTGCTCTGATGTGCATTGACCATGGGCCACAGTCTCTTAGGGGAAGAACCTGCTCCAGTGTGGGTTATCCATGGCTTCCAGTTCCTTTGAGGGTGTTACTAGCTCTGGAATGGAGCACTCCTGCTCTGGCCTTGTTCCTTTCTCTCAGTGTTTACTGCCTTTTCTTAAACACATTTTCACAGAGATGCCAGAAATTCCACTGATAGGCTTAGTTGTGTCCTGTGGTGGGTCCATTGCAGAGGCAGCTGGAACCAGCTGTGACCAGCATGGGGCAGCCCCGACCTCCCATCACAGAGGTCACATGTGCAACCCCCCGGTTCCCCTGCTACCAAAACCCTGCCATTTATACCAGTTACAGTCTGAAAAAAACCTTGTTGGTTGGTGTATTCAAAGAAAAGAAAATAAACAAGTTTTGTGGCCACTTTTTAGGCAGGATATGAAATAACTAAATCTTATTCCCTTCTGTTCTCTTACATTTATGAAAATTGCTTTTTTTAAGATTCTTTTTCACAAGGCAGCCTCACATGGCCTAGCTTCAGTGTAATATCTAAAGGTACTATGGCCTAGACATTTGGAAAGAAGACTAAAAATGATGCAATGCAGTCTTAAAATCTAGCTGCGTATGAAAAAAAAACCCAACAGAAAACCTAGGGTATTACATAATCTTTCGTAAACATCCTTTTGATTTCATTAGTTATCATATTTTGCCTAATTTTCTGTTTAAGGCTTCAGTCTTGCAAACAGCTGTGAAAATGTTTAAATTGGCTTATACAGAACAAATGAAATTTACTGAGCTACATGAAACTATGGGAAACTCAGTTTCATATAAGTACATTGTAATGCAGGTTATGTGTATGAATTTCTTTTAATAGGCATTTTAATTCACAAAAGGTATTGAATTCTACAGTATTTAAAAGATGTTGGTAAATGATAATCAAAGTGATATATGTCAATTAGAAGAGAATCAAAATGTTTCTCTACCCAGGTTGTGGTGTCATAACCAAGACACGCTTATTCTTGCTTGTCTGATCACCCTTGTTTCAGCACTTCTATTCACTGAGGGTTCTCTGTCTTGATGTTTTCTGTCCTTACTGCTTTGTTAAAACTCCTTTTGAGTTAGAAACTGTTGGCTGAAGTAGAACCAAAGCTTCTTTGGATCTTCCTGAAGCTGCTGCTTCAATGTTTCTTGGCACTGGTAATCCTCTTTTGCTGTTACTAAAATTAGTTCTGCTTTTTTACTCCATCCATTTGCAGTTCCTGTAAAAGTTCCTTTTGCTTGCTGCTTTCTGTTGGCTACTCTTTGCACTCCATAACTTACATATGAATCCATAATATTATCTAAATAGACAGAAGGGATTAAGTTAGCTTCACAGCTTCCAGTCTTACAGGCTGGTGTACACAAACTTCAATATTCTTTATGTCAAGCATACCTGGACTCTGAAAGGGCTTTTGGAAAGGGCTTTTTTTCTGATAGTTAAACATTACTTTAAGAATCTGTAACTTTGCTATCTTTTGAGATGCAGCATCCTTTCTCTCCCCCTCTCTCCCTCCTTCCTTCTTTAAAGCTCTGGAAGGTTTCAGTAGTAGCCCTATACCTGCTATTTATTTCACTTGTGAAATTCATTTCTTAACCCCTTTTATTTCCTTCCCCCTTTCCTCTACCTTTGTTCAAGCCATGTACAAACTGATGCTTCTACTATGAACAAAATCGTATCAAATATGTTGATTGAGTGCACAATCGCATTGGTCTTCCATTAAGAATCTTTGCTTATAGGAAAATACAGATGAAGAGATGAAATATCCATGAGCTTTTCAGAATAAGATAAAATTTAACTGTCATGCTTATGTTGAAAAGCATGCAAATGGTTACTCTGTTAACACTTGACAGCCAACTATGTAGAGCTGAAGTTAGATAAATGCCAACACTTTCAATGTGTGGTGCAATATGGAAAAAACTGACGTTGAAAAGTTTTCTCTTTCTCTGCTTGATTTTCCATTGTTCTTTTCTTTTTATTTCTGTCATTTTGTATATGAATAGAAATGTATCTTCATTCAGAAATTATTTATAGAGTTAGACTTGTCTTAGATTTTTTTGTTGGTTTTGCTTTGAGAGAGAACTTGAAGCAATTGGCAATCAGGTAAAGAACAGAAGTAAGTAGTACTAAGCTGCCTCAGAACATCATGGCTAGAGTTGCAAGAAGGGGAAAACTGTCTCTTTCACTTTTTTTTCAGAACATCTAACAATTTAAACAGAATTTGTCATTCATTCCTCATCTCAAAAGCTGTTGCAATGAACAGTACACAGTACTACTACCGGAAGACTCAGCAGTCGTAATAAAGTCTTAGGTGATATTCAGCTCCAAGACACCAAAATGTAGATGTCTCTGTATTGTAACCTGTAGGTTTAGATGCCTATAGGTATCTAGATACCCATTAAAGTTGGGGAGCCGAGGGGCAAAGTTCAGCTGCACATGAATTTGTGTGCACCAACATATGAAATCACCTAGGGTATCCCAGATATTTTTATAGCAGTGGCAGAAGTGCAGCGGTTCTTCTGGCAGACAAACCAAGGTGTTGCAAAGCAGTATGTTATGAAGTATCAAAATTGCACCAACCCACACTATGTATGGGCAACTGAATCTTCCCCATACCTATCTCACCCTGTCAGTGCAGGTTACAGAGTGATTCAGCTGACCACATGGTAGGGGTTGGGTAGAGGTTCTCTAGAGTAAATGAGATACCTGCATGGTGTTGGCAAATTAGAATTTACAGGAGACCATGCTGTTCTGGCACAGAAACTAGAAGACAGGGAAGAACACCTAAAATGACAACAAACAGCATATAGGCAGCTGTTTTGTCCTGTCCAAGGTATGTACTATAAGATTAATTAAAACATTACATTCCACTGACTACACTGACTAAATTTCTATTTATTATGTTAGTTTATACACCTAGTGCAACTATAGACACACAGATGTAGGTGTCTTAATCTCAGGTTGAATCTCACATAATGTGACTACTCACAGAAACGGCTTTTTACTACCAATGTGCTCATGGGATCTTGAGATTCCCTGGGAGAAATTAAGGTGCTGCATCATTTGTGCCACATCTGTAGAAGTCTTCTACTTAAATAAGGGCTGTGCTTGCTTCTGGCAGTGTAAATAAGTTGCCGGTTGCATTGGTAATTTATTTGACAGGTGACAGATTTTTTTTTTTTAAGAAAGATATTTAGTTCTCAGTATTGTAAATCTGTGAATTTTCAGACCCTGTACTCCTATTGTCAAAACAGCCCAGATGGCTACCTAATTTTGCAGTGGATGGAGGAGAAGGGAACCCTCTCTTCATAGAATGAAAGGAAATTACCAGAGCTTCTCAGCAGTCTTTTTTTTTGCCCCCAGGCATAAAAAGAACTTAAACTGCATACACTGTCACACAAGTAAATGTTTTTAGCAGATTTTCGTACTCCTAGGTCTTCTAGCTGTGCTGCTTCTTATACTGATCTATACTTTCTGAACAGCTGATTTTTCACTTTTGCACTCTTGAGATGTCTTTTATTCACAACTATACACCCACACAATGACAGTGTGCAGAATGACATTGATTTTGCTGTAGTCAAGTCAGAGAGGAGAAAAATTGCTGCATTTTGTTGACCGTCCCCCACTTTAAAGTACTTATTTTTAGAATTCTCCCAATTATAGGGTTTAATAACACCACTGTTGATGGTTAATTAATTTAGTTCTGATATTGTATACAGATCCAGAAAGATCTGTTTCTAAAATTTTAATTAACTTTTTTCTACTTCAAGTAAGATCACCATTCATTTAAAAAGTCAATAGAACTAATGTTAAGTATGAAAACATGGTAGTCTGTGCTAATGATTAAATTGATGGATTGCAGTTTACTGCTGAAATAAATGTTAAGTGATGCAGTAAAGAGTCTTTCCCATTTTTTAATGATTTAACAGATGCGTCGTCTTAATTTCATTCTTATCCTAAACAAAAACCTCTAATGTTTTAGGTACATTCAAACATTTTAATATGTTTCTATTTCATTTAATATTCTACACAATTCTGTTCATTGTTTACAAAAGAGCAAATGACAATGTTTTATGTACTACTGACTGTAATTCTGTAGAAGAGAAAAAAAGTACTGAATTACTTTTTGTTTCAATTTACATAATACTCAGAAAGTAAGTATTTTCCTTACCTAACTCAGTTTTGTTGGAAGTTCAGGAATTTATAAACTGAAATGAAAAACAACATTTCAAACAACAATAAAAAACCAGGAGAATGGGATATTCTGTCGCACGAGTGAGAGTGCACTTCACTCATAAGAGAGAAGCAAAATATATTTTATTGATATAAAGTAGTGAGTTAACAAGGTTCTGTAGTAAATGTAAATGTGACAGTGATTTAACAAGATTCGATGGCAAGGTACACTTGGTTATTTACTGCATAGAGGACAGGGTCAGAGAAAACTGTCAGGGAGACCCTCCCGTTAAGTGATGAGGTTCAGAAAGGATCCCCTTGCTTTCTAAACTCCTAGGGGCGGCTAGATCCAATCCTAGTCCCGGACTTGGTCAACGGTTTATGTCTAAAGGATTATATATGTGGAATCAATCCCTTATATCACTTAGCTAAGATTTCAAAGTTTAGCATGCTATCAGTCACTTACCGAAGATCTGTTACAGCAAGGAATCTCTCAACCTCAAGGAGTAACCTTGAGAGGCATCCCTACTCAAGGCGGGATCCTGGCGTGCAGCCCGCTGCTGTGCAGGAGAGCTCCAAGGGCTCTCGGGCTGTTCACTATTTATGGGTGGGTAAGATGATTGACTCATAGTCATATTTGCATACCAACCCCAGGTCCCAGCCTCTTCACTGTGGTTAGGTGGGCATGCTGCACAATAGCCCTTGACTATTGTGTTGGTATGTGTCTCCCGAATCCACTTTGAAATGATGCAGCCAGACACATCCATTACCCCTGCCACTGGTGGTTATGGCTGGAGCAGGGTTACAGGAGATAAGGGTCAGGTTCGGGGCGGGGCCAGGGGGAGCATACTGTCTCATATTCAAACTATAAAATCCATAGGTAATATGAACAGTCCTGGCTTATGGAAAGGGAAAAAAGGTATTTAAAAATCAGTGTGGTTTTAATGATCCTATTCATATATATATATATATATATATATGAATATATAAAAATATTTTCAAATGTATATATTATATATACAATTATATATATATAAAAATTATTTTTTTATATATATCTATAAAAGGAATCCTCTAAGGAAACCAAATAAAAATCAAGAAAAATTAAGTATTAAAATAAATATTCTCCGACAGTGGAACTCTTCTGATAATAGTACATAACCTGTAGAGTTTATAGGACCTTCAGAATACTTCATTTTGATAAGGTCAAAACATTAATACATTAGCTTGTATATCTGTATGCTTCATGACCACCAAACAGCATAATATATTGCACTGATGGTCTGTTCATGTCAAGATGATAAAACAACTGAGGGAAAAACCTGGGATGAAACACTTGTTTACATTCAGAATATTTAGTGGTATTGAGATAAAGTGTTGGAACACTTTGTTTCCCTTTTGAAAAATGTTGATATTCAAATGCTCCCATAATATGCTTGGGCTCTTTCGTTAAGTGACTTATTTTTTCTGCAGCGAAAATTATTTCACCATAATCAAAAGTGATAAGCCATTCCAGTTAGTTTTTGTATAGCTTTGACCATTATGAAGTTTACTGGACACCGAAGGAAACAAACCTGAAGTGGCTAACTTTGGAAAACAGATTTTAAATGTTAAAATGAATACTGTCAGTGACATCAGATGTATTAGAATTATTTCTGCTGGATGATTTACTCCCATTTCCTTCCCTCCTGCCTCCCCCACCCAGCATTTTCAACTTTTTTTAATTATAGGAGGTCATTTTTCATTTTGGAGGGGGTTTTTTTGTACCGTTAGGGGACACCCACACATTGAAAGAGATCATTTTGGAAAGAAAACAGCCAGATCTAGAGAACTAGATAATGAAGTAACTGAATGTGGGATTTTTTGTGTGTCTTGCCTCATACTCTAGTTTTGCATGTCTTTCTAGTCAGACTGCATACATGATTATGCAGAATTATCTCTTCTCCCTGTCTCTATTTATTCTCTTTGGCCTAAAGACAGAGTTGGGTTTTTATTGTTTAGTTGCTTGAGAACACTTACACTTTTGACAGAAACCATATCCTTATGTCCTTGAGAATAAACGTGGAGTAGTTATTTAGTTTTAAATTTAGTTGTATGAACTGGATAACTATGTGTTGAGGCATAAAGTGTGTGAAATATAGTTGTTTTGCTCTTCTAAATGTTTCTCCCTCCTTTATGGTTTGTGAAGACTCTAATCACACCATATGCATGAAGACAGTAATATGTGGAATAGCCTCTTGCCTAAAGATAGGAAAGTTATTCTTTTTCCAGTAGAAAAATTAGATCAAAAATTCTGTTCTGGAATATGAATATGGAAGTGACCCATGCAATATGTTATGTCAGAAGTTATTTCTTAGCGTTAAATATGATACTACAGTTTTTACTAATACCCAGTATAGAAAAGGTTGAGGACATTTGGCTTTACTCTTCAGAACTAAGTCTAAGATTATCTAATTCCAGAAATAAAAGTACCTTTTGCAAAGTATCTCCCAAACTCCTTAGTAAATAAGGAGTCAAATCTATTCAATGAAAAGTTAACATTTTAATGAATTCTACTCCAAGTAAGGAATGAAAGAATTTTCTGAACTACCTTTTCAGTTTCCAGCTACACTTTCTCCTCCTTGGTTCCAGTCAGTGGATCTTTTTATACTTCAAAATAAGAGCTGCTTTATTTGTGTATTGTATCAGTAGCGGTACCAGAAAGCTGAAAGAATTTAACTTTTTTTTCTCATTCACAGACACCTGAAAATCAATTAAACATATACCTCCGTTTAACAAAGTGTTTTCACTTAAATGCAGCTGAGGCAATAAACCTTGCATACTAATGAACATTATTATATGTCTGTAAACTCACTAACTAGTACCAAATAGTACCAAAGAGATTCTCAGTTATGTAATTTCTTTAGATCTTCATTATGTCAAATTTCAGTACCATTCATATTTGAAAGAAAACTTGATAAAACCCTTCTGAGAACCATGTTGGTCATACCTTTTCTGTTTCTAGGTCTGTTTGCCAGAACAACAGTAGAATAGCCGTGTGAATACTAAAGTGTTTGTAGCATCTCCTAAGAGTAATTTTTTTTGTTCTTTTTTTTTTTTTTAAATTATTTCCTTGCTTGCTTTTAAGATGTCAATACATATATTTTTTGGCTGAATCATGTATCAATATTAACATTAAGTTTTACCTTTTCAGAAAATGAAATTAGCCCAATTCATGTTGTTTTATGCATTTTCAATTAGAGTGTTATTTTTTTTGGAAAGCTGATATGTTTTGGGGTTATTAACATGACCCATGAAATTTCCTGAATGTCACCTATTTTTAGCTAATTCACAAAGCTTTGTCCACAAGTGGCGAGACGAAATTTACATATGAACTGAGGTATGGAGGTTGAGAACTGTGATTAGGAGAGAAGAAAAAAGGAAGGGTAAAAAGAAATATTTGCATCGGGAACCCCTAAAATGTTAGCTGAGAGTTCTTAATGGAAAGGAATACATAGGAGAAAGACAGAGAGCCAAGTTAAGCGATTAGAGTGGATAGTGAGGGATTGTGAAGAAAAGATTTAGGTGAGAAGACTGACAATAATAAGGAGATTGAACATGAAGGGAATTTGTTGAATAGTTATGACTTACTGGATAAGAAAACTTCTTGTATAATGCATAGCCTGGTTGGAATCTAGTCTGTGCTAGTTGAGAAAAATTGGCTTGAACAGGTAGCCAGGACAAACTGTGGAAGGTATAAGATGGCATGTGTGGAGAGAAGTCTTCAGAATGATTCTGCTAGTGTCCTCAAATTCGACTGCACAGCTGTGAATATGTTCCTTCCTGCCATGAAATAGCTGAAACCTGCCAGAAAAGTTTGGGTCAACAAGGTGTTTTTTGCACTGTATAGATGAGGATCTGTTAAAAATAGCATAATGCAGAGCTGGCTATAATTCCTTTCTGTTATCATTTTTGAAGAAGTTAAAAGGTGATTTGTGAATGACATACAAAATTTAAGTTACCCTGAGAAGTAGCTTAGGTATCATAAGATCATAGGATAATTCAGGCTGGAAGGGAACCTCCTACTCAAACAAAGCTGGGCATTGAGATAAAGCCATGTTGCTCAGGGGTTTATCCAGTTCTATCTTGAAAAGTCCAAGGACAGAGACTGCGTAACGTCTCCAGGCAATCTGTTCACAGCTTGACTGTCCTCGCAGGGTAAAAGTTTCTCCTTATATGTGCTTGGCACTTCTCTTGTTTCAACTTATACCCTTTCCTCTTGTCCTTCCACCTCATATGTATTGGAAGGCTCCTTCTAGCCCCTGCTGAAGCTCTCTGGGCTGAACAAGTCCAGCTTCCTCAGCCTCTTCTTAGAGGGCAAGTGCTCCGGACCATCTGCCAAACTCCAATTTATCAAGTTTCTTCCCAGGGCCCTTTCCTTTTGGTGAGTCTCAAACTGGACACAGAACTAACAAGTGCTAAATAGAGGTGGGAATAATCCCTTCCATCAGTGTATCAGCCATGCTTCTGTTAATACAGTTCAGGATGCTGTTGGCCAGGGCACATTGCTGGCTCACATTCATCTTGCTGTTCACCAGGTCCACGGGGCCTTTTCAGCAGAGCTGCTCCCCAGCCAGTCAGACGCCAGCCTTTCCTGTTGCAGGGGTTGAATTTGCCCTTGTTTAGTTTCATAAGATTCCTGTTGGCTCATTCCTCCAGCTTGTCTTGATTTGTCTGCAGCCTGGTGCTAAGTAGTTTGTCTTTTCATGAAAGAGATAGAAAAGCCACATGTTTAAATCATAGTTTCCCCTGGAAAGTTCTGAAACTTATATGTGTTAAATAAATTAATGATGAAAAAAATTATAACTATGGTCTTGAAGGAAATTTCAGTTTTAAGAAATAGACCTTCTGCTTTTTTTTTTAAGCCATTTGAGCACTCTGTTTTGATACTTGGAGCAAACCAGTCAGTAGTACTTAAGCTAAGAATCATTCAGCTACCCAATGATCCTAATATAAATTTATGAATATTAACCAACCTGAAAGAAATTAATCCTTTTACCTCTTGTGGAGGCTATCACAATGTCATTTTTGAGGGTTAATTGAGATTTAAGTATCCCATGGTCTTTGTACAGAGGCAAAATGTTTCTTTTTGTACTCGTCTTTGTACTCAGCTTGTGTTAGAATTAATGTGGTGGTGGTTTTGGGGAGTTTTTTAAAATTATTTTTAATTATTATTTCCTCCGGGACAAATTTACATGATACTTGCTGAAAATTCTCAATCACTGCTATCCAGCAACTTTTTCTTACACGCAAAAGAAGTTACTTTGGAACTCCGTAGAATCTTTCAGAATCTCTTGCCTCTGCAAAGATGGTCATAATGCCATTTAATTTATGTAAAGTAAAAATCTAGCAATGATGGTAAAACTGTTGACAGTTTTGACAGAAGCCAAATTCTAAGTACAAATAATGAGAACCTAATGAGAGAGACAGAGAACATGATATGCTATAAGCATCGAATAGAACTTCAATTTAAAGAATTATCAATATTTTTCAAGACCCATTCAGAAGGTTTCTGATGTCTTTCATAGTTACATTTCTGAGAAAAGAAAGATCAGCAATTGAATTTTTGTCCCCCAAAACAACCCAACAAAACTTCCTGCCAGTCAGAAATGCTCATGTGATTCCAGGAAAGACGTTTAATACAAATTGGTTTACATCAAGATAAGTTTACATAAATCATTCTCAAATCACAGCACTGTGTGAGTTAGTTTGTACAGAAGATATGAAACTTGTTTTAGAGATGCCTTCTATAATTTTTGCTGCTACTAATCCTAATAATATTTAAGTGATAGTTATTTCAACTTGTTACCCACTAAGGACCTTAACTTCTAAAAAATTACATATACTGCAAAGAATGTTACATTCCTGTGTACACAGAGAAACTGTTCTTTTTATATTTAGGATTTTATTTTTCCTCAAGGATATTAAGAATGGAACATTACTCATTTAAAAGATATAAAAATAAATTAATGGAAATAAATAAAAATAAAACCAGAAAAAAAATCAGCTTAGTGACAATCATAGCATCCCCAATAAAATTCGGTACTCCAGAAACTCATGAATTCTTACATAATCCATTGATGTGAAATTGAGAATTACTGCCTTTCACACAAGAGAAGGTTTATAGAATATACATATTATAGTATTTATGATGGTGCAAGGACCATCTAAATCCTGTATTGTGCTTCCTGCTTTCTTTTATTTCTTATTGTGTCAGTGGTGGACCATAGAATATGGTAAATTTAGTCTATTGACTTTGGTTTCAGGTATTTTCTTAGATTGTCTTTTTCCCATCTCAGTAATCTCAGTGGGATTCAGAGAGGAAAGCACGTGGAACTACCTCATGTTCTCTACAGTACCTCCTTGTTGAGCCTCTCATCCTGGCATTAATATCAGTATGCTAGAAAAAAGGGAACATTCCATTTTTATTTTGAAGTATCTTCATTTGAAAAGTATCATGACTCTGGTAGAATGAATGAAAAAACTTTTATATTTTATATGCAGTATTCTTACATAATCTTTCTCTTTAAAGAAAAAAAAAAGACATTCAGAAGCAGCCTAAATTCAACGCAGCTTCAGCCTTTTAATTCGTAGTTTTCTAGAAAAATGAAAATATATGAACAATTCTGCCCAATGTCTTTAAGTCTTTTTCTACTCTTACTGTTTGAAGTATCTTATATGGAAAGCATCCTGCAATATGTTATGATACATTAAGATCGATATCTGAGGTAGAGAGCTTGCACTGGTTTCCCAGTTTCAGCCCCCTGATGCTACAGGCTGCTATTTGTGCTTTTTTCCAAGGTACCTATGCTAATATTAATCCTAATTTCTGGCTTTTGTTCCTTTTGTTGTCTGAAACCTATTCTAGTTCTGCTTACCAGTACCTCTTTGGTTGTCTTCATGGTCTAATGATATGAAGGCACCTTCTAATGTAGTTACTTCACTTTTTTTATAGAGGTAAAGAACTTGCTGAAAGCAGGCTCCGACAAAGCAAGAAGCCAGAAAGTCATGCTTTCTGGCATGCCTCTAGAAAATTGGCAAATTCTGTGAAAAATACTGAATTGCCATTTTTGCGTGGGAGAAAAGATTTTGTGATTGAGTCCAGGAATCTGTATGTCCTTGATTTGGATAAAGGGGACATTTCAGATAACTTGAGGAAGCTGAACAGCTTGAAAAGGTATTTCACTGTCTCAACAAACTTAACAAATATTGATAACTTCATACAAATTTAATTTTTATTTTTGAAAGTATTCTTTAGAGTGAAAATAACACGTGATCTTCTCAGAGAGATTTTTTTCCAGTGTCAGCTTTGAGTTTTTCTGGAAAATAAATTTATTTGCTGACCTACAGAACTTATATCCAAGAATATGATTGTCACAGGAGACAGACTTAAGAGTAGAGTATTTTTATAAGAAAAGGAAAAAAGTGGAAAGAATGTGTAGAACATATATTATTCTAAATTTCTAGTTCAAATATGCACTTTCAAAAATATATGATTCCAATTTAAAGAATATCGGGTTTTAAGACTCTTCAACAGATCAATATTTTTAAAAATAAACAGGGATGTTGGTGCATATGTGTATAAATATCTGATGAGAGGGAGTAACAGAGATGGAGCCAGACTGTTCTCAGTGGTGCCCAATGAAAGGATAAATGGTAATGGGCACATAATGAAATATGGGAAATTCCATTTAAACAGAAGAAACCTTTTTACTGTACATGTGGTTGAAAAATGGAACAAGTTTCCAAGGGAGGTTGTGGGAGTCTCTATCCCTGTAGAGACAGACTGGACATGACTGGACACTATTCTGAGCAACCTGCTTTCTTTGACCCGGCTTTTAGCAGGTGGGGGTGGACTTGGCAATCTCCAGTGGTGCCTTCCAACCTCAACCATTCTGTGAAAGTCTGAAGTGTTCAGATATGCTAAGCAATCAGTCATCTCAAAATTTGACCTCCTTAAGTTCTATCAGCTGAGCAATGTAAGAAGTATCCAAAACCAGCTGCCATTTCTGAAACTCAAATTGCCATAATTTTAGACATGTCAATATATCTTTTATNCCTGACCTTTTAAATAAACCCAAAAAATAAAAGATGGTACAGTTTAATTTATAATTCATTCAATCTCGCATTACTTTATAATTAACATTTACTCTGTTTAGAGATTAACTTCATTTATTTATTCTGAGTGAGAAATAAGAGAAGAATAATACTTCTTGTTAAATGTAATGCTTTGCTTTGTTCATAGGCATTGTATTTTTCACAGTGATTGAGAGTTATTGTCAGGATGCAGAAAAGGCTGATGGCTCCAAGGGCTGGCGAGCTGGGGGCCACAGGGGATCTGTGCGGGGGGCAGCAGTGCAGGGCATCACAGCCAGTGCTGGTCCCACTGCCTGCAGCCAGGGAGCAGGGCAGGCTGGGGGGCAGCCGGAGGCAGACCCCAGCCCTGGGCGTTGGGCACCTCCATGGGAATGGGGACAGGCCAAGGCCAGGCAGGGACATTAGCCCCATGGCTAGGCAGGGCAAGGCTGTGGGGAGCTGGGAACCAGCACTACTGTGGTGTCACTGGGGCAGGGACTGATGGCTCCAGGCTAGGGGTCCTGGACCCATAGGCATGGGTGGGGGGAGTCCAGGGGAGGCCCAGGGTAGGCTGGGCAGTGCTGTTTAGGCCCATTAGAGCCCTCAGAGTCCTGACAGTCATTGAACAGTACTTCAGTGGTATAAGATACATAGAAACATAATTTACATTTGGTATACAAAACTTCAGATCTAAAGTTAGTTGAATTTTAATGCACTTATATAATATAATGTTAGACACAGAATCTTATTATGGCCGAAGGGAACGCACCTTATATGGACTTAATGATTTATTGTTATTTCAATTAAAGTTTTAATGGTCTGGTAGGCTAAATTATCTAATATAGAAAAGCCTCAATAATAATAATAATACACTTAAAAAAGTTAAGAACTGCCTTCCTACTCTCCACTATTTTTCTTGTGTCTTCTTTTCACCCTTTTAACTGTTCGTCTGGCATGGGGATTACAACAAATTGATAGCATCCGAGGGTCTGTGTTTGATATTCGTGGTGGTGACAGGGTGGGAGGGGGGCTTCATCTTCAGTCTTGGAGTTCAATTGTTTCTTTTTCTATGTGTTCTTGACACAGTCTGCTTCTTTCTCATTGTTTACTAAGATCTGTAAGTTGCATATCAGGCTCCCTCAGCCTCAGTAAGTATAAAGGGCTGTTGCTTGTTAATCAGTGACTATGTAGCTTTATCAGAGCTTTACTATATGCAGTATTCTCAGAGCACAACATTCCCAAAATACAAACAGGTCAGGAAATATTCACTTGACCACTACAAATTATCAAAACTAGTGAAAACAACCTCAGACCAAGGCAAGCCTGCATGGGGTCAACACAAATCCTGTGGCCTTGTATTACTAATGGCAAAATTATACTTATTAGGCTACAGTCTTCAGATTTTCTGTATCATTCTCTGTTAATTTTGCTAGACACAGGTAGAGTAAACAATGCAAAAGATGTGCTTAAGTATTAAGGTTTGTATTCTTTCCTATGCAATGAACATTATACAGACTGATATTAAGGTAAACTGGCAAGATACCTCTTCTGCAAGCTTGTCTTTGCCATTTGCCTAGTAAATGAACAGCCTTTCTGAGAACTTCACATTATTTCTAACAAGTACTAATCTGTTCAAAAACAAAGAAAAAAATTATTAGCTCTTAAAATTATCTTCCCTGTAGTGAAGATTAATAAATTGGAGACATTTTTGGAGTCTGAAATTACTTTAGTAATCTTTAATAATAAGTTTGTGTCAAATAGCTCCTTAATGCCTAACACTGGATTTAGAATAGAAAATTTGGGCATTTAGCCTGCTTAGGGCAAAAATTAGATACCTGACCTAGATACTCGAGAGCAATGATACAAAGATTTTTTGATACTAAGAGTAAATGAAAGATGATTATTACTGGGTTTATCATTCATTATTTTTCCATGCATCTGAATTTCATTGAAAAAATAAATCTTAGGAGTGTCAAAGTCATATCAATATGTAGTTGTGGCTTTAGCAAGTATTGTTCTATCTGGTACTGTATATTTGATTTATGCATGCTAGCTTACTTGCTTATAGCACTGAACAGATATTAGGCAACTAATATAAATATCCCTCTGGCAGTAAAAGGAAAGTGTGAATTTCAGTTTATTGGTAACAAATGAGAGCACTACAATATAATGGCATGTCCAAGGTTACACAAGAAACAGAATTAGAAATCGGAACCTTTAAATTTTAAACTTATGGAAATTTCTGATTAAATGTCCATGACACATGTTCACATCAAAGTATTTTTTGAAAAGGTACATACAAGATTTTACAATAGTTTTTAACTTGCTTTAAACCCTTTTTTTTTTTTTTTTTTAAAAGGCAAGTTATAACACACATACCAGCAATAAATAAGTTGTATTATTTTCCCTGTTATTTCTTGATTCTTCTGCTTAAAATCTCGGAACACAATGCTTTCCAAAACTGTCCAAAAATGCAGTCATTAAAATCTCATTCATGAAGGAGCAGAGCAGCAGGTTCTGTTCTGGAGTATGGTCCAAGCTAAGCGCAGTGGGTTATATTTTGCACTGCAGAATGTATAAAATGCATTTGGTTTCCTTTTGTCCTAAGTAGTTCCTGGGACAGAAAGAAACTTATCTTTTTGTTACATGGTTGCTGTATACATTGCTATGTACATAGTCTATATAGTAATTACTCTTGAAGATTGCCTATTTGATGTTGTCCTATCCTTAAAAAGGATAATAAATCTTTCTGTTGCACTATGATTCACAAGAGCAAATTACAAAGAAAATAAATATATAAGACAATATTGGCAAGGCTTTTTAGTTGGCAAATACAATAAAGGTACTCTTTTGTAAGATGACTACTAGTAAATAAGGCCAATAGATGTGAATACTTTCCATTCCCATCATTTTCCTGTTCATTTCTTAGATTCCTATAATATTATTGAACGAGAGTCTAGAGAATTTATAAGGTTTTTTCTATGATTATGGTGGATTCCACAGATCTATCATGCATTGATGCGCACCTCTTTTGAGAAGAAAGCAAAGTGTGACAATATCTATGCAACAAATGATCATATGAAAATAATTCTTTTGTATTTCAAATCACTGCTTTCTCATTTAAAAGCATTCATTTGTGTGAAAGTTTGGTTTTGGTTTTGTTTTTTCTTAAAAGTAATAGGTCTTTCAAAAAGTATTTTCTCACTGAAGTTAAGCTAACTGAAAGAACAATATCCATATGTGCCTATGTTGGTCATTTTCATATTGTTTTTCTGTTAAACATATCTTACTGGAATAAAATCTATTATTTGGATTGATATATGTAAAAGAAAAAAAAGTGGTAGTTCTCTGTCTATGTCCTGAGTTTAGTGGAGGGGAGATAAATCATGTTAAAGTGTTTGGCATTTCTGTATTAGCAAAAACTAGAAGGTTGATTTTGTCTGGATAGAAATTCAGATTTTCAAATGTAATCAGTTTGATAAAATTAAGATACATAAATTTACCATATTTTCAGTATCTACTTAAAAAAATTTCAGGTGATCATAAGTTCACCGAGAAAAGCATCTGGAAAAATCATAGAGACATGCATTTGTATATACTGAAGGATGACAAATGTCTTTACCTCCTGCATCCCTGAAAATTTCTGGTCGATGCTTAATTGTTAGTTTCAGACTGTTCTGGTATATGTTTTACTGCAGCAGTTGATTTACATTTAAAATTAATATAAAAGATGGAGAGAAAAAGAAGAAAGAAATAACAATAGAGAGGTTGAAAAAAGAGAGAAAAAAATGCAAGTAAAAAAAATCATGAGAGAATGCAGTAATGCAAAGAAGTGCCTTCAGGTACCACAAAGAAATAAAAATTAAGTTCTGAATCAGTTCACGCAAATTGTGGACAATATGAAAACAAAAGGAAGCAAAAAGTACATATATTAAACTTCTGTCTAGACGGCTTTTGGAGTCTTTGCTATTTGGATAAATCCAGGGATCATTGCCTGTTTGAACTGAAGTCTAGAAACTTGCTTTGAACTGTATTTTTTCAGTCATGTATTTCTTTAAAACCACAGTTTTATTTCCTTCCTGAATAGCTGGGAACTGAAAATCGATTTCATCAGAAGAAAGTTTTATGTCAGCCATTTATACTGATTTTATATTCTCAAATGTATATTTGTGTTTCAGATTCCTTTCTCTTCTATTACTTACTTGTAAATCAACAGAAGCAAAACTGTAATTTGAACTTGAGAGCAGGTGAAATACTAGAAATTTATGAAGAATAAAAAGAGAATTTTGTGAAAATAATAAGGCTGGAATGACATCTAAAAAAATACATTAAAAGAGTCAAATAAGCTGTTATATCTACACTAACTTGAAAATTCCTTTAACAGATCCAGAATACATTCTTTATTAGGTTTGTAACTTTATTGGAAAGTCTTGCAGGCAGCAGATATTTAATGACAGAGAACATCAAAGAGAACAGTTAATTAAGATACTTTATTAGCAAAAAAAACCCCTTCTTAATGGGATGCACTGGTCACTACAAAGTTAGTTAATTATGGGAAGATTTTAAGTAAGGATACTAAATAAGTCTTGACTGAAAGTCCTTGAACATTTGAAAGAAGAATGAAGATGGAATATAGTGATTACTCTTTTGAAATTCTCTATATAATTGTAACCACCTCTGTTTTTCTTTAATGAAATATGCATTTTATTTTTGCTTAAGACTGCCAACAGTTCTTTCTCAATTACCCGTTGCAAAAGGATAGAATAGCTTACTTCTTGCTATTAAGATACACAGGAAAAAGCCCAGGCTGACCTCATTAGCACTTTACTATAGTGAGTCCTATCTAAGGTCATCTGCATTAAGGACCTGTAGCTTTGTTTGGGAAGTCTGTGGTTGGATCATATGTGTCACAAGGACTAATAAAGTCGTGCATCTTGAATTCATCCTGAATAAACAAGATAGTGAATATCCCTATTTGCCCTCACATATTGAACTCAATCTGATTCTTAGGAATTAATCAGCAAAACTAATTCTAATGAATTAGAATAGCTGCTGAACCGTAGCCTTAGATCCCATTTATTTGGTCTTATGAACAATTTGCCAGTTTTCATCTGTTCTTCCACTGCTGAAGTTAAAAACATGTAAATTTAGAGGATAGTCATAAACGGGCCATACTCTACCTAGAGTCCAGTAACAAGTGGAGTACTGCAGGGGTCCATCCTGGTACAAGTTCAGTTCAATGTGTTTATCAATGAGCTTGAATCAGTGACAGACTGCAATCTGACTGGATTTGCAGATGATACCAAAATGTCAGTCAATATAATCGAGGACAGGGTTGCGATCCATAGGGACATAGACAAGCTGGAGGAACGGGCCAACAGGAATCTTATGAAACTCAACAATGGCAAATGTAAAGGCCTGCACCTGGGTAGGAAGAACCCCTGGCAACAGGACTGGCTGATAGCAAGGAGCTCTGTTGAAAAAGCCCTGTGGGTTGTGGCAGACAGCAAGCTAGGCGTGACCCAGCAGTGTGCCCTGGCAGCAAAGAGGGCCGACAGCATCCTGAGTTATATTAACAGGAATGTAGCCAGTAGATCAAAGGGAAGGATTATTGTCCTTTACTCAACACTCCTGTGACCGTGGCTGGAATAGTGCATCAAGTTTTTGGCCCCATGACAGGAATGATGAGTTCTTTGCTGGAGCAAGTTCAGTGGAGGGCCATCAAGACGGCTGGGGGCTGGAGCACTTGCCCTGTGAGGAAAGGCTGAGGGAGCTGGGCTTTTTCAGCCTGGAGAAGAGGGGAAAGCTAATAGCAGCTTCCAAATGCCTGCAAGGGGGCTATTGAAAACACAGAGGCAAGCTTTTTACGGTGGAGCATGGTGTGAGGATGAGAGACAACTGACAGAATTTGAAACGAGATCTTCAGGCCAGATATTATAAAGAGAAACTTTTCTTCTGTGTGGAAAGTCATGCATTTGAGCAAATTGCTCAGGGAGATTGTGCAGTCTCCATCCTAGGAGGTTTTCTCCAGACCTGACTGGATAAAGCCCTGAGCAACGGGTCTGACCTCATGGCTGACCCTGCTTTATGTTGTCATGACAGCAAGAGACCTCCTGAGGTCCATTTTGCCCTGAGTTATTCTATGATCCTGTGGATAAAAATTGTTTTAATCCCAGTGTTACATGATGTTCACTCTCTTTTGATCATTATGACTCCTAATCAGCATGGTATTACTAACCAGTGGACAAATAAATAGTATTAGAACATTTGTTTGTTCATCAGTTGTCTCTAAAATAAAGGCAAATTTGGAAAATCTTTAAAACTCTTCCTGAATACTTCTTTATGAATCAGCTTCTTTAGTTACATTTCAGACATTTAATGGTGAGCTTTCAACTTAGTCAAGTTTTACTGGCCAAGCTTTCAGTCTGTGGAATTATAATATTTGGCTTGCAATAACAGAAGTTACAGTAACATACTTCATGTCAAAGCTTTATTTTAAAATGGCATTGCACTAGAAATAGTTTCTTTCAGTCCATTCGATGGTTAATATCTGAAAGCATGGTAATTTTGTAATTTCACACTGTCAATTTAATTTAGTGAATTATTTAATTTTCCTTAAAATCCTGCCTGTTTGAATCTTGCTAAAACATAATTCTTAGTCGTATCTTGTAAGAAAGAATGACAATTAGATATTGGTAGTTAATTATGTTAATTTTATTAAACCCCCCCAATCTTAAATCATGTGTTAATGCATGTTGACTAATCACTGATACTTTATCTTGTGGAAGAGAAAAACAATTCTGGTTTAGTAGGAGACAACAGCCACAGCTGAAATCTACATCTTAATCTGGGATTGAACACAACATGTTAACATAGCATACAGTTTAAGCTTCTAAAATGAGCATAAAACTCAGATTGCCTTGTCTGAAATTAATTGATTTTGGTTAAGAAAACAACTTATTTCTAAAATGTATAGAGATTCAAATTAAGATCTATAACAAGAATTGTATTTGTCTGATTCTGCTTTCCAACACATATGAACTACTGTGACTACTTTTTTTCAGGCCTACATTTTCTAAAAGATGTTAGATTTTAATTTAGTATTGGCACATTACTTACAACTTATATGAATACACTTTAAATATCTGTACGGATTAGAGAGGGAAGATACATTGTTCTAGCATTCCCCTTTTTAAAGGGAAGCTTTCCCAAATCATAGTCTTCTAAAAGGGAAGGAAAAAAATCTTTTTCAATAAAAGCTTTTTCACTCTATTAGATACCATTTTCTGCCTTAATTTTTTTGCTGGTGATTGCTTCTGCGGAATGGGCAGAAGTATTCATTATCTCCCTAGATTATTTTATTCCTAGATTATTTTATTCCCTCAGGGATTACTTGTAAAAAATTAGTCCATTAGATTAACTGGTCCATTAGATTGCACTGGTGAGGCCGCACCTCGAATACTGTGTTCAGTTTTGGGCCCCTCAGTACAAGAAGGACACTGAGGTGCTGGAGCGTGTCCAGAGAAGGGCAATGAGGCTGGTGAAGGGACTAGAAAACAAGTCTTATGAGGAGCAGCTGAGAGAACTGGGGCTGTTTAGCTTGGAGAAGAGGAGGCTGAGGGGAGACCTTCTCGCTCTCTACAACTACCTGAAAGGAGGTTGTAGTGAAGCAGGTGTTGGACTCTTCTCCCAAGAAACTAGCGATAGGATGAGAGGGAATGGCCTCAAGTTGCGTCAGGGGAGGTTTAGACTGGACATCAGGAAGAATTTCTTTACTGAAAGAGTGGTTAGGCATTGGAACAGGCTGCCCAGAGAGGTGGTGGAGTCGTCAACCCTGGAGGCGTTCAAAAAAGGTATGGACGTGGCACTCCAGGGCCTAGTTTAGGAGTCATGGTGGTGTTAGTTGATGGTTGGACTTGATGATCTTAGAGGTCTTTTCCAACCTTAATGATTCTATGAACTTAAATGAGAACTTCCACTATGAGTTTATCTGGGGTAAATTTCCTTTGCTATCATGTTTACAACAGGAACCCTATGTATACTAGTAGCATATTGCATAGGCAAAGTGTGTGCATCTAGCACATATTCATAATCTATTTTTGGAGCTTTGTCTCAGGCAAATGTCAAGGGTTCTTGCCTCTTTCCTTTACTAAAAATGATCCTGGAATCATGAGCAATCTCCACTCCTATATAAATAGAAAGGCTTATGGGTCTTCCATATGTTTGCATTATCCAAAGTTTTAGCAGTTACAACACTTTTGAGTAGTGTTCATTCAGACTACTTTTCTGAACTGAATTGCTCTGTAGATCATCAGCTTGATCTCCTTCCACTTCTATACAGTTGCAAATTTTTATGTGTAAATACTGCTTCAAATCTTTCCTTACCTAAGCAGTCTAATTTGACATGTGAAAGGTCCTCAGTTTTACCGATTTTAATCTGTTCTCCATCCATAGGGACTCACTTAGAGAAAAGGTTGTCCAGTCTAGTAGGTCTCAGACTGCTTTAGTCTGAGCTGGTCAGGTTCCCTTTCTTTGTGAACCCATGCTCCAAGCAACAATTTCTTGCCTCCCTGTCCTTTTTGCTTCCTCCCATGGTGCAGCCTGGCAGTTCCTGAAGCCTCAGATTTTCTCAGATGCTGACTGTGAATTCAAAGTGATGACCTATCTCTGAGTTGATTTCAGCCGACTGAAAATTGTTGGTTTAAACTTTATGCAAAAAGCAGAAATCAGTCTTCCTTTCTTCCTTCTTGTACCATTTTTCATTGTGAGTTTGTCTTTTTTTTTAATTATTTTTTTGAACCAGAATATTAAGGGAAAATAATAGGGGGTGTGTGTTTGTATCATATAGGAAATTGCAATTTTAAAAATAGTCTCTTTGACAAACCTCAATGTCAGATTTGACTGCAGATGACTGGAGAGTATGTTACATTGCCCATACAACATAGGTGTTTCAATTGGTCTAAACCTGTTTTCATAGAATACTAAGACACCAAAGTATCATTACAAATTATATCTAGGCAAACATGAATGCATCTATTCTATGCAGTAGCTGATACTTACCAGACTGTTTATACATAACATTAATTTTGTCGTAAAATCTTCCATGTAAGTCACACCACACAGTTCAACTTTTACCGATCTTCTGTATGAGTTCTTTTTTGCAACATAAGTGGGTGTGGAAGCTTAAAAAGATAGGTGTTTTCCTTAAAAGTTGCCTCTGTATCAAAGTAGTACAGTACTTTTCAATGTATAAGCTTTGAAGCTTTAAATAAGCATAATTTTTCTTGCTTTTTTCTTTTGACATGAACTTTCTCTTGTTTTCATTTAAAGTGGTGTGCCTCTTTAAAGCACTAGGACATAACATGCCATTTGACTGAGATTCTGAATATAATTTTGCTTTGAGCTTGACATTCTGAGCAGGTGACTGCCTGTTCTTGTACATTTGTTTGCATGTTTGCTTGACCATAGACTTGTATTTTCTGTTTTAATCTTGATACCAGTCTGTCAAAATTTATTGTATCCTGAATCATAACTAGTCTAGTATTTTGATATTATTCATTGTTGTGACAATTTTCTTCTTTTATTGTGAAATAAAGAATAAAAGATGTCTAGGTCTATTTTAGTTACTTTACTGCTGTCATCATAGGACAGTAAGTAGTTTTTGGTTCAGTCTCTGACACATAAAGCTGGAGTCTTACCTGGTGCTTTTAAGGTTGTTCAGTTTTGCAGGGGGAACCATCACTGTATGATTTAGAAGTGCTGTACTGCAGAGCAGATGTTAAGACATTAAATGTAAGATAGCAAAAATAATATGTACTACAGCAGCCTTATTAGTTGTCTGTATAATGCTTAAGTATTCTGTTATGGTAGTATTTTTTTAATACTATAGCAAAATAAAACACTTTCAGCCTAAAATTTCTGCAGTAAACAAAAGAGACTTTATTAGCAAGGCTGACTATTTTTGACATGAGTATCTGTTCCGTTTATTTATACAATGCATTTGATAATTCTGTCAAGAGATTTGATATACCTTGTGCCTGAAAGGTGCTATATACTGCTCAGTTCCTCTGGGAGTCTTATTTCCATTTTCTAGTGTATAGGTTCTTCTAACAGTGCAAAAACTCTGGTTTGTTTCCATCCTGTCATCACTCACTACACTTAAAGGACAAATCTCAAAGTTTGTGTGAGAGGGCACCTCAGAAGTAAAAAGAGAAGTGTGGAATATTATTGTTTAAATGACTGTTCAAGAGCCCCTTAATCATTATTATGGAATAAAAAAGCCATGTTTTAAAGATACTAGTATAACATAGTACAGTTCATGCTGCGTCAACTTTGTTTATGCTAATTTGTTATTATGAATTTTATTATGCACTGCCCAGTCATTTATTCGTTCCAGTCGAGACGGAGTTGCTACTGTGTTAGATGTTCTAAATGCTCACAGGTGAGAGACTTGGCTTCCAAATATTTGCAGCCAAATCTGGGGAATGGGGAAGGATGAAAAGGTTAATAAAATATTAAAAGTTCTCACATGGGTTATATATTTTAGGTACTAGACAAATTAGAATTGTTAACTTAATATTTTCACAAGGACAAGGACAATTTTTCACATGGACAATTTTTTAACTCATCAAACGTTTTGTGGGTGGTTTTTTGAGTAAAATAATCTGACCTATTACAGGAATCAGAGAACAAAAAGAGAATTACAGATGCAGCCTTTGTCCAGTATGAAGTATAGATAATTATACTTAGATGTTTTGTTTAAATGTGTACCTTTTACCTATCCATCTACCCTTGGCCTTGCATCAAGTCTAAATGAGCTTTTAGAGCCCTGTCAGGCTTTGATGAAAAGAATCAAATGTATGAATGTGTTTGGAAGCCTTATTAGCAGTTGAAGTGTGGAAGCTTCGCCTGCTACCTAGGTTACTATGCTGCTGTTTCACTCCTCTATAGAGCAGTTATCACTTTTCTATCCGTGGGGTCCCTTTTAATGATATAGCTGTATATATTGCTTTAGCCATACTGATTTCAGGACTGAATTTGCAGGGGGGAAATTGTGTTCTGCCATTCTGAGTGGTACAAAAGTTTATACTATAAGTTTTTGAGGACATTTAAAACTAAATGTGTAATATCACTATAATTACAAAATGTTCACTAGCATTAAAAAATGTTCTGATTACTTCAAATTTTTAAATAAAGCATATCAACTTTCCTCTTTTCATGTCAGTTGTCTTTACTATATTAAACAGAGGGAAATTTAATCTTTTAGGTTGATCAGGAAAACACCATTCAAAAGAAAAAGTTAGCATCCAGTGCTACTGTGTGTCCCACAGGTTCTTCCACTTTGACCAAAACTGCCTCCACTGGTGAGTTAGAGGAGCGTATTGCGGCCACTACTGGTGATATTACTGTTGCTAGCACATCTGCTGATGTTGCTGCATCCAGTGCAGTGACCACCTATAGACAACCTTCTGAAGAGCAGCAAGTGCAAGCTATGAATATAAGAAAATCAGTTCTGGAGACGGCCACTTCCAAGGAAGCACTCTCCCTTCATCAAGCAAATTTACAAAGCGCAAGAAGACGACCAAGAAATGCTGAGCAGATAGAAAGAACTAAAGAACTTGCAGTTGTTACTCATAGAGGTATTGGATATTATTTTACTTGTGCCCATGTAGTTACGGAAAAATATTTTGTATAAATTAAAAGTGAAAGGTCAGGTATCCATTCAGGAAATGTAATTGAACCAAATGAGAAAGGGAGTAAATCTGTTTAAAATTGAGTTCTAGTGGGGCAGGCAGATGGAAAAATGAAATTAATAATAATGTCATAGTAATTTAAATTAATTTGATTTATAAAAAGACAAAAGGGAGATAAGGAATTTTCTTTTGATGCCACTTATATCCTTATATTTCACTATCAAGCCTAGAGTAAGTGAGAGCTGATGAAAGTTTAGAGAATTGCGATTAAAATATTAATCTGTTCTGCATATGTGTTTAGACATAATCAACTATAGTATAAAAAATATACTTTATAAATAGCTGCTTTGTTCTAAACTAACCGGTTGGTGATGCAGTTGTAGTCATCTCGCTTCTGCTTAAAACTTCAGCAAAATTTTGGCTTTTTAAAACATCTGTGCATTTTTATTCTATCAAACATGAAATCAATGAATGAAGCAAAGTTTAGAACACTAGGGAATTCAGTTGCAAGTATTAAAGTAGTAAAGCTAAAGATTTGATATGTTAACTATATTCAGAAGATTTAATCCACGTGCTAAAGTACTAATAATGAACAACATCTGGAGTATAAACAAAGCATTATTTATTTTGTTAGAAGATAAATGATTATATCTGAAACATGAGGCTGAGAAACAGCAATGGTGGAATGTCCTAATTTAACCAGCATAGACATTCAGAAACAAATTGCATGTGGTATGTTTTTACACATACACAAGTTCAGGGAAGCAGCAGCTTAATTTTGCAGGTTAATGTTGTTTAATACAATTTATTATTTATTTTTAATTTTTATTGTGTGCTAATCCATTGTTTCATGTTAATCTATTATGCATGAAGAATTTATAAACAAAAATATATGGAGGAGAAATATCTTTTATAACACAAGCAATTTGTAGAAGTCTTATTATATGGTTGATATTTTGTAAAGACAACTTTAGATTGGAATCTGTTGTCCTACTGGATCAGATAGCCACCTAGTATAAATTATTGTAGCTTCATTTACTAATGCCTATTGAAACAGCAGAGCTGCAGTTTTGCAGAATTTTAAAATGTAATTTAAGTAGGATAACTGACAATAAGCACTGTATTTCATTTGCATATGAAACAAGTAACTAAACAGCTATTGATGTTTCATTTGTATTAATTTCAGTACAAAACTGAAGTATTTTCGTGATTGTCAACTGGTATAAATTAATTAATAGAGTTTGGTTTGCACTGGTTGTGTGGCTATGTATTCACTTCAGAACATCTTTGGTCAAGTAAAAAAAAAGCAGGCTTATTTTCAGTTTTGAGGGAGTATCTGAGGGCCTGTAATAATCTCTTCTAATTTAAAGATGTGAGAGCATACTAATTTGGCAGTTAAATTTGGCAGTAATTGTGATATAAACAGAGTTTCTTCCATCTCCTGTTTGTAATCATTACACTACAATGCCCCCTCCACTGTTTTCTCACTGTCCTTTTGTTCTCTGACCTGTCCTTTAATGTAAGATATGGGTAAGGCACATACTTCTGAATTACTTTGTCATATTAAAGTGGTAAACCTTACATTATGAAAAAAAAAAAGTTAGAGGCCAAGATACTGCTAAAATAATGTTATGGTGCTTATTTGTCACATATTAAAGTAGTACCACAGGTACTAAAAGGTACCACAGCCCACATACAGATGAAATCAGTCTTGTGTAGACCTTACTGGAGAAGAAAGGCCATACCTAGTTCTATGTGCAGTTTATTCCCTCATGCCACATTTAAAGTCTTGATTGTGCTAGCATTCTTCATACAAAATCTTTTAAGTATTTTTTTACTGTATCATACCCACAGAACAGTATACATGTGTATGCTGTTAGAGTGGGTATTCATATACTGAGTAAAAAATTACCATTTTTGCTTGGCAAACACCAATATTTGATAGTACACTTATAATAGCCATGAAAACATATCAAACTGACCCTCATTAAATAACCTGTAATGGTCTTCCATAAAATATTCCTCATTACAAAGACACAGACATATTTTGAAGGAATGTTTGTGAATGTGAGACTATTGTTAATTGACTTGCAGAACTTTCCATTAAGGGGAGATATTCTACAGGTGTTTCTATGGAGTTTCCTGTAGGGCTTTACTGAAGTATTTTACCCTGTCTTTGACAATGAAATATGCATGAAAGTATAAAAACTCCTTGTCTTGCCCTGCATATTAAATTACTATGGAACTATATACAAGAGCTACTTCAGAAGTTTATGTAAATTCCTTTTTTAATTCTTTCTCTATTTAATAGATATTAAAAATTAATTCTTACTTTGGAAATATATTTTTATCCTGTGCTCTTGATCATAATTTAAGAATGATGCTCCCAAATGTGTGCAAATTAATTCTTGAAAAGATATAATAAATATAATTTACTAAAAATTACTATATCATATCTATATATTTAAAATTGTAAAAATGTACTGTACGTGTAGTCTTCACTGTAGGCTTTTTTGAGAATGTGTGGTTTGATCCTGGCTGGACACCAGGTGCCACCAAGCCGCTCTGTCACTCCCCTCCTTAGCAGGGCAGGGGGAGAAAATGAGGTGGAAAGAGACCTCCTGGGTCAGGACAAAAGCAGTTTAATAAAACAAAGACCACGTGCGGAAACAAAAGGGAAAGGACAACACGGACCCCACTCCCCACCTCTCACCACAGCGACGCCCAGCCCCCTCCCGGGAAGCAGGGCCCCAGCACGTGCCGCGGCTGCTCCCGAGGACACAGACACACGTCCCAAACCAGGAATGCCCCCCGCTTCCTCCTTCCTCCCAGCTTTNTGTTGCTAGTGAGATCAGAATAGTGCTGTTTTATGATACGTTGGCATTGATGCAAAATCATAACTATAGAATAAGAGTTGTACTGTTGGCTGCCATAGGATTGTTCTGTGAATAATATCTTTCAGAGTGAGTAAACAATAACAATACTGTTTTGTTTCCTAAACTAATATTTTTTGAAGTGTATGTATGAAAGAGATGTATAGAGAGAACTAGAGATCTCTGTCTACCTAAAATTAAACTGCTAGGTATAAATTAGTCTACCACACTTATTATCTGGACTTCAGCAATAATTGTAGGTTGTGTCAAAGGGTGGCGGAAGAATTTTTTCTCTAAGCTTATTAGTTGGAAATCACAGAAGAGGAGAAGACTTTGTGTTCTGACTATTTAAGAGAGGAAAAAAGAACTGTAGATGCATTTGGTGAAACAATTCCATTAGAGGTAGGGAAGTACAAGTATCATTTTATAACGCAACAGGGAGATCTCATGAGGAATACTGTACGTGGTTATAGTTCCTTCATCAAAAAGAATTCAGACTGAATCAGATGAATAAAAGAACTATAATGGTGTTATATTGTTCTGATCATCCCACCTTAAAAAAGAAAATGTAAGACAGGATGAAAGGATAAATGTTTCAGAAAGTGAATGCCAGTATGTGGAGAACTTAAATAACGACAAATGAGTCTATAATATATAAAGAGATACATTAGGGAAAAGAGTGAGAAGAGTTCTTGTTACTGGAATGATGAAGCCTTCTGGTAGAAGGAGGGAGCAGATGAAGGGTGAAAAGCTTACTTTCAAGATGCAGCTTGATAGGCTAATGAAAAATATATTTAAATATGATAGCTGGAAGAGAAACATAGCATCTTTTGGGTCCTGAGTTCTAATGAAACCAAGCACTCAAACTCAGGGAAGTGTATCTCTTCCTCTATTCAGAAGTAGAGGGAAAAAAAGGAGCTTCAAATGCCAAGCATTCAGTAGCAATTCATGTGGATACTGCAATCACAGTTTCTAGTATGATCTGTCTTCTTCAGATGTGAAATCAGGAAGGAAATTAAATGTGATGTTTTTCCCTTGTTTATTTTCTGTTTAAGTATTTATATACTGTTAGCTTGATCATAACTACTATAGTAGGGGATAATCTGACATTTTTAGTCTGTTCTACTGTCTGTGTTCCTACACTAAGAATTCAGAGTTCAGTAATGCTGTTAGTGCTATTGAATTGTTTTATAATTCTTATCAACTGCATCCTTTCTTAAGGCTATAGAATTTTTATTTCAGTATATGCAAACATCATGAGAGATATTTTAGAACTTTTTCTTGTGAGTGCTTTTATAGCATACTTGTACTGTCTAAAGATGTGCTAAGAGGCATATGTCCAAATGCTAAGAGGCGGTGGGGTAGCTCTGTATGTCAGGGAGTGTTTGGATTGTCTGGAGCTCAATGTTGGTGATGATAAGAATCAGGGGGAAGGCCAACAAGGCAGATGTCATGGTGGGAGTCTGTTACAGACTACCCAACCAGGATGAAGAGGCAGATGAATTATTCTATAAGCAGCTGGGAGAAGCCTCACGATTGCTAGCCCTTATCCTCGTGGGGGACTTCAATCTACCAAATTTATGCTGGAAATGCAATACAGCAGAGAGAAAACAGTCTAGGAGGTTCCTGGAGTGTGTGGAAGATAACTTCCTGACACAGCTGGTGAGTGAGCTAACTAGTGAAGGCGCCCCGCTGGACCTGTTGTTTGCAAACAGAGAAGGACTTGTGGGTGATGTGATGGCTGGAGGCCATCTTGCACTTAGCGATCATGAAATGATAGTTTTCGATTCTCAGGGAATTAAGAAGGGGGATCAGCAGAACTGCTACCTTGGACTTCTGGAGGGCACACTTTGGCCTGTTTAGGAGCCTGGTTGACAGAGTCCCCTGGGAGGCAGCCCTGAAGGGCAAAGGAGTCCAGGAAGGCTGGACATTCTTCAGGGAGGAAGTCTTAAAGGTGCAAGAGCAGGCCGTTCCCATGCGCCAAAAGGCAAGCCAACGGCGAAGAAGACTGGCCTGGCTGAACAGAGAGCTTTGTCTGGAAGTCAGGAAAAAAAGGAGAGTTTATTGGCTTTGGAAGAAGGGGCAGGCAACTCAGGAGGACTACAAGGATGTTGTAAGGTTCTGCAGGGAGAAAATTAGAAGGGCCAAAGGCCAGCTAGAGCTTAATCTGGCTACTGTCATAAAAGACAATAAAAAATGTTTCTGTAAATACATTAGCAACAAAAGGAGAGCTAAGGAGAATCTCCAGCCTTTATTGGATGCAGGGGGAAACATAGTGACAAAGGCTGAGGAAAAGGCTGAGGTACTTAATGCCTTCTTTGCGTCAGTCTTTAATGGAAATTGTTATCAGGGTACCCAGCCCCCTGAGCTGCAAGAGAGGAACGGGGAGCAGAATGGAGCCCACATTATTCAAGGAGAAATGGTTAGCGACCTGCTACACCACCTAGACACACACAAGTCTATGGGGCTGGATGAGATCCACCTGAGAGTACTGAAGGAACTGGCAGAAGTGCTCAACAAGCCACTTTCCATCATTTCTCAGCAGTCCTGGCTAACTGGGGAGGCCCCAGTTGACTGAAGATTAGCAAATGTGACGCCCACCTACAAGAAGGGCCAGAAGGAGGATCTGGGGAACTACAGGCCTGTCAGCCTGACCTCGGTGCCGGGGAAGGTTATGGAGCAGATCATCTTGAGTGCCATCACATGGCACGTGCAGGATAACGAAGTGATCAGGTCCAGTCAGCATGGGTTTAGGAAAGGCAGGTCCTGCTTGACTAACCTGATCTCCTTCTATGACAACGTGACCCCCTTAGTAGATGAGGGAAAGGCTGTGGATGTTGTCTACCTAGACTTCAGGAAAGCCTTTGACACCATTTCCCACAGCATTCTCCTGGCGAAACTGGCTGCTCATGGCTTCGACAGATGTACTCTTCGTTGGGTAAAAAACTGGCTGGGTGGCCGGGCCCAAATAGTTGTGGATGGAGTTAAATGTAGTTGGCAGCCAGTCACAAGTGGTGTTCCCCAGGACTCAGTATTGGGGCCACTTCCGTTTAATATCTTTATCAAGATATCAAGATCTGGATGAGGGGATTGAGTGTACCCTCTGTAAGTTTGCAGACAACACCAAGTTGTGCGGGAGTGTTCATCTGCTTGAGGGTAGGAAGGCTCTGCGGAGGGATCTGGACAGGCTGGATCGCTGGGCCGGGCCAATTGTATGGGGTTCAACAAAGCTGAGTGTCGGATCCTGCACCTGGGCCACAACAACCCCATGCAACGCTACAGGCTTGGGGACGAATGGCTGGAAAGCTGCCTGGTGGAAAAGGACCTGGGGGTGTTGGTTGACCAGCTGGCTGAATATGAGCTGGCAGTGTGCCCAGGTGGCCAAGAAGGCCGATAACATCCTGGCTTGTATCAGAAACAGTGTGGCCAGCAGGACTAGGGAAGTGACTGTACCCCTGTACTCAGGACTGGTGAGGCCGCACCTTGAATACTGTGTTCAGTTTTGGGCCCCTCACTACAAGAAGGACACTGAGGTGCTGGAGTGTGTCCAAAGAAGAGCAACAAAACTAGTGAAGGGTCTAGAGCACAAGTCTTATGAGGAGCAGCTGCGGGAGCTGGGGTTGTTTAGTTTGGAGAAGAGGAGGCTGAGAGGAAACCTTATGGCTCTCTACAACTACCTGAAGGGAGGTTGTAGTGAAGCGGGTGTTGGTCTCTTCTCCCAAGTAATGAGTGATAGGACAAGAGGAAATGGCCTCAAGTTGTGCCAGGGGAGGTTTAGACTGGCTATTAGGAAATATTACTTCACTGAAAGGGTTGTCAGGGATTGGAACAGGCTGTCCAGGGAAGTGGTTGAGTCACCATCCCTGGACGTATTTAAAAGGTATTTGGATGTGGTGCTTAATTACATAGTTTAGTGGTGAACGGGCAATGTTAGATTTATGGTTGGACTCGATGATCTTAAAGGTCTTTTGCAACCTATAAGATTCCGTGTGTGATTCTGTGTGAACCTTATTCATTTTACTGATATCTCCATTCTCTTTTCTTTCTCTCTGTTTTCAGCTCTATCTTTTTTTTCTGACTTTCTTATAAAGTCTTTATCATTTCTCTATCCTTTCCCCTTTATTCTTTAAGAATGCCATCACACCTTACCTTATGCCTTTTGATATCTGACTTTATGTAGTATCTTAGTAATAGCCAGGAAAAAATGAATCAGGGAGAAAAAAACTTGCTACTGGGTGTTCCCCATTAAACCAGCATTTCTTTTTGCTGTGTATTACAGGAGAATTAACGATGGTAGGAGGCAAGAAGATTTTTTTTCAGATTTTTAAAGATTTTTAAGATTTGTTATGAGGAATTAAATCAGATGTTAATGAAACCTTTGAAAACAAAAGGATTTACAAGACATTTAATTGTCTTGATTTTTTTTTTTTTTTAAAGATTCAGTGAGTCATAGAGCACTGCTTTGGGATTATTTGATGTAAACTTTTTAAGGATTTGTTAGAAAATATATTCATATATCCTAATTTTTATGAGGTTTACTTAGAAGCAGGAAGAGGAAAGGAGGAGCAGGGAAGGAGGGGTTTTCTGAAGAGCTGTTAAAGGTTTTTAAGAGTCAGGTAGGAAATCAATGTGAATATGTCCTCAGGTTCTTTTGTTGGGGGCTTTTTTTGTTATGACTGAAACCTAGAACTACAAAGATGGGAGTCTGAAGAAAGTCAATATATTTTGCAGTGAGATTCTTATATTCTGATATTTATATAGGAATATATTTACATAAGAGATTTGTGTATTTTTAAAGGTTATTTTTTAGAATAATTTTAAAAGTTCCAAGCAATGCTTATTAGCATAACACAGATGTAATTTAGCACTCAAGCATTTAATCACTGGATTATATTTGTTTAATATTTTGTAATACTTTTGGTAATACCTGTTTAATATGTGGAACGAGTTACATAGGTATATTCTGTTTGGTGGATGAACTGTATAACTCATAGTTTGTTAATTTAAAGATTTTTGTTAGAGAAAAGCTGATAATAATGTCCTAAGCTTGTTGACATCTCCCCACTTCAAAGAAGTCATAGGAAAGGAGATCAGTTTTCATCCAGTAAAGTCCAGTGTGATTAGAAGGAAAAAAGGGAAAATCAGTCATACTGATTTCAGTAAATGAGTTGTGTTAATGTTTTAATTGACTTATTGCTCCTTATACTTGCCTGTCAATTTTATTCTCCTAACTTGTTCCTTCTATTTATTTTTCTGGCAGTTCCTGCAGTTGCGTTCTTCATTATATTATACATGTTTACTGCTGTAACTGATATTTGTCTTCTGATGTGTTGTGTCATTATTTTCCCTCAGTAATTCAGGTTTTCTTATTTTGACCACAATATGATGGTATAAATCAAATACATTGTAGTTAGAATATAAGAAACAATTTATCATTAGTGCAATTATACATTACTTTAAAAATTAGCTGAGTGGTAGTGAATATATTGTAAGAAAGGTTCAGGAGAGGGGAGGGGCTGTTTCAGTGTTTCAACCACTTTGAGCTACACCCAAGGAAAGAAGTATATAAGGTCAGAAGAGGCCCAAGATTCCATTGTTAGTACTCTCTATAGTTGTAGTAATGCAACCTGAGTGCCTGTTTTGCATAGAATGGTGGTGTTTTAGTCATCAGCAGTTTAAATGTACTTTATACTTGGTTTAAAAGTTTACAAAACGTAGACAAAACAAGCTGGACAATTTCTTTACCTAAATGCTGTTGCATAACTAAAATAAATACATGAATTTGTGGGTTGTCAGTGTTTTAAATAGATATCCTTCACATGGCTATGTAGCCTGATGCTTCCATATTGTAAAAGCAAATTTTCCATCTTGAAATTTATGTCTCGTGTAGCTCTCAGGATGCTAAAACTGGTTTTGAACAGTTACCATTTTCCTCACTGGTTTCCACATTGGCATGTGCAAAATAATGCCTAGTTTACCAAGTATTAAACAACGTATTTATTGTGTTTTGAGTACAGGATTTTTTGGTGATGGTGGGGTTGTTTTTTTGTATGTACATGCATATGCAGCCTGACACAGAGTTTGGTGACAGCATGTTTGGACCAAATACATTTTTATAACTACTCCTTCACAGTGTATTCAGAAACTACTGTTCAATAAATCAACATACAAAACACAGTTAAAAGTAAAATTCTTCTCTTGTAGTGTAAAGATGCTTCGGAGATCTTGAGTTGTTTGCTTTCCTAGTAGTATTTAATAGCCTTGGAAAAGTGAAGTTATAAAAATCTCTGATTGTTTTAAATAGTGTGTCCACCAAGACACTCTTGTAACTATTTTCAGTTCCACCTTAGATCTTGTGAACTGTGTTTCTTGTGTACATGAACTATGGATGTGCCATTCAGGTGTCTGAGAATGAGTACAAACAAACAAAAAACCCAAACCAGTCTTCATTCTTTAATGTGTTGTCATGATGATTTCTGAAAATAAAGGGCAAACATCTCCCTAATGCAAGTATTTAAACTCATCCCAGCACCTGAGATCATGTATTCAAGCCCACTCCCATTTTACTTAGGTGTTGGAAGAATAGCTAGGCCTATGTTCTGATTCATGAGGAATTATTTTACACTGGTGCTCAGAGGAGGCCAAAAGAAGCTTACAGTTATACTCCTACATTCATATTTATGTAGAAATAGCATCTTAGAAATCTCACACAATGATGAGAGAGCATTACTGTTATTCCAGTATGGCTCTACTGAGTGAAGGTACAGTTCTGGGGTCCATGACTTCCATTGAGGATAGAATTGCTTATGGACTTCAATTAATTTGGGGGGTGGGGGGAGCTTCTGGTATTAAGGATTAAAAAAAAAAAACAAAAAACCCAGCATTTTGTGGCAACAGATATGTTATGCTCCTGCAAAAAATGTATTTTTCTCAGAACGATTAGCAATGTTTATAGGTTACATTATGATGATACACAAGCAAATTTACATTTTGCCTTTTGAGATAAAAGCCTCTATGTATTTAGAAAAAAGTACGGTCTCTTCCATCAGAAGTGTAAAAATATTTATCATCACGTCCTATATCTATCCTATAAATTGTCTTTCTTAGTAGTATGCTATTTTCTCCTGAATCTTGTTCTGCTCTTGTGCATGGTGATGATTACTTTTATTTAATAACATCAGTAGTATTTTGCTACTTTGGTATTTATGCTTCATGTAAGAGTTTCTTTGACTTTTCATTGGTTTTGTATAAGAAGTTAACAGGTGCTGAAAAATTCTTTGATGATGTACTGTCTATCTTCTCGGGTTAGCTTCTCTTAAACCTAGTTCTTTTAATCTCTGCTGTCTTCATCAGCAGTATTTGCTTGTAGCCAACATACAACATCTTCTTCCATATAGTTTTTAAATATCTCTATATTATCTACTATTATGTATCTATAACAGTAATAATATCTACTACTATCTATCTATAAAGTCACTTGAGTATAATGTACCTAAAATTAACCTGTACTTGAAATTTAATTTTTTTTTAGATGGTCCATTTTTATGTATGGTTCATTGTTCACTGGCAGAGTGTATTGGAGAAAAGAGGCACTTATTTTAATGATGGAAAGAAAAAAATTCTTGTGCTGGTTTCTTTGCTTTATTCTCTCTTGCCTTTTGATATCTGTTAAGTTTTTGTTTTACTCTCCTTTCATTAGTTGTTTTGTTTCAAAAATATCTTAAGGCCACATGGTTTGCCTGGATCAACTGCTTTTATCACAAAGCCAGCTCAAAATAACAGCTTTTACAGAAATAGTTCAGTAGTGTGCTTAGGTGTGAGGTGGGAGCCAGCTGCCTTCCATGTCACACTTTATGCAAATAACGGTTTTCAAGCTAGAAAGAGAACCAGTTGCAGAACGAACAGCAGAGCAACAGACTGTATTTCATTTTTTTGTATCCAAATCTCTGTAGTTAAAACAGAAAATTAGACTGGTATGCTTAATTTAATAATGCAGGGTTTTTTCTATGATCAAAATATTTCTGTTTTGTCTGTGTAATCTAAACACAGATTATAAAATCTCAGTATTTCCTGAATAAAAATTATTCTTCCGTACTAAAGCTAGGAACATAGCTAAGGTAGATGTTGAAAACAACTAGTGGAGATACTTTCGGAATGGGGAGGTAGTCTGGGTGCTTATAGATCTTGAGAATGTATTCCGATGTGTTACTTTTAGACGGACTTTTTGTCTGCAAAACTTTGTAATTTTTTAGCTGTTGCCTCTGTTTTGTCTTTTTCCCAAATGTATCACTGACTTTTAATGTAAATTTTAGAAGCTGACGTAACAGGCAAAATATGTTGACAAAAATATGTTGGCATTTCTACTGCTGATTAAACATTTTCAGAATATATGTGAATTAATATATGTCCTGTATTGCTTGGATGCTTATGGAATTCAGATCTGAGCATATATATTGGATTTCGATGTGCTTTCATTTTCATTCATGACATGAATGACTCTTTTTTTACTTTTAAATTCTCTATCACTGGGAAGAATAAT